>MU249606.1:10579079-10994006 GCA_018977245.1 Lethenteron camtschaticum
ACCGCTCCCGGCACGCACGCGCACGCCGACCTCTGGATTGTAAGTTCAGCACGGTAACCATCGCACCCGGGCAAATCCAGTGAGTTCCGGAGACACTTGTAGAGGCCACGTATTTATTACACACACCACACTAACTGCTGTACACTAATTACTCGTACAGCCTATCTCACGTATCTCTTCCACGCCGCCTACGTAGCGTACCCCGGCTACGCTCCAGGTCCTCCGGCTATGATACCCTACGGGAGGCTGTCTGACCTGACCCAGCCAAGGTACAGGTCCAACCACGATAGGGAAGCTGCCAGGGGTACAGCGGTGTTATTTTGCTGAACTGTGTCCACCCAGCAGCAGAGATGGGTCACAGCACAGTGAAGTCTGTGATCGGCAGGTCGGCGTGTGGTGGGCTCGAGTGTGACTACTTCCACCTCTTCCAACACGTCTGGTCAGTGTGGAAGAGTAGGCCAAAGACCCTCGAGAGAAAGGCTCTCTATAAAGCTCCCTCTCTAGTGGAGGCCCTTCCGCTGGCAGTGGCATGAGCGAGCAATTGCAGGCTGCACCTTTACATTTTTAACGTGATTCATCATCATCGGCCATGATGAATCCACTGCTAGATGAAGACCCAAACCCGATGTCATTGCTCCCATATCTCCTCGCGGACGACAACGTCGAGATCCTCTTGAGCGGAAGCCAACGCTGCTCTTTTGAAAGCAAGCCGGAACGCATCACTCACCAGCTATCGTGCTGTGACTGTTCCCACCTGAAGACGGAAGCTTGTGTTGCCTCCGAAAAGGTCGTGATTTTTTTATTTTACTTTTATTAATTTAATTTTTTACCTACGTGACTTTACCGAAAAAAAACCAAGAATATTCATCACTCGCCCTCGCCCATGGAACGCGCGCGCCGGGTGGCAGGGAGGGGCTGGGATCCGCCGATGTGTGCGCATTGCGCTCTTGACGACGGCTATGAAATATGCTCCCCCCCCCCCCCACTGAATCCTCGTGGTGTTTTTTTTCTTGTTTTGTCTCTGCTCGCAGGACCCAAATTAACTTCACTGTGGCGATTGATTTCACCGCCTCCAATGGTAATTACTCCTGCGCACCGACGGTACTCGCCGTTCTCCGCCCGTCCCGCTCATCCCCACCCGTCCCCATCGTTCCCCACCGTTCCCCGCCGTCCACGCTCATCCCACCGTTCCCCACCCGTNCCCATCGTTCCCCACCATTCCCCGACCATCTCCATCGTTCCCCGCCGTTTCCCGCCCGTCCTCCGGCTAATTTAAGCGGCGCGTACATTTCCTCTCAATGCGCCGATTACGCGTACGCCGTGCGCTGCTCCACCGCTTCTATTAAAAGTTGAAATGGTTGTGATGAAAAAAATTATGGTTGAAACGAGCGTCGTTCCGTTGCTGCGCCTGTGCACTTTGGAGAGTTGTTTTTTTTTACGTGAAAATTCAGAATATATAATTTCGCTGGGCGTGGGGAGTTGTGCCGTGAAGTGGAGATGCTTACCCCGCAAGTGTAAATTATAGTCACGATGGAGGCAAATGGTGCAGGAGCGGAGCGGTGGTGCGGCGGTTAGCGCACCCTGCTATGAACCTTGGCCGCCCGAGTTCGATTCCCGCTCGCAGCCAACACCCGGATAAATGTTAACCGGTTCTGGCTGTCTCCCCATATCGACTCAGCCTTAAATGAGTACCTGATGCTGTGTGTAAACCGCAGCCTGCATAACCAGGGGTGGGGATTGTGTGAAGTTGTGGCTGTATCTGGCCCGCTACTTAATTTCACACGGCCAGTGGCCACATGAGGCCTGCTACTTCTCAATGGCCTAAATACTTTATCCATCGCTGCCAAACATCTTACCCTGCTCTAATTGGCTACTGGAGAGGGAAAACCATTTTCGGCCTGGCAACAGCACAAATGTGTATCTCCGTGCCCAGTCACTTCTGTCACTGCGAGGGCTTCTCGCGTGACAGAAGGTGGTGTTTTCGAGTTGTTCCATGCGTTCGATGCCGACGTTCCGCTGTGCGTGATGGGGGCTCCTTAAAGTCCTCTTTGGCCCTCAGCCAGGAAAAATGTGTGCTTTGTGAGGTGATCTGTGTGTGGGCTGCGGGTTATGTTCGTGTGCGTGCAGGCAGCCCGTCCCAGCCCACGTCCCTGCACTACCTATCCCCGTACCAGCTCAACGCCTACGCCCTCGCGCTCAAGGCCGTCGGGGAGATCGTGCAGGACTACGACTCCGACAAGATGTTTCCCGCGCTCGGATTCGGGCCAAGCTGCCGCCAGATGGACACGTGTCCCACGAGTTTGCGTTGGTGCGGACCTTGACACGGAATTAGGGTCGACTGTTTATGCTCACGACAACGCACGGCGAATCACGTTCGNTGAAACGTACGGCGCAAGCGAAGTTCAACATACGTACTTACATATCAGTGGGCACGCCTGCGATCCAGCGCTGGGGAGACGAGGGGATGGTGGATCACCGCACAGAGATGTTGCAAACTCCCTTCCCCGTGGGTGCTAAGGAGGTGCAATACTCTGGCATGCCAAGAGAAGGCGGCAGAGCAAGCGGACCAATCGCCACCTGTTTTCATCTGTATGGGAACAGTGTTGCCCCTCATGTTTGTGAGTTTTCTCCGGGTACTCCGTTTTCCTCCCACGTGTGTAATAAGCACAGCTCATCATTAATTGGCCGAAACATCTTGAAATAAATCCCAATGTGGCGGCAGGACCCTCCTGAAAGAGTCATAGGACTCAGCTGGCTGTCCTGGATAAACAAATGAGTTATTATTATCACCATTAATTTTAGAGAGTTAAAGGTGTATTTATATGTGACTACATAAGCACACATGAGAGTGGAAAGCGCTCATGGTAGCCAAGCGCTATAGATGGGGTTCAGCAAAGATGGTCATGTTTGGTGGGACACTTGTGCGGGATAGGGGAGAGCCGATTGCCGGGACAGACATTGGAGTGGTCTACACGAGACCGCCGATGAGGGGGAAGAGAAAACATCAGGCCAGATGTGGCAGAGACTGTCAGGGCAGATCTTAGAGGTCGCTACGTGTCTCCTGTGCAGCAGCTGCGGGATCTGGCAGAGGGGGTAGAACGTCTTGGAAGTGAAGAGGAGGAGGAGGGGTGGGATGTGGTAGGGGTAGCATCAATTGCTTTCGCTAAAAAAAAAATAATCTTGACTTCAAATGGATGTTGGCCTGGTGGTCAAGTCCAGCGAAGGGTTGGCAGCCAAAAAGCAGGGAAAGAACCTCAGAGGTAACGTCCGCCGCGGAGATGGAGCGACGAAACCGGCTCGTGCGATGTGTGTGTGAACGTCTCTCCCCGTCCGCGTGTGCGTCGCGTACAGAACGGAAATCCGCAAAACCCGTACTGCAGCGGGATCGAGGGGTGCTGGAGGCCTACTACCAGAGTCTGCGCTCCGTGCAGCTTTACGGCCCACCAACTTCGCGCCCGTCATCACGCACGTCGCCAGGTCCGTGCCGGGGCTTACGATTGTTATTATCATTCCGCCCGTTCACCCAGGAGAGCCTCGCTGAGCCGCAACGGTGTTTTTTCAGGAGGGTCCTGTGATGTTTTCACAGTAGGGGGCAATGTTGCTGCTGTGTAATCCCAATTCAGTAATTTTGCAGGTTATATTTCAGCACTGGGATTTTGGGCCAATGCCAGTTACATTGTAAAGAGGAAGGTCACGAGTTTGTACTTGAACAGGTGCAGAAGTATAGTAGTAGGTTTTACCTTTAAACTGGTACAAAACTGATACCTTTATACAAGGCATCATGTTTGCAATAACCACAACACAAGCAGTCAAAATGCAAACAAAAGAAACAACTCTGACGATGATAATGATATGCACTGTCCTTGAAGTTGATTGGTCACACCAAGAAGCTTTTCTTAGAGCCTAGTCTCCATTGTGTTGGACAGATGACGCC
The DNA here is from genome assembly GCA_018977245.1 of Lethenteron camtschaticum. NCBI lineage: Eukaryota > Metazoa > Chordata > Hyperoartia > Petromyzontiformes > Petromyzontidae > Lethenteron > Lethenteron camtschaticum. The sequence goes on from MU249606.1 coordinate 10,583,014, forward strand.
AATGCATTTTGACTGCTGTGTTGTGGTTATTGCAACATGATGCTTGTATAAGTGTCAGTTTTTGTACAGTTTAAAGGGTAAAAACCTACTACATTTTGCACTGGTAAAGGTTCATAGTGTAATGCAGGTGCAGAAGGTTTATGGGTCTCTGTGCGTGTCTATTAGTCTGCCTGTGAGTGTATGGGTCGATTCACCTCCACGTACTCTCTGCTCCAGCAACCGAGGCATTCTGTTGAATCCCTCAGTCAGCCGTCGCTCGGTAGGACGTCACTCATCCTCCTCTACTGCCCTCAATTTCTGGAACTCCCCCAATCCATCCGTGGCATTGACTCTCTCTACGCCTGCTGAAGTCTAAACCTGGGCCTTCCTTTTTCCTCCGCCTATTGCCCCCTTCTCTATCAAAATAAACATGCCCACCGGTTCGGGACAGCTTCTTGAGATGCGGTTCTTGGCTGCCCTGGTGACACATTGTTCTTTATCCCCATGGTGAGCCCTTCGTGACCCCCCCCCCCCTTGTCATGTCCAGCTCCCTCTGATCTCGGTACCCGTGCCATGCACACGTGCCACGTGCGTGCCGCCTGCAGGTATGCCGCGTCGGTGTCGGACGGCTCTCAGTACTTTGTGCTGCTCATCATCACGGATGGCGTCATCTCGGACATGGCGCAGACCAAGGAGGCCATCGTGCACGTGGGTGAACGTGCCGCAAACACCGACGCACGTGCCGCCAGGGGGGGCGGCGCGTGCCAGGCCCTAAATTTGCCCCCGCGCCTAAACGATGGCGCGCGGGCGCCACTATCACTGAATCCGTCCGTCGCTGTGTGCCGCCCTCGTTTTTCCGCGCTCGCAGGCGGCGAGTCTGCCCATGTCCATCATCATCGTCGGGGTGGGACCGGCAGAGTTCGACGGTGAGAGCGCCAACTTTTCCATGAAATGCCCGCCTGAGCAGACAACACGACCCAGAACACCAGGAAGCTCTTGAGATGAGAGCCGAAGCTCCTCGACCCTTTTGGCCGTCGCGCCAAGGTGGCCGGCGCCGCCTCTGAATGGCTTGAGCCACCAGCTTGAGTCGGTTCCAACGACTCAGCTCCACAGACAGGACCCACCCCCCCCGCCTCCCCGTTGTGACGTCGCTGGCTCTTATCTTGCAGCTAAGCCTAGGCTGAGTGTCTGGGCTGTCTTGCGCGAGTTTGATTGATGCTTCATGAAGGAGATAATTCTTAAAAGTTATATCGTTGTACTTGTTATTAAAGCAAAGCTTTTGTCGAGGTGGCTGGGTGGCTCAGGAGTCGAGAGTGCTGAGTTGGCACTGCCGAGATTCTGACATCGAAGCTGTGGTCTCGAGTGAAGCCAGTTGATGTTTACAGCCCGGTCACCAATGACTACACTAACAAACCCATCGCATTTAATTAGAATTTTAACTTCATTTGGCTAAATACCAGCTCAGCTCTGAGAATTACGAGTATAGGGCAGGCTTCCACTTGATGTGGGAAAGAATGCGGATAAAACAACAAAATCACGTGACATCAGTGGCGGGTTATAACAGAACAGGTCCTGGGCCTCCCTTGAGTCAACCATGTACTTAAATGAGTACATGGTTGCGGTGCGTAAACATTCGCTCTGGGGAGATGAAGATGGCCGAACGCGGTTCAGGCCACACCAGCTGCCTGGGCACCGTTCTGTCATTAATAGGCGCTCGCTAATTAGCACTACCCATGCAACGTGCCAGTCGCTTTGGCCCGGACGCCACTGAAAAGAGTGCATCTTAGCTCAATGGGCCTTACCTGAATTTGACTGACTTGCCCCAACAATCTGTGCAAGCAATGAGGGTGGGGGGGGGGGATGGAGAGATCTAAATCTTTGTGTGCGTCTGGCAGCCATGGAGGAGCTGGATGGAGACCAGGTGCGTGTGTCGTCACGGGCCAGGAGGCTGAGAGGGACATTGTCCAGGTAACGCTCGCTCCCTCCCGCTCCCTCCCGCTCCCCCTCGCTCCCTCTCGCTCCTCGCTCCCCTCGCTCCTCTCGCTCCCTCGCTCCCCCTCGTTCCCTCTCGCTCCCTCTCGCTCCCTCTCGCTCCCTCTCGTTCCCCTCGTTCCCTCTCGCACGCTCCCGCTCCTCTCGCTCCCTCTCGCTCCCCTCGTTCCCTCTCGTTCCCTCTCGCTCCCTCTCGCTCCTCTCGCTCCCCTCGTTCCCCTCGTTCCCCTCGCTCCCTCTCGCTCCCTCTCGCTCCCTCTCGTTCCCCTCGTTCCCTCTCGTTCCCCTCGCTCCCTCTCGCTCCCCTCGTTCCCTCTCGCTCCTCTCGCTCCCTCTCGTCCCCCCTCGTTCCCCTCGCTCCCTCTCGCTCCCTCTCGCTCCCTCTCGTTCCTCTCGTTCCCCTCGCTCCCTCTCGCTCCCTCTCGTTCCCCCTCGCTCCCTCTCGCTCCCTCGTTCCCTCTCGTTCCCCTCGCTCCCTCTCGCTCCTCCCGCTCCCCCTCGTTCCCGCTCTCGCTCCCTCGCTCGCTCGCTCCCTCCCGCTCCTCTCGCTCCCCTCGCTCCCTCTCGCTCCCCTCGCTCCCCTCGTTCCCTCTCGTTCCCTCTCGCTCCCTCTCGCTCCCTCTCGCTCCCTCGTTCCCCTCGTCCCCTCGCTCCCCTCGCTCCCTCTCGCTCCTCTCGCTCCCTCGCTCCCCCTCGTTCCCTCTCGTTCCCTCTCGCTCCCTCGCTCCCCTCGTTCCCCTCGCTCCCTCTCGCTCCCTCTCGTTCCCCTCGTTCCCCTCGCTCCCTCTCGCTCCCTCTCGCTCCTCTCGTTCCCTCTCGTTCCCCTCGCTCCTCTCGCTCCCTCTCGTCCCCCTCGCTCCCTCTCGCTCCTCTCGTTCCCTCTCGTTCCCCTCGCTCCCCCTCGTTCCCCTCGTTCCCCCTCGCTCCCTCTCGTTCCCCCTCGCTCCCTCTCGCTCCCTCTCGCTCCCTCTCGTTCCCCTCGTTCCCCTCGCTCCCTCTCGCTCCCCTCGTTCCCCTCGCTCCCTCTCGCTCCCTCTCGTTCCCCTCGCTCCCTCTCGCTCCCCTCGTTCCCCTCGTTCCCCCTCGCTCCCTCGTTCCCCTCGTTCCCCTCGCTCCCTCTCGTTCCCCTCGCTCCCTCTCGCTCCCTCTCGTTCCCCTCGCTCCCTCTCGCTCCCTCTCGTTCCCTCTCGTTCCCCTCGCTNCCCTCGTTCCCCCCGTTCCCCTCGCTCCCCTCGTTCCCCCTCGCTCCCCTCGCTCCCTCTCGTTCCCCCTCGCTCCCCTCGCTCCCTCTCGTCCCTCTCGNTCCCCCTCGCTCCCCTCGCTCCCCTCTCGCCCCCTCGCTCCCCTCGCTCCCTCTCGCTCCCCTCGCTCCTCTCGCTCCCCTCGCTCNTCTCGCTCCCCTCGTTCCCTCTCGTCCCCCCGCTCCCTCTCGCTCCCCTCGTTCCCCTCGCTCCCCCGCTCTCCCTCGCTCCCCCTCGCTCCTCCGCTCCTCTCGTTCCCCTCGTTCCCCTCGCTCCCCTCGTTCCCTCTCGTTCCCCCTCGTTCCCCTCGCTCCCTCTCGTTCCCCCTCGCTCCCTCTTGCTCCTCTCACTCCCTCTTGCACTACAAGGCTCAGATCATGGCAGAGGTCCGAGCGGATTTGCCATGCCCGGGGTGGAGCTTCCAGTTCCTATCTCGCTTTGCTGGATAGAGGCCGTCCATAAATGACGTCACTCACCTNGGGGGGGGGGTCAGACATTTGTGACGATGTGTGACGAAAGGGGGGGTGAGAAATGTGACGTCACATCAAAATGCGCAACTTTAAATAAATATAGACAACACGTTCTACTTAATTAAATATACTTTTTAATAAATGTTTTCTCCTACAACATCAGAGTGCAGCGCCACATTAAATACGCACTACAATGACAATAGCTTAAAGCGATTTGAAGCATGTTTTATTTTTTGGGGGGTGGAGCTTTGTGACGTCATATTTGAGGGGGGGTCTGACTTTTTGTGACGCCGTGTGACGAAGGGGGGGGTGGGGTCAAAAATCGTCCAAAATTGCGTGGCGTCATTTATGGATGGCCCCATATGATCCATACACAATAAGAATCAGAATCTGTGTTTCGACTGGGTGAATCCGATGAGCTATGAAGCTCTTTTTCACATGTGTCCAGTAGGGGCGCCATGGTGACGAGATGTCATCTCCCTCGCCTGGTATGGAGGAGGTTGTGGTTAAATTCCGACCCTGATGATGCCTGTATATTAGGAGTTTGCATGTTCTTCCCGTGGTCGCTTGGATTGTTCTCCAAATCCTCCAGTTTTTCCCTTCACATGTAGAAACACGCGTTGAGATTAAATAAATTTCCACCTAATAAGCCACCTCGCTGAGCTAAAATTTGTGGCCAAGTTGCTTCCGAAAAAGATCTATGTAGCTCAGTGGGCCTTACCTGGTAAATAAAATAGTTTACTTGTAGGTGCGGGTCAGCAAGTTACAACAACAAACATTACAAACAACAATTGCAGTGCAAAATAGAGAAACAGTTACGCGTACATACATCCCCTTTGTGAATCAACTGCTGGATGAGTACTGTTCCACGCCGTGCGGGTCATGGGAGTTGTTTGACCAAACTTCACCACACTGAGCAGTGTGGGTTTGATGAAGGTGGACGCATAGAGAGTATGGCACAACATTGGATTCGTCTGCACTGTAAAGCGACGTCCCGCTCAAATGGTGCTCCTATCACATTTCTAGACCTGAACCATCAGTGGAAATTACACATTCCTGTAGCGGGGGCGAGATGATCCATAGTAAAACCTCTATTCACTTCCCCACAAAGTGGTACTGATTCTATCGACCGAGCAGTGAGCAATGATGGGCTTGACAACTCCGACTGGGACTTGGACCACACTACCCTCCCTCACTTCCTAACCCCTCCTTCCCCTCCCCCTGTCCTCCTCCCATCCCACCCATCCCTGCGTCCCCCTCCCACCCCCTCCCTCAGTTTGTTCCATTCCGGGACTACGTGGACCGCGGAGGCAGCCAGGTGCTGAGCATGGAGCGCCTGGCGCGGGACGTCCTGGCCGAGGTGCCGGAGCAGTTCCTTTCCTTCATGAGGTCCCGCCGGGTCCCACCGCGCCCCGCGCCCCCCCTTACACGGCAGCGGGGGCCAGGGGGGCCGGGGGGCCCCGGCGGTCAGGTCGATGGCTCGTTGGGGGCAAACGCATAGCCGGCGTGGCACCGCACGCCCGGGGCATCGCTGGTCGTTATAACCGTCACCGTCTCTTATTCATCAGCCGTGTTGTATCCGCTGCCGGGTGAAGGCCTCCCCCGCCAGCCCCTGTCGCCCCCATCCACCCAAACCCCGCTGGTGCCTTCTCACACGGTCCAGCGATGCCACGATCCATCTCGCTCGCTCGCGCGCACGAGCCGCCCTCATCGCTTCATCTCAACGGCGACGGTCCCCGTGGCTCGCGCAGCTCTCGTACGACGGGGTAATATATTTCAGGATCAGAATATTTATTTACACTGGAGGAATCCGATGAGCTATGAAGCTCGTTTTCACGGATGATCTGTTTCCTGTGCAGAGCGATTCCACGACATGTGTTGTGATGTCGGTCACAGAAGAAGCAATCATCGCGATCGTAATGTTGTGGAATTCTAAATAACGGTTGTAGACATGTATTTTCAGTGATCGTAAAAAAAAACGTTAAGTATGTTGACGATATAACAATCGGTGGACTGACTTGTGCTATAACGGAGCACACTCACGGAACACCCTGGAGGAATCACCCCTCCGCCAGCAAATCAGCCTTCCACACCGACGATTCACAGCTGCGTTCTGTTTAACCGGGGCAGCTTCGTCGAGGAGTCGAGACCTGCTCAGAAAATAACACCGCCATTAAAGCACTGGCCTTGGAAGGCTTCTAAGCAGTGGCGTCGCGTCGTTGGTTGCCATGGGCCTGGCGCAAGGATGGAACGGGCCCCCTGTTCACTCCCCCACCCGACTATTTGTCGCCCGGTGCCTGGGCCGTTTCGCGCTGTGGGCCTCAGTGCAGTTGCACTGCCTGCGGACTTGAAGGCTACGCTCATGTGCGGAGTTTGGTGGGCAGGGGGGCACGGGGGGGGGCAGCACCCCCCCCCAAACCGAACACCTTTATTAATTTATTTTCAGCAGTTTGTAATAAAGTTTCAAAATAAATTCATTATATCCGCCCCAAACTCCGCCGACACTGCCCGTAGGCCAAAGCGCTTAGAAGTTTGTTTTTATACGAAAAGAAAGGCGGACTCCCGTCTAGCTGTTTATTTATTTGACACCCATAATAAACTAAACTTTCTAAAAAAACTATTTTTATTTTATTTTACCAGGTAAGGACCACTGAGCTGTGTAGCTCTGTTTTAGAAGCGACCCGGCCACAAGCGATAGCTCAACGAAGGGGCTCATGACGTGGGAATTTATAGCGGCAGCCAAACACTCTAAACGCNGTGTTGATTCTAAATGTGGAGGAAAAAACCGGAGGCCCCGGAGAAAAATCCACGCGACCACGGGAGAGAGAGACACCGCAAACTCCAGGGTCGGATCGAACCACGACCTCCTGTATACCAGGCGAGGTAGTTAACATCTCGCCACCGCGGCGCCTAGTCTCCATGACAGCAAAGCCTTTGCATCGTGTACGTGGGTCGGGCTGGAATCGTGGCCCCCCACCCGCACCCTCACCCGCTGACCCACGTGGGATGAGTCACGCTCCTCGGGGNCCGCACGCGTGCGCCTCTCGTGTCCCCACGTGGCGGTCTCGTCGGTGCGGCGAGCCCAGACGCGTTGCCGCGAGCCGCTCCGTCGCTCCCCCCTCCCCCTCTCCCCCGGGATTTGTCACGGCGCCCCCCCCCCCTCCTCCACCCCCACCGTGCCCTCTGCGGTGCTCGTCGAGACGCACGCAAGCACCCCGTGGCTCTTCCCACAATTGGCACTTGTTCGTGAAATCTCGCTTTGCTTTTCATCATCGACACCGGCTGTCCATACGTCAGCTCATTAGCGAGACAATGTGCTTTTGTCTCCCCATACTCCCGTTTGCTTCAACGTCTGTATCGTACCGCCGAGTACGTGGTGGGGGAGTAGTCAGCCTCGTAGCTGCACGAGGCTGTCATCTTCGAGCCTTGATTCTCTGTAATCGGGTTGTTATTGCCTCCAACTCTGTTCTCATGTCATCACTTCCAGTCTGTGCAGTCCCGATACTCTCCTGGAATCCCGCCCAAGCAATCCATCTCGCACGCTCAGATCGTTTTCTCATCGAGCTCCCTTGTCGTCATACGGGATTCTGGACCATAGATCAGTACCGGTGCAACCATCGACTTGGAAAGGCCTCGATCCAGGGCACTGTCACTATGTGGGTAGGTGGTCATCGCTCACTTTTAAATTAAAGCAAAAAACTCAAATGTTTTCTCCACACATTGTTAGCGGATTCAGAACAAGTTGGGAAAGAATGCGTTGCACAAGAGTGGATTTCAACGCACGCTTGTCTTTGCAAGTATATAATGAGCAGTAGGCAAGATGACGGGCGGTTTTCAGGGAAAATGCGTTTGCATGCTTGCAAATAGTCGTCTTTGCTCTGGTTTGCGTCTCCAAGATCTAGATAATAACGCTTTGACCAACGTGGCCGTTGCAGGGCGAGGCTTAATCTTCCTAGCAGCAACAGGTTCGGTTCGTACTGGATCGACTTTATAAGCATTATCATGCCCACCCCTGTGATGTACAGACGAACGGACGGACGGACAGAGCTAACGCGTGCACGTTTCCAGCCTCGGTCAGAAAGCCTTGGAAAAGTCGTGATCGTAAGAACAGCACTAATCCGGTATATAGGAAATCGAACACGCTGCCTCTATTCAAATAACACATTTCCACGGTCCCTTTTTGATGCCTTTTAATTTCGTCTCTTTCAAAAACCTGCCGACCTGCGGCGCCAAACCCGACCCGTTCCCCCCCCCCCCCCCCCCGTTGCGCAAATCCCGAGCCGGTGCCAAAGCGGAGCCGCCGCGCGTGGCCGCGTCAGTGCCGGCCCGCGTCGTTCAGCCGTGCCAGAGTCCCTTCGAGGGAGGGCTCCCACTCCCCGAGGCTTTCCCGTGGCTTGCCAGGTAGAGGTGGAGATATCAGCTGAACTCCCGAGTGACTCCGCGGGGCCACGGGAGAATGGCTCTTGCGTGCGTGCGCCGTCACGCAATTGAGTGTGAGGAGCGATTTCAAAGTGCGCGTCGCGCCGGGCGTTTGGAAGGTTTGCGGCACACGAGTGAGCAAAGCGTCACGGTGCCCTTCTCGCTGAGATTGCGCGCCTCCCTCGCTCTCTGCGTTGTGCACTCTCGCAATGTCCGTGTCTCTCTTGAGCCTGCAATTTTTTTCCCATCAGTCAATCTGTTTCTCTGTCTGTCCCTCTAAGTTCTATATTTTTCTGTCAGTTTTCTCTCTGTGTCTCTCAATGTTTTTTATGGGTTCCTACAGCTGTACCTTTGTATTTCTCCTTCCTCTTGCGTCTTTTGTGTTTAACTTCGTTTTTTTCTACATCCCCCCTATGTGTCCATCTCTCTTTGTCTCCGTGACCATATTCATCTGCGTTTGTTTCTTGCAGTCTATTTTTTTCTGTGTCTATATTTGGCCCCACCCTATATCTCTCTCTCACTATTTCCCTCTGTTTTTATTTCCCTCTCCTCTCCCACTCTCCCAATTGCATTATCTTGACACCCTTCATACATTTCCCGCCCGCCCCGTCACAGCATTGCTCCCTGGGCTGCCACGTTTATCCCCCACCCCGAGGCCGACCCGGACCTCCCCTCTCCACAAATCCGTCGCAGCGCTCCACCACTTCGTTTCTTTGTGGGACAGCCTTTTCAATGCCCCATCATCTCCACCACTTGCGGTGCGTTTATTACAAAGCCACGCACGCAGCCGTGGCGGTGACCTCTGCCAAGCTCTGCCAACCTGCTCCCAAACGTCTCGCCTCACCCACGCACGGCACAACCCAGCACCCAGGCCCCACCCCAACACCACGGCACCATTCGATGTCACGTCGAGAGCACGGGTTCAGGTGCAGCGCGCTTGCGCCCAGTTCGATTCCCGGATGCCCAGGCGTGGCCCCGACACTGCCCCGTCCGGCAGGAGAGACGCGCCGCACGAGGATGTGTCTGTGCGTGTATTAGTGGGGAGCGGTCGTGCAGCGGTTAGCGCTATGCTGCGCACGAACACGGCGACCCGAGTTCGATTCCGCTCACGGCCAACACCGGTGACTATTATCTGAACCGGTCCTGGGCCTCCCCTAGGTCGACTCAAACGAGTACCTGGTGCCGTGTGTAAACATCGCCACTGGGGAGATAAAGGCGGCCGGGCGTCGTGTTGGACACCCACCCAATCGTGTGCCATGCCGGCCTTCATAGGTGCTCACTAACGGCCTGTTAGAGGCTACACGGGGGGACCCTTGTCTTTGGTAGTGAGTTCAACTAGTCGCAGCCCGTACTTGGAGAACACATTTTTTAACACCAACACACGGGGTAAGCCCCTTAACAGAATAACACCTATGGTGGTGCCACCGCTAAGTCCAAATTACTACGTAGCTGCTATGACGACCGGGACCCACAGCTTCCATCCACGTGTTGACCGGAGAACGTATGACGTAGACGAAGGTTTATTCAGGATGAACAACAACGCGGCCCCTCGGGCGACCCGGCTTGTATCCTCTGCGGCGTGGCGGACCCGCCCTTGGCCACGCCCACCTTCCACCTGAGCAGGATCTGGACCCCGACCACGTGACCACTCGAGCCCCTACTGGCCCCTTTGTGACTTAAGTCATTCAACCAGAGGGTCATGGCCTTTAGTACCCCTTTCCTACGGCCNGCACTCCCACACCCTACCGGTGTAGGGCTGGCTGNAGCCAAGCGTGGTGCTACCCAGCGCTGATTCNGCGCTCACCGGGCTCTGGGCCGCTACTACACAGAGATGTCATACATTTGTGTTGGGGGCCGTCCATAAATGACGTCACGCACTTAGGGGGGGGGGTCAGACATTTGTGACGATGTGTGACGAGGGGGGGGGGTTGAGAAATGGGACGTCACATCAAAATGCGCAACTTAAATAAATATAGACAACACGTTCTACTTAATTAAGTAGACTTTGTAATAAATGTTTCTCCTACAACATCAGAGTGCAGCTCCACATTAAATACGCACTTCAATGACAATAGTTTAAAGCGATTTGAAGCATGTTTTTTTTGTGGGGGGGGGGGCAGAACTTTGTGACGTCATATTTGAGAGGGGGTCTGACTTTTTGTGACGTGGAAGGGGGGGGTCAAAAATCATCCAAATCGCGTGACGGCCCCTTGGGGTCATACTTCGCTGTCATCTCAGACCCCCTCACGCGCGTATCTTGTCATGAGCGGAGTGGCCGTGTTTACACAGTTTTTGTACTTCGTCCTGAGACGGCGATTGGGACGTTCTATAGAGGATATAGAATAGACGCATTATATACACGTAATATAAATCCATCTCGTAATCGTGTCCTCGTGTCGTACGGAGTGGCCCGAGAAATACCCGGCCACTCGAAATCGTTTACAGAATTTGTACACATTTGTGCAAATCGTTAGCATCGCTTAGCCGTGTGTGAGCACGTGTGTGTTCACGTGTGGGGAGTGGTGGCCCAGTGATTAGCGCACTGCACTACGAAGCCAGTGACCGGAGTTATATTCCACTCACGACCATAATTGACAGCAATTTTGATCCGGTATTGTTATTCGCCTCGGTCGACTCAGCCTTAAATGAGTACCTGATGCGTTATAAACATAAGCACTGGGGAGACAAAGGCGGCCGAGTACGGTTGTTGGCCACCCACCCTCCACCTCGTGTGCCGTGCCGGTCTTCTTAATATGTGCTCACTACAGCACCTGCCCCAACAGTCTATTAAAGGCTATATGGGGGTCTGTGTGTGTGGGGGGGGGGCGGTGGTGTAGCGGTTAGCGCGCTGCCCTGTGAACTTTGTATCTCGCTGTTGGGTATCCATCTGCCAATATGGACGTGTGCATGTCCAATACTACTGCTTGTGTTGTCACGGTCGGTGCCGCTGTACCGCTCTCTCCCACGTGTTTCCAGCTTGTTAGCGCGTGTTGTTCGGCACGATGTCCGACGTTTCGCGCCACGTTTCTGGAGCGTCTTCTCGAGCTGATTTGAGTCGCTCGCGTTTCCCCTCGGATTATACAGCCCTGCTGGCTGCTGCTGCTGCTGCTGACGTTGCCGATTGGCTCGCTTCTCGAGACGTACGTCGGCCCGGAACGTCGGACATTGGTGCCGAGCCAAAACCCGCGGCACAACCCGAAAACACGATCAGAGGACCGCGCGTCCGTGTGCGTGTCGAACGTGTAGGTTGTTGCGTGTTGCTTCTCGGCGCGCGCGTGTGTGTGTGCGCATGGCAATGTGTGCGTTGGTGGGTGTGTGAGTGGNTGTGTGTGTGTGTGTGTGTGGGTGTCTGTTCATGGGGTGGGGAGCGAACCCAACGACCCGCGTTCGATTCCGCTAACGGCCAACACCAGTGGCGATTATCCAAACCGGTTCTGGGCCTCCCCTAGGTCGACTCAGCCTCAAATGACGACCTTATAAAGTGTGAACGTCGCTAGGGAGACGAAGATGGCCAGGCGTGGTCCTGACCACCCACCCCTTGTGTGCCGTGCGGACCTTGCGCGTACTGTATGTTGGACTTCTTTCGCACCGCACAAAGCCAACCGTGCGGGGAAAGACAACGAACGAGACACCAAAATCAGTGCTAAAGAAATTAGTTTTCAATCTTGATGTTCGAGAACATCGCTTCCAGTGGCTTCCTAATATCGGAAGCAAGAGCGTTCCAGACGGCCGCAGAATAAACATTCGCTAACAGTCCGTTCAAGGCTTCACACCAAGAGGATCCGTCATTGTGCTGTGAGTGTGTCACGTGTCCATGGCTCTGGTTAGCGTGATGGAGTGAATGTCGCCCGTTGCCAGTCGGGGTGTGATGACTTCTCTGTGCGCCGGTGGGAGCGGGGCCGCGGGGGGGGGGTGGGGTTGAGCGATGTGCGTGGATGGCAAACGGCGTTCGGAAGCAGAGCCGCCCACAGGTGGGGGTGGTGAGGGGGGTAGTGGGAGTGGGGGGCGATTTTCCCAGTGCCTCACACACAAAACGTCGCCCCCCCCTCACACACAAGGGGCCTGCAAGGAGCCCTGTGGGCGGTCCTGCTTCGTAGCCACATGCTTCATCCGTGGGCGCGAGTGCACGCGTGGACCCCAGCCAAGGAGGAGGAGGAGGTTGTTTTGTACAGACTTTGTGTTAATAAATGATCATAAAACACTGCGTCGGCACCACAGCACTCGTGGGTCATATTAAATTTTCAGTGTGTGTGGCCCTGCGTACGACGCGAATGCCCTAATTCTGTTCCATTAAAACAGAGCCGAGAGGTGGGATCCGCAGCGGTCTGCAGGAAGGGAGATGGGGAGGAAGGGAGATGGGGAGATAAGGAGGGAGGAACGGGGGGAAGCGAGATGTGGGGAGATAGAGGAGATGGGGGGAGGGAGAGAGGGAGATGGGGGAGGGAGATGGGGGAGGGAGATGGGGGGAGGGAGATGGGGGGGGAGAGGGGGGAGGGGATGGGGGAGGGAGAGGGGAGATGGGGGGGGAGAGGGGGGGGAGANGGGGGGATGGGGGGAGGGAGATGGGGGGGGAGATGGGGGAGGGAGATGGGGGAGGGAGATGGGGGGGGAGGGGAGAGGGGGAGGGAGATNGGGGAGATGGGGGANGGAGATGGGGGAGAGATGGGGGGGGGAGGGGGGGGGGAGATGGNGGAGGGAGATGGGGGAGGGAGATGGGGGGGAGGTAGAGGAGGGGAGATGGGGGGGGGAGAGGGGAGGGAGATGGGGGGGGAGAGTGGGGGGAGGGAGATGGGGGAGGGAGATGGGGGAAAGATGGGGGGGGANNGGGGAGGGAGGGGGGGGGGAGGGGGGGGGGAGATGGGGGAGGGGGAGGGGGAGGGAGATGGGGGAGGGAGATGGGGGAGATGGGGGGGGAGAGGGGGGGGAGAGTNGGGGGAGGGGATGGGGGAGAGGGGGGGATNGGGGANGGGGATNGGGGANGGGAGAGGGGGAGGGAGATGGGGGAGGGNGATNGGGGGGGGAGATGGGGAGAGGGGGAGGGGGNGGAGATGGGGGGGAGGGAAGAGGGGGGGGGAGGGGGAGGGGAGGGGGAGGGGATGGGGGGGGGGGCAGANGGGGAGAGGGGGGGNGAGAGGNGGGGGGGATNGGGGAGAGGGGGAGATNGGGGGAGGGGGGGGGGAAGATGGGGGAAGATGGGGGGGAGGGATGGGGGGAGGAGANGGGGGGGATGGGGGACGGGGAGAGGGGGANGGAAGAGGGGGGAGGGGACCCTGGGGGGGGAGGGGACTNGGGGGAGGGAGTGGGGGAGATGGGGGAGGGAGATNGGGGAGGGGAGGGGGGAGATGGGGGANGGGATGGGGGAGGTGGGGGAGGGGGTCGGGGGAGGGTAGAGATGGGGGACCGGGGATGGGGGGGAGGGGGACTGGGGGAGCGAGAGATGGGGGGGAGGGGATGGGGNAGGGGATGGGGGGAGAGGGATGGGGGAGGGGATGGGGGGGGGAGGGGGGGGGGATGGGGAGGAGGGGGAGGGGATGGGGGGAGGNAGATGGGAGGGGAGAGGGGGGGGTGGGGGAGGGCTAGATGGGGGGANGGANGGGGGGAGGGGATGGGGAGAGGGGATGGGGGGAGGAGATGGGAGAGGGGATGGGGGAGGGGATGGGGAGGGAGATGGGGGGAGGGGATGGGGGGGAGGGGATGGGGAGGGGGATGGGGGAGGGGATGGGGGAGGGATGGGGGAGGGGATGGGGGGAGATNGGGGGAGGGGATGGGGGGGGGATNGGGGAGGGNGGGGGAGGGGATGGGGGGAGGAGAGGGGGAGGGGATGGGGGAGGGATGGGAGAGGGGATGGGGGAGGGGATGGGGGGAGGGGGATGGGGGGGATGGGGGGGAGGGGATGGGGGGAGGGGATNGGGGAGGGAGATGGGGGGAGGGGATGGGGAGGGGATGGGGGAGGGGATGGGGAGGGATGGGGGGAGGGGATGGGGGAGGGGATGGGGGAGGGGATGGGGGAGGGNGATGGGGGGGAGGGGATGGGGGAGGGGATTGGGGGGGAGGGGATGGGGGGGATGGGGAGGGGATGGGGGAGGGGATGGGGGAGGGGATGGGGGGAGGGGATGGGGGGAGGGATGGGGGAGGGGATNGGGGAGGGGAGATGGGGAGGGGATGGGGGAGGGGATGGGGGAGGGGATGGGGGAGGGAGATGGGAGGGGAGGGGGGGGGGATGGGGGGGAGGATGGGGGGAGGGGATGGGGGGAGGGGATGGGGGAGGAGATGGGGAGGAGATGGGGGAGGGGATGGGGGGAGGAGATGGGGGGATGGGGGATGGGGAGGGAGATGGGGGAGGAGATGGGGGGGAGGGGATGGGGGAGGGGATGGGGGGAGGGATGGGGGGAGGGGATGGGGGGGGGGATGGGAGGGAGATGGGGGGAGGGATGGGGAGGGGGATGGGGGGAGGGGATGGGGGGGGGATNGGGGAGGGAAGAGATGGGGGGAGGGGATGGGGGGGGGGATGGGGGAGGGGATGGGGGAGGGGATGGGGGGAGGGGATGGGAGATGGGGGGAGGGGATGGGGGGGGGGATGGGGGGANGGATGGGGGGAGGGGATGGGGGAGAGGGAGGGGGGGGGGGATGGGGGGAGGGGATGGGGGAGGGGATGGGGGAGGGGATGGGGGGGAGGGGATGGGGGGAGGGATGGGGGAGGGGATGGGGGAGGGGAGATGGGGGAGGGGAGATGGGGGAAGGGAGATGGGGGAGGGGATGGGGGAGATGGGGGGAGATGGGTGCGGGGAGATGGGGGAGAGGGGATGGGGGAAGGGGGAGATGGGGGGAGGAGATGGGGAGAGGGATTGGGGGAGGAGATGGGGGAGGAGATGGGGGAGGGGATGGGGAGGAGAGATGGGGGGGAGGAGATGGGGGAGGGAGATGAGGGGAGGGGGGTGGGGGAGGGAGAGATGGGGGGAGGGGATGGGGGGAGGGGATGGGGAGGGAGAGATGGGGGGGGAGATGGGGGAGGGAGATGGGGGAGGAGATGGGGGAGGGGATGGGGGGAGGGAGATGGGGGGAGGGAGATGGGGGAGGGAGATGGGGGGAGGGAGATGGGGGGAGGAGATGGGGGGGGAGATCGGGGAGGGGGAGAGGGGGGGGGAGGGGGAGATGGGGGGAGGGAGATGGGAGAGGGAGATGGGGGGAAGGAGATGGGGAGGGAGATGGGGAAGGGGATGGGGGAGGGAGAGATGGGGGAGGAAGATGGGGGGGAGGGGATGGGGAGGGAGAGATGGGGGGGGGAGATGGGGGGAGGAGATGAGGGANGGGATGGGGAGGGAGAGATGGGGGGAGGGAGATGGGGGGAGGGGGATGGGGAGGGAGAGATGGGGGGGAGGGAGATGGGGGGGGAGATGGGGGGAGGGAGATGGGGGAGGGGGATGGGGAGGAGAGATGGGGGGGGGAGATGGGGGGGAAGGGAGATGGGGGAGGGAGATGGGGAGGGGGATGGGGGAGGAGAGATGGGGGGGAGGGAGATGGGGGGAGGGGATGGGGGAGGGAGAGATGGGAGGGAGGGAGATGGGGGAGGGAGATGGGGGGAGGGGATGGGGGGGGNGAGATGGGGGGAGGGGATGGGGAGGGAGATGGGGGAGGGAGATNGGCTTAGGGAGGGGATGGGGGGAGGGAGATGGGGGGAGGGAGATGGGGGGAGGGAGATGGGGGAGGGGAGGGGGAGGGAGATGGGGGAGGGGATGGGGGAGGGAGAGATGGGGGGAGGGAGATNGGGGGAGGGAGATGGGGGAGGGGATGGGGGAGGGGAGATGGGGGGANGGGATGGGGGAGGGAGATGGGGGGAGGGGATGGGGGAGGGAGAGATGGGGGGAGGGGATGGGGGAGGGGGATNGGGGAGGGGAGATGGGGGAGGGGATGGGGGGAGGGAGATGGGGGGAGGGAGATGGGGGGAGGAGATGGGGGAAGGGGAGATGGGGGAGGGAGATGGGGGAGGGGGATGGGGGAGGGAGAGATGGGGGGAGGGAGATGGGGGGGAGGGGATGGGGGAGGAGAGATGGGGGGGAGGGGATGGGGGGAGGAGATGGGGGGGGGGATGGGGGGGGAGATGGGGGAGGGGATGGGGGAGGAGAGATGGGGGGAGGGAGATGGGGGAGGGGGGGGAGAGATGGGGGAGGGAGATGGGGGGGGGGGGGAGGGGAGGGAGAGATGGGGGGGAGATGGGGGAGGGGAGGGGGAGGGAGATGGGGGGAGGGAGATGGGGAGGGGAGATGGGGGGAGGGAGATGGGGGGAGGGGGATGGGGGAGGGGATGGGGGGAGGGGATGGGGGGAGGGGATGGGGGGAGGGGATGGGGGAGGGGGATGGGGAGGAGATGGGGGGAGGGGATGGGGGGAGGGAGATGGGGGGAGGAGATGGGGGGAGATGGGGAGATGGGTGCGGGGAGATGGGGGAGGGAGATGGGGAGGGGAGATGGGGGGGAGGGAAATGGGGAGGGAGATGGGGGAGGGGAGATGGGGGAGGGGGATGGGGGAGGGAGATGGGGAGGGGGAGATGGGGGGAGGGAGATGGGGGGAGGGGATGGGGGAGGGAGAGATGGGGGGAGGAGATGGGGGGAGGGAGATGGGGGAAGGGGAGATGGGGGAGGGAGATGGGGGGAGATGGGGGGAGATGGGTGAGGGGAGATGGGGGAAGGGGAGATGGGGAGGGGGAGATGGGAGAGGGGAGATGGGGGGAGGGAAATGGGGAGGGAGAAAAATGGGGAGGGGGAGATGGGCGGAGGGAGAGATGGGGGGGAGGGAGATGGGGAAGATNGGGGAGGGAGATGGGGAGGGAGATGGGGAGGGAGATGGGGAGGGAGATAGATGGGGGGAGGGAGATGGGGGGGGAGATGGGGGAGGGAGATGGGGGGAGGGAGATGGGGAGGGAGATGGGGGAGGGAGATGGGAGGGAGATGGGGGAGGGAGATGGGGAGGGAGATGGGGGAGATGGGGGAGATGGGGGAGGGGGAGATAGGGGAAATGGGGAGGGGGAGATGGGGGAGGAGGAGATGGGGAGGGGAGATGGGGGAGGGAGATGGGGGAGATGGGGGAGAGGGAGATGGGGAGGGGGAGATGGGGAGAGGGAGATGGGGAGAGGGAGATGGGAGAGGGGAGATGGGGGAGGGAAGATGGGGGGAGGGAGATGGGGAGGGGAGATGGGGGAGGGGAAGATGGGGGGAGGGAGATGGGGAGGGGAGATGGGGAGGAGAAGGGGGGGAGGGGAGATGGGGGAGGGAGATGGGAGGGGAGATGGGGGAGGGAGATGGGGGGAGGGGCAGATGGGGGATATGGGGAGGGGGAGATGGGAGGAGGGAGAGATGGGGGGGGAGATGGGGGGAGAGATGAGGAAGGGAGATGGTAAGAGAGGTAAGCATTGTGTATTACTACAGACGGTGCAATGCACTGGCGACCCTACGGGGATATACCGGTATACACGGGATGAGGTTCGGCATTAATGGCATTGTTTTGGGATCTTTTATGGATGTACCAATATAAAATATCTACGTGTTAACAATAGTGATGCATAGCGCCTGTTATATTTGTACAGCGTAAAGAAAATACAATGTATGCCATCCGGGCCACGTTTGGTCTTCGTGGAAATTTCGGGGTTTTTGTTGTTGAATTCATGGAAAGAGNAAAAACACCCTCAAAAACACACAATATTAAAACACAATTTTTTTACTTGCATAGGAAAGTAATTGCATTTTTTCATTTGCTATGCAGCCAGAAAATACGATAAATCGCTAACCTTAAACACCCAGTAGTTCATAAAAGTTGAAGGCAAATTAGTACTATTGTAATAGAGCAAGTGCAGAATCGCTGAACCGGAATTGACAACTTGAAAGCACTTAGCGCGGGGCCCTTGAAAGTGCGGGGTCCGTAGCATGTGAAGCTACTTGTGCTACTGGGATCATCCGGCACTGCCAAGCAGCAGTCCTTCAAGAGCCGCATGCGGCTCTGGAAGCCGCAGGTTGCACGACCCCCAATTAGCGGAACGAGGCCGGCATGTCGAGGACACGGGTTTCCGGCTCAACAGCGAGACGGAGGCAGCAGGCAACGTGAGTGGATGCGTGAGACAGTGAACGAGGTGTGGGGTGGGGTGATGGGTGAACGAGGTGGTGGGGTGGGGTGTTGATGGGTGAACGAGGTGGTGGGGTGATGGGTGAACGAGGTGGTGGGGTGGGGGTGTTGATAGGGTGAACGAGGTGGTGGGGTGATGGGGTGAACGAAGTGGTGGGTGGGGTGATGGGTGAACGAGGTGGTGGGGGTGGGGTGATGGGGTGAACGAGGTGGTGGGGTGGGGTGTTGATGGGGTGAACGAGGTGGTGGGGTGATGGGTGAACGAGTGGGGTGGGGGTGTTGATAGGTGAACGAGGTGGTGGGGTGATGGGGTGAACGAAGTGGTGGGTGGGGTGTTGATGGGTGAACGAGGTGGTGGGGTGGGGTGAACGAGGTGGTGGGTGGGGGTGTTGATGGGGTGAACGAGGTGGTGGGGTGATGTGATGAACGAGGTGGTGGGGGTGGGGTGTTGATGGGGTGAACGAGGGGGGTGCGGAGGACCGCGCTGCGCTACGAACCCCGGCGGAGACCCGAGTTCGATCCCTGCCCACGGCCAAACACCAGTGACGAGGTATCTCTACCAGTCCTGAGCCTCCCCCAGGTCGACTCAGCCTCAACCTGGTGGGTGTGTAAACATCGTCACTGGGAGACAAAGGCGGCCGGGCGTGGTGTTTCCCCCCCCCCCACTCTCTCCCCACCTCGTGTGCCATGCCGGCCTTCGCAGGTGCTACTCGCTAACAGCACTTGCCCCAACGAGTCAGTTTCTTGTTATTTTCTTTGAACCTATCTACGTGACTTTACCGAAAGACCCAACAATATGAATTCCTGCAGTCACGAGAGCTTTGAGTCAAGATCCAACGAGTCTGTTACAAGCGACTGGGGGAGGGAGGCGAGAGAGCCGCCCCGTGTACGGCGCACGGCCGCGGGAGATCGCAACCAGCATCAGGACGCGAGACGTGATCGGTGGCACCACAAAGCGATGACACCCGGAGAGGCTTCGCGTGGGAGAAGGAGGAGGGGTTGGGGTGGGGAGAGGTGGGTGGGGGTGGGTGGGGATGGGTGGGGGTTGTGGTGGGTGGGTGGGTGGGAAGGGGGTGGGGTGGGTGGGGAGGGGCAAGATGCCAGAGGAAGCACTTCAAAGCTCCTTCCTGACACGAACCGGCCGGCAGTCGTCCTTCACGAATTCTCAGTCGGGTGGCGTTGGAGGGGGGGGGGCAACTTTCGCCGATGGGACATTATCAGTGTGGGGGGGGGGTCGTCACACATTTGAAGCCGTTGGGGGTTTGACACCACGATGGGGTGTTTTCGCATGTTTGTGTATTCACAATACAGGTCTTTTTGAGTTATTTCGCGTAAATATATAAAAGTGTCGTTCAACCCGCCACCACCCGACACAGCCCATTGGTAAGGTTTGTCACCTTCTTGGTTCTTTCGAAAGAACCAAGAGGATGAATCCCTGCAGTCACGAAAGCTGTAAATCGAAATTTAAGGTTTGCCACGTAAACAGAACATGCAACTACTTCATCAGGCAACAGCTAATTGTAATTACTGGTGAAAGTCGTACTCAGATTGTAAATGTGGCTTTGCTCTCAACACACCGGTGTGCTGTACTAGTAACGAATTAGCACGTGTTGTTTACGTGACAACCCTTACTAATTGGCTGTGTCGGGTGGTGGTGGGTTTAACGACACATTTATATATTTACGCGATATAACCCACAAAACCCTCTATTATGGATGATATTGATCGCGCAAGCCTGCGACGTTTTGTGTATTGTCAGAGGGCCGCACGCCAGGGGACGCACTGAAGGCCACCACCAGGGGTCGCTCTGTGGTCCGCGGACCTTGCAACGAAGAACACCCGCGGAGTCCGTGAGCCGCCAGCCGAGTAATCTCACTTCTCGGGGACCAACCCGAGAGCCGGGGGTCACTTTAGCGGTTCCGATTTATCAATGTGGCCCTCAACAGAACTGCGAATGATGTGATAACGTTGGGAATTGATTCACTCTCGTTAGCCGTGGAGATAAATCGGAGCTACCGTTTCTGGACTCGCTCATGGATGACCTGGCCAAGAGGGTGAGTGAGTGTGTGTCTGTGCTTGAGGAGTGGTAGTGCAGTAGCTAGCGCGCACTGCGCTACAAACCCGGCACATGGAGTTCGATTCCCGGCATAATTGGTGACGATACTCGACTGGTCCTGGGCGTCTCCTAGGTCGACTCAGCTGTCAATAAGCACTCGGTGTAGTGTGGAAACATCGACACAAACAGGCGGGTGGGGGCGTGCTTCTAACCACACCACCCCCATCGTGCGCCGTCCCTTCGCCGATGACCGCGAACAGCACTTGCCCAACAGCCTCCTAAAGCCTACACGGGAGATTTGTGTCCCTGTGTGTGAAGAGCACAACCCCACCGAGGCATCTCTGTGATTTAACCGATAACGCCTGGGTGCGCTCCCATCACCTCATGCCGGCGAGTCTTCGACATTTTAAATTAGCCTCAAAGAGCACGCAGTCTGGCACGAGCGCCGTCGTGAGGGCGACCGCTACTGAGTTGCTGTTGCTGCTGTGCACGAATTCATCTCCACACAGATCTGCCCCTGTGTATTTCTAGCTCCAGGGTTGACCAGCGTACATCCCTGCCTGGCGCTGTCTCGTGCGCTCACGTGTGTTCCATCACACGCACGCACGTGCGCACAGGTGTATACATGATAGGTTATGGAATCCGCTACCATCAAAGATTCCCCCCTATAAGCATTCAACATGCGGTTGGGGCAAGTGCTGTTAGCGAGCACCTATGAAGGCCGAAGCACACGAAGGGATGGGTGGCCAGCAACCACGCCCAGCCACCTTTGTCTCCCGAGTGGCGATGTTTACACCTGACACCCTGTACTAATTTATGGCCGAGTCGACCTAGGGGAGGCCCAGGGATCCGGTTGAGATCATCGTCACCGATGCTGTCCGTGAGCGGGAATCGAATTCTGGGAGCTGGGTTCGTGGCGTCCTGAGCGGAGTGCGCTTACCACGACGCTGTCGCTCCCCAGTGCCTGTTGTGTACACACACACGCGCACACACGTGCAGCACCACCAGGCGCTCACGTGTACCCCGAGGATGCGAGGAGGGCGGGCGGCAAAGCTGTGCAAAGGGAATCTCATCAATATTGCATCGCTTGCGCCGCGGTCGCTCTGCACGCGCGCGTAACATCCGGCTGTTGCTGCTGCTATTGCAATTGCCCTATAAAAAAATGTCAGGGATAATTCATTAGATTCAACTTATGTGTATATATATATACATCCATCCAGTGAGCTCGTTACGATACAGCAATGCAATCCCGAGGAATTGCACCGCTCACTTACGCAGATATCTGAGCGGCATTAGAATATTTTTTTTGTAATCATATATGTTTGGGGGTCGGGGAGGGGGCGATTCAGAATCTTTATTTCACAATTGGAATGTTTATTTAGATTGAATGAATTCGATGAACTATGAAGCAATTTTTTCAACAAATGTCCAGTAAATTCAATTGTGTCACCGATGTGATGGATGCCCTGCAGTACCGAAAACAAAAGACCGGTGGCATACGTGGTAACAATGGTGGTGGTGCCTGCCACCCACCTACCCAGTAAACATGCAACACGTCGGAACCAACGTCGCCATGTGGTTGGGAACCCTTGGCCCCACCGGTCGATCCGACGGTTGATCCAACCTGCCGTGTTGACTGGGCTGGAACCCCAGTGCGTGTCACGCCGTCTCAAAACGGTTCACCGCAGAAATGTGACGTTCCCCCACGCTTCTCTTTGTGCGTCAGCGACTGTGGCCGAGACATTTTTTTGCTGCGAGCTCTGCCCTACTTTTCCAAACGTCCCACTGGACGATGGCCGCGCGATGGGTCGGAGGCACCGGGCTACTGACTAATGAGCAGTAATCTGCAATTGCCTCTCTCATTGGGTCGTGTTTCATGTTGTCGGTCTTTGATATAAAATTAAAGCTCAATCGGAGAAAATAAAGAATGCTTCGATGAACACGAATGATGAATCAATCGCCCACCCTCCTCCCCGTCACCCCAAACCCCACCGCGGCGATTCGACGAATTGTCTTAATTCTGAGTCCACGATTCGATTCAAGAACCCACTGAGATTTGGTCTCTCGTGGTTGCAGGGGTCACGGGACCCATTGCTCGAGGCGTACGCGAATCCCCAAACATCGATTCCTACACGCGGGGGTCAATCCACGTACAGCCGGATTCATCATCAACACCATCATCATCAGCAGAAGCCCTGATCAATCCACTGCTGGATGAAGGCATCCACAGGTCGACCCTGCCAAGCAGTAATCCGCACGTGACCTTAAACATCAATACTATTCATGGGTGAATCGATGCATGGCGACATCGCTGACAAACACCAACAACTCTCCTAATCGCAGATAGGTCCTGAACGTAGAGAGTCGCGAGGCGGTGCAGTGGCGTTTATCCCGCACGCACAGCGGCAGCACTCGAGGTCACGCGTTGCAGTTGCTCACGCTGTGTTGCACCACACAGCGGAATACAAAAAATACACACCACGGAGAGAAACCTGTAAATATATATCCATCTAAAAAAAATCAATCAAATCGCATACACTTTCGTCGGAAAATATCATTATACAATATTATAATTCTAAATATTATAAATTATAATTACTGTACAGGAGATTAAATATTATAAATATTATTATATTATTACAATTATTATAATAAATATAGTTGCTAAATAAATAAAATATTATTTTTGCGGTGCCAAATCGAGTAACGCAACGCGGGTATCTCGTTGGCCGAATAAAACGGGGTCGCTACGATGTATGCATGCAATCTGGTCCATTACGTAATTGCCTGCAGGTTAGCGGTCCTAATTTGCTTCTCGTTTGAACTAAAAGCAGGTAAGGGGCCCCTTCCCGCTGCGATCGAGCAGCGTGCAGCCTCATCGACACCGTCCCGGGCAAAGGGAATCCATCAATAGCTAACGAGGGCGCTAATGGCCTCGTGCGCGACACGGCGACGGAGCGAGGTCTGCGAGGTGGCTGTGAGCCGTGGCAGGTGGCGTTTAGACTCGAACCCTCTCAATGACCCCCCTCCACCCCCCTGGTCTGGGTGCCCTTCCTGAGGTGGGAACTGGGATGGAGCCTCGGGGTCAGAACTGGGGCCATTCCTGCTCCGCTCCCACACTCTCTCTCTCTCCGAGGGTTTCCGCAGTGAGAGAAACAAATCGTGTTAATTAGGCGGATGCCGCATCAGCCCGGGATGGATGGACGTCGACAAGGACCCGTGGGAGGCCGCGATGTTTGTTTAATGAACTTCTCGCCTCAACCGCGAGTGCGGTCCGGCGTGAAGCACCGATGAAGGCGAAGCGACGCCACGAGCTGCCTCCCTGCCGGGCAGCGGGCTGGAGGGCTGTGGAGCCGCCGGTGTTCTGTGCCTGTCCCTGTATGTCGTCTCTCTGATTCTCTCTGTCTGTCTCGATGTCTTCTCTGTTCCCCTGTGTGTGTGTCTCTCTCTCTTTGTCTCTGTGTATCTGTGTGCCTCTCTTTGTGCCAATCTGTTACCCTGTGTCCGTTTACCCGTTTATTAGCTGGAGATGAGAAATTCTGTTTCTAATAAAAAATACTTTTATATCAAATTTTGCTTGTGTTTAAAATATGATTCTTTCAACGTTAATTTCCAAATGAAGATAAAAAATTTGTTCATATTTGAAACCGCTGCAACACTACAGTCTGAGTTGTGCCTCGGGAGGTCTCGGGGCGGCTGTGAAGGCGCCCGAGTGAGAGATGTCCCCTTCATTCATTGCGATTAGCTTCGCATTTTAGCCACGCCGTGTGAGACCCATTGAGGGCGGTGAAAAATGCGCCCGTGGCTGTAATGAGACGATGTCACAACGCGAGGTTGCACCGTGCAAATATAGCAGGTCACGGCCTACACGCTCTAGGAGGAAACAACAGCAGTGGCGATGGCAACAGGTGCAGCAAACGAAGAATTAGCAACGAACACGAGTCACTCCTAAATATTCCATTTCAAGGGATGACAGATCTTAATTGTTCTTCAGGCTTTTCTCAGTGTCAAAGGGTTGTGTAGTGTGGAATTTAGGGTCATGGGATAGCATTTGAGTGCTTTGTTGTTAGTTTCGTATTTTTTTTTATAAATGACTACCGTTGGTAGATAAGAAGTAAAATCACTTTCACGGGAAGGCCAATAACACGACGAGCTTTTTCTAAATTAGAACACCGTCAGTTCAGAGGTCACTCACAACAGNCCCGCCTCGTGGAGATGTACGAGCCGCCACTGGCTCCCACCTTCATAACTCTCTTGGCGACACGGAACTGTATTTGAGCGACGACCATTTACCCCAGGACTCACTGGATCGCACATCGACCCCAAACACAACGACCAAGGCACAATTAAACAGGTCACAAACCGCGGTGGTTAGATCTACATGACGCACCAGGACGTTGTTCTCTGGAATCATCATTACTACAATGCTTACTTTTTTATTTTACCAAGTCCCACCGAGCCATATAGATATTTTTTTCAGAAGCGACTGGTCACAAATGATAGCTCAACAAAGTGGCTTATCACGTGGAAATGTATTGCAGCGAAATACTCTCAACGCGTGTTTCTAAATGTGGAGGGAAAAACCGGAGGACCCGGAGAAAATCCACATGCCGACGGGAGAACGTGCAAACTCCAAATATTATCCCTGCACCTCCGATTAGCACGTTTGGCTATGTACGGTGCGAAAGAAGTTCAATAATATCTAGTGGCAAAGCTTGCACTTGGTTGGATAGGTTGTTCCACCCCCAATAGGATCACCCCTCCACCCCATCGAGTTCCGTGCTATTTTCAGTTTTGGCCCGATTTCCATGTCTCCTGTCTCACAGAGGACACATTAAGGCCCGGTGACATTAACAATCCCTGCGTCCTTGTCACAGAGAAATCCCGCAATTAAAACCTCGTGTAACCGCAGTTCCCCAGACTCCAGCCATTACAAGGAGGGCTCTCAAGGGGACCTGACCTGATCCAAAGGTGAATTGGGGAGGGGGGGGGTTCAACCGTGGTTTGGAAATCTGCTTCCCAGCGTCGGCTCGTTGCCGCCCTCTCGTGGTCGTGTGGGGCAATGCAAACGTCAACGGAGCATGACGATGACAGCCGTTCCCAGCCGTGTTGGTATGGAGCCCCCGAAAGGATAATCCACTGCGCCCCCACCCGCCCCAGGTTACTAAGGCCACAATACATCGATTGATCACACGTCCACGCCTCTCGTTAACGCGGTGTTTCACGTTGTGTATGAGTGCGTTTTGTGCTCATTGTCATCACGATCCATTGGCAGAGAGCCCTGATGTATGCATGACACCTACGGGTTATCTGCCCCATGGGTCGTGATGGTGACGTACGTTTAACTTCTTTCGCACCGTAACATAGCCAGCCATGCTAACCGTAGGTGTCCACTGCACATTTCGTAATTTCTTTCCACTTTCCTCTGTCTTGTGTCAATATGCTCAAGTAATGCACAGCTTCCTGGTACCAATCTCTCATGCCGTCAAGCCATTCTCTGGCAGGTGTTAGACATGAGTTTCAGTTCCACGCACGTAAAAGAAAAATACTTGAAACTAATGTGATTGTTAGGCATTTGTATCATGGTGTGTGTGTTTTGTTACCACAACATGTTGCTGACGTTCCCACGCACATTAAAAAAATAATCCTGCACGGTATCCATGCCGCAGCATGCTGCCTACGGGGTGAGAGCCAGTCACGCTGTGAAGTGAGGATGTACAGCGTGCGCATCCATGGCGTGCACAAGTGGATCGTCTCGACCAAAATCGGAAACCTGCAGCTCCGCAGCCCCACGAAGCTCTTCAAGGACCGCTGCTTGGTGACCTTATTTATTAAGGACCCATCGTCTCGTGTTCACCACATGTGCATTACGGCTCTTGAAATATTGAGTTTGTTTTACCGAATAAAACCAAATGTTTCTTGTTACTTTGGTTGTCGACCTCTGGTCTCGACTCTCGTGGGGTAGGAACATGGGTTCAAATCCAGCCTTTGGTGGAATATTTTTTTTATCTAAATCAGCGCCCGCTTCCCACTGTTCGAGATGCGTGCTCTCTGGAGATGATCGTCTACGAACCCAAACCAGATATTTCACTCGCCGATACCACCTGGAGGTGACAGATTATTGGTTCCAATGCATTGGGGTGGCCAATCACCGTGAGTCATGTACTAACCATTTGAATTGAGTGAGGTTATCAACAATTCACTCTCAGCCATATCAGCGCAACGGTCCTTCTAAAGATGCGCTACCAAATTTTGATCTGACCTATGGACTATGAATTGAGAGGTTTCCGTCCGAAGTGGCGGGGGAGAGGGTGGGTTGTGCAATGCTTTAGGAATTAGTGGTCTTTTGTGATTGGCCACAGCCAGAGGGGTGGTATATTTAACGGAGGCCATGATGATGGACTTCCCCTAAGTCATATCCCACGGTGCTTCATAATGATCCATCTCGCTCCTGCACGTGGGCTCATTGCATTGCTCCATCTCCACATTGGATATGCTATGGAAGCGTTCCTTGCGTTGGCTGCCTGCTCCACAGAAGCACGAGGCCAAGGTTCGGAAAATCTATTACAAATCATTGACGATGCAATCGATAAATTTGTACCGATACACAATCTATTGATATTTTCAATTACATCTCTCCAAAGTTGATTCCAGGATCGTAAGCGATGGCGGCGACTTGAATCGGCTGTCCAAGAGACAGATTTCACCAGTATAAAATTATGGGTATGATCTGAGTTTCTAGACAAGCAATTAGGTTTTTGTTAAGGTAGGGACAACGCGGTACTCCTGTACAAAGTGTATATCAAGAGTTTTTCATGGGTCTTACCAGCTGTTGTGTGGACATCAATGTTTCCCGAGACACCAACACGAAAGTTGCATCATCTCGAGCAAATAAATAAATTAAACGTTTGTGCAAGAAAACTGATCTCTNGGATGACAAGTTTTAAAAAATGTTTTATGGTAAGAAAATAATTAACGCCTTACAGCACGCACAGGGCCTCAAAGAGACAACAGGTGCACACCTCCAGCCAGCCACGCATGTACATCCGTGTTGAATGGTGCGTCTGTGATAACTCCACAAGTAGGGGGGCTAAATTACATCCTGGTGTTGGGGGCATGAGGGGGGCAGGGGAGCGGAGCCCGGATGGCAGCGCCACAGACGTTGAGTAGAAGACGAGCAATGTCTACTGCACGGAGGAGCTGTCACCGAGGGAAGACGAACACAAGGTGGTTTTGGTTTAACTGTGTGGAGGTGGTGTAGCCAACGACATCGGACAAGAGGTGGCTTCGTTTAACATGCATTGACAAGGGTTCAAAACCCCAAGTTACGTTACACATGGATGATGGGAGGAAATGCAGCTTTATCCAAATTGAGAGCACGGGTGCTGCGTCTGCCAGTCATCGCGGTTTACCCGTAATACCACCTGGGTCTGTCTCGTGACAACCTGCCACTACGACGCGTGACGCGGCTTCCAATCGCATCTATCCTGGCACAAGTGCCGTGGTGATGTCACTGCCACTCCGTGGTGAACGGCGGCCATTATTGTTGCATATCCCCATGTGACCGTGCGCATGTCTGCGCGCAACTGTGTTCGCCTGTGAGGGACCGTGTTCGCCTCCGCGTATGTCCGAGGTGCGAGAGTGCGTGTGTGTGTGTGCGACGCGTCAGTCCGAGCAGATGGCGCGTATGATGCTGATCTCTTCGACGGGCCGGTCCTGAGCCACTGTCTCAACGAGCCCAATGCGGTTGACCGTGCTCATGCCGCGCGCCACGCGGGCGAAGATGGAGTGCTTGCCGTCGAGCCACTGCGTGGGCCCCAGCGTGATGAAGAACTGGCTGCCGTTGGTGTTGGGCCCCGAGTTCGCCATCGAGATGATGCCTGCACCTGTGTGGTGATGCGTGACAAGTTAAGCGAAGAACCGATTTTTTTGCCTCCTGTAATTTTTAACCCAAATTGTGCTATCGGGAGTCGTGGCACGAGATGTATCCTCTTGCAGCTCTCAGAGCAGTGCAACGCTTCGTGTTGGAGAATGGCCCACTGAAGTGGATATCGCAGCGCAACCTCTGAGAACCATTCAAGTGTCCTCTGATATAACAGAGTAGGGGGCAGCCCACCTGCTCTGCATAGGAAAGTGAGGTTCGTCACATGGCATTCAAATTGAGATGTTAATCCTCAAGAACTGGAGTTCATCCAACCTAAGTGCAGAACCATACTTAAAGTGATAAAACCATCATCTTGCTAGACAACAGTTGAGAGCCCGGTTTAATCAGACACCTGCCTGGTTTCGAACTGAGGATGTCAGTGGTACCGGCTCAGCGCTCTGACCTCTTAGCCAACACCCCTGATCGGACACACGTGTCGCGAGCGCAACTATCTTTTACTTGAATGTATTAATTGTTTTGGGTCAACTCACCTGTGTGCTTCAGGTCTGGGTGGATCTCATCTTCGAAGTGTTTTCCATAGACGGAAGCTCCTCCCCGGCCTGTTGAACAGACACACAGACCCAGCCATGTAACTACACAGAGCGTTGGGGAAAGAACTGTTCGCGAGCACCTAGTGAAGATTGGCATGGCACATGAGGAGGCGGCCAGCAACATGCCCCTGTCTTCTTCCCATTGCTGTTGTTAACACATTGCGCTTGTGGTGACCTCGTAGAGGCCCAGAACAGGTTCACCGCACATCACTAATTTTGTGGCTGGGAATCCAATTCAGGAGCCAGATTCAAAGCGCCCGAAACGTCGTGATTTAATTTATTTTATACCCACGTGACTTTACCAAAAGAACCAAAGAGTATGGATCCCTGCAGTCACGAAAACTTCAAATCTAGAGATTACACTAAGCAATCGCACGCAGAGACACCCAGTATACAAAGAACCCCCGTATAGCCTTAACCGACTGTTGGGGAAAATGCTGTTAGCTGGCCCCACAACAAAAGCAAAGACAAAGATCCTCCATATAGCCTCAATAGACTGTTGTGGCAGGTGCTGTTAACGAACACCTATGAACCCTGGTATAGCACACGAGGGCTGGGTAGCAACACCACGCCCGGCCACCTTTGTCTCCCAGTGGCGATGTTTACACACCGCACCAGGTACTCATTTGAAGCTGAGTCCCTCCGGAAGGCCCAGGACAGGTTCAGATAATTATGTAACACGACTTTTGTCCCTCAGTAGTAAGTGTTATTTTCTAATTGTTTATGCCTCAAAAGTATAGAAGATGGCTATTATTCCCCACAAACTTTGCTTTTGTGACCAGGACTTTACGTGAAGAAATTACACAAATGCACACCACGTTTTCTCATTGAAAATAGGTAAATTTCAAAATATGACTGTCCTGGTCACAAAAGCAAAGTTTGTGGGAATAATAGCCATTTCCTGTACTTTTGAGGCATAGGCAATTGGAAAATAACACTTACTACCCAGGAACANTTTTTTTTTTGTTACACAGCCACCGGTGTTGGCCGGAGCGGGAATCTAACTCAGGTCGCCGGGTTCGTAGCGCAGCATACTATAGGCCTCGGCAAGGAAAGGTAAAAGGTAAAAACAACGAGCCTACCTTTACCCTACCTTTTACCTTCCCGATTACAGGGTAATTACTGGGTACTACTACACATGAAAAGGTTTATAACAGGTAAATGCTAGGTCGAGCGCTTTATTCACAAAGAATACTCTCGATGATACCAATCTTAAATGGAGGCCACGGACTGCGCCACGGAGCTTTTAGCGAGCGGTAAACAAGGTTTTTACCGGGTAATTCTTCACGCTATCTTTACCCTACCGGGTAATTCTTCCAAGCTACCTTTACCCTACCCTTTACCTTACCCCTTGGCATGTCGACACCCGGTAAAAAGGGTAATTTACCTTATCTTGCCGAGGCCGAGCATACTAACTGCTTCACCACTGCTCCAATACACATTTCACCACACGCACACCTATCCATGAGCATTACGACAGTTTGTAAAGAAGCGTAGGGGCCTCTACACATGAAATGTGTAATCTAACGTGCCCTTTGCTTTATGAAAGAGCCAATGTTCAATGAAATGGAAAGGACGATTCAAGCTCTTGAAGTGATGGTGCTTTAGGAGCCTCCTCTGCATTGCCGACACAACACACACGACCAATAATGACAGCTGCAAGAAGATCGAGGCAGAAACTGGAGGGGAGTAGAGAGACACGAGAAGGGAAGGGTAGGAGCGTGTGCGGAGGGGAGTAGAGTGAGGGGAAAGGTAGGAGAGTATGTGGAGTAGAGTGAATGAGCGGGAGAGTTATGCAAGTGCATGAAGAGGAATAGTGCGGGGAAGTGCATGGAGGGAGGTAGAGCGATGAGAGGGGAGAAGGAGAGTTCGTAGAGAGGAGTAGAGCGATGTGAGAGAAGGCGTAGGAGAGATGGTACCTGTCCCCGTAGGGTCTCCGCCCTGGATCATGAATCCGCGGATGATTCGGTGAAAGCGAGTGCCATTGTAGTAGCCGCGCCGCGCCAGCTCAGCAAAGTTGCGGCACGTGCGGGGAGCGTGCATCCAGTAGAGCTCCAACACACGTGCCCATCCTGCACCACACGACGGACATGCAATATACAGGCACGTACATACAACACACATGCAATGTACACACGACACACATGCAATATACAGTGACGTACACACGACACAAATTGGATATACAGTAGAACCTCGGAGATCGAACGCACAGAACTCGAACAAATCGGTGTTCGAACGATATTTCCGAAAAAAAATTGCCCGGAAACCGAACGAAATTCGGAGGTCGAACGGGCAATCGCGACTTGAAAGAACGTGTATGGCTGAGACGCGTATGGCCAGCATGCATGATGCTTGTCCAGACACAGGTTTTACCACCTCCTCCTCACCACCTACCACTCAAGCCATCAACTCTCCTTACTGCAGGTGAAGTTTAATCTTCATTTATTTCATTTATTCCATATATTTATTCCATTAATTTATTGTTTTTTTTGTATGATTTTATGCATGTAATTACTGTAAACTTCGTGTAAAAATGCTTTATAACGAGAGATTTCTTGTGTCTGGAACCAATTAATGTCCTTTACATTAATTCTTATGGGGAAAATTAATTCGGTGTTCGAAGAAATCGGTATTCGAATGGTCTTCTGGAACCAATTAAGTTCGATCTCTGGGGTACAACTGTATAGGTGACGTACATACACATGCGATATACAGGTAATGTACACACGACAAACATGTGACATACAGGTAACGTACATACGACACACGCGCAACACCGCCACGGATGAGAGCGACTAGTGACACAGCCATCGACACCTCCGAGAGGACTGGCATCTCAAATGACATAGCCACTTTTTCTACGAACATCAGCCATCAATTAACTCCTTTACTAACTACCATTACTGACATCTCCACTGCCAACAAAGATACAAATCCCCCATATAGCCTGGGGCAAGTGCTGTTAGCGAGCAACTATAAAGGCCAGAACGGCACACGAGGGGTGGGTGGCCAGCACCACGCCCAGCCGCCTTTGTCTCCCTAGTGGCGATGTTTACAAACCGTTCTAAGTACTAAGTTGAGGCTGAGTCGACCTAGGGGAAGCCAGGACCGGTTCAGATAATCGCCACTGGTGTTGGCCGTGAGCGGGAATCGAACTCGGGTCACCAGGTGCATAGGTTCGCTCACAGCTACACTGCTGATCACCCCTACCAGCACACACTCCCACTACAAAAACTGCTCACACCACCATCACCACCACCACCAACTTCTATGGCGGTGGTGTCTGCAGGCAGGAGGGCCTCACGTTGTTTCCAGCGTGATGGTGGAAGGCTGCCACGTCTCGGAGGGAGGCCCGACATGCTGACTCGGCTGGAACTCCTGCAGCACAAGGGCCAGGCCGTGAGCCAGACATTAGTGGGATCACACACACACACATACCAGCCAGGACGCATATACTGTTCATCATGTGCCACATTACACACACCCACAACTCCTAAACACCAGCCAACACACCCCAGCCAGGGTCCACCACACCAACCAGGGTCCCTACAGACCAGTCAGGGTCCCACCACACCAACCAGGGTCCCTACAGACCAGTCAGGGTCCCACCACACTAACCAGGGTCCCACCACACTAACCAGGGTCCCACCACACTAACCAGGGTCCCACCACACTAACCAGGGTCCCACCACACTAACCAGGGTCCCACCACACCAACCAGGGTCCCTACAGACCAGTCAGGGTCCCACCACACTAACCAGGGTCCCACCACACTAACCAGGGTCCCACCACACTAACCAGGGTCCCACCACACTAACCAGGGTCCCACCACACTAACCAGGGTCCCACCACACTAACCAGGGTCCCACCACACCAACCAGGGTCCCACCACACTAACCAGGGTCCCACCACACTAACCAGGGTCCCACCACACTAACCAGGGTCCCACCACACTAACCAGGGTCCCACCACACCAACCAGGGTCCCTACAGACCAGTCAGGGTCCCACCACACTAACCAGGGTCCCACCACACTAACCAGGGTCCCACCACACTAACCAGGGTCCCACCACACTAACCAGGGTCCCACCACACTAACCAGGTCCCACCACACTAACCAGGTCCACCACACCAACCAGGGTCCCACCACACTAACCAGGGTCCCACCACACTAACCAGGGTCCCACCACACCAACCAGGGTCCCACCACACCAACCAGGGTCCCACCACACTAACCAGGGTCCCACCACACTAACCAGGGTCCCACCACACCAACCAGGGTCCCACCACACCAACCAGGGTCCCACCACACCAACCAGGGTCCCACCACACTAACCAGGTCCCACCACACTAACCAGGGTCCCACCACACCAACCAGGGTCCCACCACACCAACCAGGGTCCCACCACACTAACCAGGGTCCCACCACACTAACCAGGGTCCCTACAGACCAGCCAGGGTCCCTACAGGGCATTCTAGATTTGAAGATTTCGTGACTGCAAGGATTCATACTCTTAGTTATTCCGGTAAAGTCACGTAGGTAAAAAAAATGAAATTAAAATTAATAATTATTGTTTCATTTTATTAATTTTTATTTAATTTTTTTACCTACGTGACTTTACCGAAATAACTAAGAGTATCCCTACAGACCAGCCAAAGACCGCGCAAAGCACACTCCACTCAACACCATTGACTGCACCACCACCATCACACACAGCAGCAGCCGGCACTGTTATCACCCCGTGGATCCCTGCGCGTGGAGCCCACACGGCCCCGGGAGAGTCCCGTTGGAGTGGAAGAGTCGTGAGTCCCTGGGGAGACCCTGGGGACCCGGGATCGAGGGACCCCTCTCACCCTGCGGCAGCAGCGGCAGCAGCAGCGGCAGCAGCAGAAGCCTCGTGGAACCCGGCCGTGCCACGCCGACTCGTGATTGGCCCGTGAGCCGGGCACGTGATGCGTCGTGGTGACGTGGCCAGTGAGGGAGGCCCGGTCGGCCATCTTGCGTGGGGAAATAAATGAATAAAGCCAAAGTTAAATAAATTATTAATGCTGTGAATTTTGTGTAATCAATTGGCAATTGATTTGTTATCAATTAATTGCTTATTTTGTTATAAGGTAATAATACATTATTAGTGGATTAATACTAATTTAACAATTAGTTGGTGATAAAATAATCAATTAACATGTATTTATGAGTTATAGATTTATAATAAATAAAATTACCCCCCCCCCCCCGTTTTCAAACTAGAGTTATTATAAGAATATAAATAACATTGTAGTCCTGTAAAATAAGCTTACCCGGCCTTTCGGGCCAGTGTTTTCTGGCGGGATTTGTTTAAAAGCAGCAGTTTTCGACATGACAGTGAATTAGCGGTGTAACATAACAATCGGTTGGTACCCTTTGTGGCAGTAATCAAACAGGAAGTTGTGTTAAGCTGTTCAAACACAAATAGAAACCTTTTGCAACGAATCAAGTACTGCATTAACCACACGTACACCTGTTTTTGCCAGAAAATGGGTAAAACCTATTCTTATTTTTCAACTTTGATATTGGCATCAAACAAACAAAAATGTCATCGTGATAGAGCGGTGTGACCTGTTGCAACAAATGCGTCTGGGTGTCTACCCATGGCGGTGTTCTTCACTCCTCCTGAGAGAGGGGCCACTTTCACCACCGCACATTTGAAACCATTGGGGGTTTGACAGCAGCACGATGATGGGGGTGTTTTCACTTGTTGTGGATTGTCGACGGGCCACTAGGGGCCGCACTAAAGGCCACCAGGGGCCACACTAAAAGCCACCAGGGACCGCACTAAAGGCCACCAGGGACCTCACTAAAGGCCACCAGGGACCGCACTAAAGGCCATCAGGGACCGCACTAAAGGCCACCAGGGACCTCACTAAAGGCCACCAGGGACCGCACTAAAGGCCACCAGGGACCGCACTAAAGGCCACCAGGGACCTCACTAAAGGCCACCAGGGACCGCACTAAAGGCCATCAGGGACCGCACTAAAGGCCACCAGGGACCGCACTAAAGGCCACCAGGGACCTCACTAAAGGCCACCAGGGACCTCACTAAAAGCCACCAGGGACCTCACTAAAAGCCACCAGGGACCGCACTAAAGGCCACCAGGGACCTCACTAAAGGCCACCAGGGACCGCACTAAAGGCCACCAGGGACCTCACTAAAGGCCACCAGGGACCGCACTAAAGGCCACCAGGGCCACACTAAAGGCCACCAGGGACTGCACTAAAGGCCACCAGGGGCCGCACTAAAGGCCACCAGGGGCCACACTAAAGGCCACCAGGGACCGCACTAAAGGCCATCAGGGACCTCACTAAAGGCCACCAGGGACCGCACTAAAGGCCATCAGGGACCTCACTAAAGGCCACCAGGGACAGCACTAAAGGCCATCAGGGACCTCACTAAAGGCCACCAGGGACCTCACTAAAGCCACCAGGGACCTCACTAAAAGCCACCAGGGACCTCACTAAAGGCCACCAGGGACCGCACTAAAGGCCACCAGGGACCTCACTAAAGGCCACCAGGGACCGCACTAAAGGCCATCAGGGACCTCACTAAAGGCCACCAGGGACAGCACTAAAGGCCATCAGGGACCTCACTAAAGGCCACCAGGGCCGCCAGTGACCCGCGGGCCTTACAATGAAGAACTGCCCTATAGCAATGGAGGATCAACAATCGCGCTTCGTGTGCCTGACGCGAGTTATTATTCTTGAGTAGGTGTAGCGTGTCGCATGAAACAAAGGGACATATTTAAGTGTACTGACTGACCATAGCTGTCAACCCCATACGTTTGATCCCGTATTCTTGTACAGGGAAATTGAGTTTTCAGGTCCATACGGCGTACAGCCGTTTCAATACGGGCAAAAATTGTCTATTTGTTTGTGTTTCTCCCTTGTGATGGGACTTTGTAGGATGAACGTTCAGATTTATAACTTATAAATCTCAACGTTATAATTATAAGGGGCACGGGGGTGACCAATAAGGTCTGAATGTGTCTGTAATAAAGTAGGGCATTGATAAGGGGTCGACAAGTATGCGACCGTGCCATGGAGTCAACATTGGGGGGCACCAAATCTTCCAGGGGTCTGGGCGTCCCTCCCCAGAAAAAAATAAAAATGTAAATTAAAAAAATTCCTGACATTTCCTGCCTAAAATATTTTAAAAATTCACTAACACATAGGATGGAGTTTTCATTTATCTTTCTACAATAATGTCTAATACTGTAGTTTATTGTATTACATTGCTCTGTTTTTTTCTCTTTTACCTTTTCTTGTTTCATTGTATTTAATGGCAGAAATTAGGGATTAATAAAGTACAACCATAACCACAATAATATTAACAGAAATCTATTTTATAGCAATGTATTNGGGGGGAGACATTTTGAGCATATTATAATTACGGCCTTGTAAGAACATCGGGGGAGTTCACGAGCATCGATTGATTCAAGCGAGCCTCTTGGCCGAGTGATGAGACACTGATGGTCGAAAACCTGCCCGGAGTTTAGCGTTGTGCCCAATGTTCGTGAAACTCGCCACTCCCGCGGGGTTCAGGTTAGGTCAACTTTCGGTAGGGACCCCCCCCCCGACCCCCTCGGCGTAATCTCGTCGATGGACAACAACTCACAGCTCTTGGTTCTTTCGGTAAAGTCACGTAGAAGGGAAATAATAAAATAATAAAAATATTACATAATAAAATAAAATATTTTATTATGTATTACTTTTATTATTTTATTATGTATTATTTTTATTATTTTATTATTTCCCTTCTACGTGACTTTACCGAAAGAACCAAGAAGATGAATCACTGCAGTCACGAAAGCTTTAAATCTAAATTTAACTCTCATCTTCTCTCTCCCTACGTAACATGGCCGTCCTCGCTGCGCTGAGCGCGGCAGCGGCGCCAAATTCGGGGTCCGCGTGGCGGAGGGGTCTCGGTTGTCCCGCATCCCGAGGGAGGTTCCGTGTGGCCGGGGGGGTCTCGTGGGTCCGTGTGGCCGGGGGGGTCTCGTGGGTCCGCGTGGCCGGGGGGTCTCGTGGGTTCCGTGTGCCGGGGGGTCTCGTGGGTCCGCGTGGCCGGGGGGGTCTCGTGGGGTCCGTGTGGCCGGGGGGTCTCGTGGGTCCGTGTGGCCGGGGGGTCTCGTGGGTTCCGTGTGGCCGGGGGTCTCGTGGGTCCGTGTGGCCGGGGGGTCTCGTGGGGTCCGCGTGGCCCGGGGGGGTCTCGTGGGGTCCGTGTGGCCGGGGGTCTCGTGGGGTCCGCGTGGCCGGGGGGTCTCGTGGGTCCGCGTGGCCGGGGGGTCTCGGGGGTCCGCGTGGCGGGGGTCTCGTGGGGGCGGGCGGGNGTCTCGGTCCCGTGGCCGGGGGGTCTGCGCTCCGGGGTCTCGTGCGGGCNGGGGGCTGGGCGGCCNGGGGGTCCGTGGGGTGGGCCGGGGTCTCGTGGGTGCGGGCCGGGGGGGGTTCGGGAGTGTGAGGGTCGTCCGGTTGGTGGGGGCCGCGATGGGGATGCGGGCCTTCAGGCGGGTGAGGGCATTCTGGCGTGCGGGAGCCTTCAGGTGGGTGAGGGCCTTCAGGTGGGTGAGGGCCTTCAGGAGGGTGAGGGCCTTCAGGAGGGTGAGGGCCTTCAGGTGGGCGAGGCCTTCAGGAGGGTGAGGGCCTTCAGGAGGGTGAGGGCCTTCAGGTGGGTGAGGGCCTTCAGGAGGGTGAGGGCCTTCAGGAGGGTGAGGGCCTTCAGGAGGGTGAGGGCCTTCAGGAGGGTGAGGGTCTTCAGGAGGGTGAGGGCCTTCAGGTGGGCGAGGGCCTTCAGGAGGTGAGGGCCTTCAGGAGGGTGAGGGCCTTCAGGTGGGTGAGGGCCTTCAGGAGGGTGAGGGCCTTCAGGAGGGTGAGGGCCTTCAGGAGGGTGAGGGCCTTCAGGTGGGTGAGGGCCTTCAGGTGGGTGAGGGCCTTCAGGAGGGTGAGGGCCTTCAGGTGGGTGAGGCCTTCAGGAGGGTGAGGGCCTTCAGGAGGGTGAGGGCCTTCAGGAGGGTGAGGGCCTTCAGGAGGGTGAGGGCCTTCAGGAGGGTGAGGGCCTTCAGGTGGGTGAGGGCCTTCAGGAGGGTGAGGGCCTTCAGGAGGGCGAGGGCCTTCAGGAGGGTGAGGGCCTTCAGGAGGGTGAGGGCCTTCAGGTGGGTGAGGGCTTCAGGAGGGTGAGGGCCTTCAGGTGGGTGAGGGCCTTCAGGAGGGTGAGGCTTCAGGAGGGTGAGGGCCTTCAGGAGGGTGAGGGCCTTCAGGAGGGTGAGGGCCTTCAGGAGGGTGAGGGCCTTCAGGTGGGTGAGGGCCTTCAGGAGGGTGAGGGCCTTCAGGAGGGTGAGGGCCTTCAGGTGGGTGAGGGCCTTCAGGAGGGTGAGGGCCTTCAGGAGGGCGAGGGCCTTCAGGTGGTGAGGGCCTTCAGGAGGGTGAGGGCCTTCAGGAGGGTGAGGGCCTTCAGGTGGGTGAGGGCCTTCAGGAGGGTGAGGGCCTTCAGGTGGGTGAGGGCCTTCAGGAGGGTGAGGGCCTTCAGGAGGGCGAGGGCCTTCAGGAGGGCGAGGCCTTCAGGTGGGCGAGGGCCTTCAGGTGGGTGAGGGCCTTCAGGTGGGTGAGGGCCTTCAGGAGGGTGAGGGCCTTCAGGTGGGTGAGGGCCTTCAGGAGGGTGAGGGCCTTCAGGAGGGCGAGGGCCTTCAGGTGGGCGAGGGCCTTCAGGAGGGTGAGGGCCTTCAGGTGGGTGAGGGCCTTCAGGAGGGCGAGGGCCTTCAGGTGGGTGAGGGCCTTCAGGAGGGTGAGGGCCTTCAGGAGGGTGAGGGCCTTCAGGTGGGTGAGGGCCTTCAGGAGGGTGAGGGCCTTCAGGAGGGTGAGGGCCTTCAGGTGGGTGAGGGCCTTCAGGAGGGTGAGGGCCTTCAGGTGGGTGAGGGCCTTCAGGAGGGCGAGGGCCTTCAGGAGGGGAGGGCCTTCAGGTGGGTGAGGGCCTTCAGGAGGGTGAGGGCCTTCAGGAGGCGAGGGCCTTCAGGAGGGTGAGGGCCTTCAGGAGGGTGAGGGCCTTCAGGAGGGTGAGGGCCTTCAGGAGGGCGAGGGCCTTCAGGAGGGCGAGGGCCTTCAGGTGGGTGAGGGCCTTCAGGAGGGTGAGGGCCTTCAGGTGGTGAGGGCCTTCAGGAGGGCGAGGGCCTTCAGGAGGGTGAGGGCCTTCAGGAGGGCGAGGGCCTTCAGGAGGGCGAGGGCCTTCAGGAGGGCGAGGGCCTTCAGGAGGGCGAGGGCCTTCAGGTGGGCGAGGGCCTTCAGGTGGGTGAGGGCCTTCAGGTGGGTGAGGGCCTTCAGGAGGGTTAGGGCTTCAGGTGGGCGAGGGCCTTCAGGTGGGTGAGGGCCTTCAGGAGGGTGAGGGCCTTCAGGAGGGCGAGGGCCTTCAGGTGGGTGAGGGCCTTCAGGAGGGTGAGGGCCTTCAGGTGGGTGAGGGCCTTCAGGTGGGTGAGGGCCTTCAGGAGGGTGAGGGCCTTCAGGTGGGTGAGGGCCTTCAGGAGGGTGAGGGCCTTCAGGAGGGTGAGGGCCTTCAGGAGGGTGAGGGCCTTCAGGAGGGTGAGGGCCTTCAGGTGGGTGAGGGCCTTCAGGAGGGTGAGGGCCTTCAGGAGGGCGAGGGCCTTCAGGAGGGCGAGGGCCTTCAGGTGGGCGAGGGCCTTCAGGTGGGTGAGGGCCTTCAGGTGGGTGAGGGCCTTCAGGAGGGTGAGGGCCTTCAGGTGGGTGAGGGCCTTCAGGAGGGCGAGGGCCTTCAGGTGGGCGAGGGCCTTCAGGAGGGTGAGGGCCTTCAGGTGGGTGAGGGCTTCAGGTGGGCGAGGGCCTTCAGGAGGGTGAGGGCCTTCAGGAGGGTGAGGGCCTTCAGGTGGGTGAGGCCTTCAGGAGGGTGAGGGCCTTCAGGTGGGTGAGGGCCTTCAGGAGGGTGAGGGCTTCAGGTGGGTGAGGGCCTTCAGGAGGGTGAGGGCCTTCAGGAGGGTGAGGGCCTTCAGGAGGGTGAGGGCCTTCAGGTGGGTGAGGGCCTTCAGGAGGGTGAGGGCCTTCAGGTGGGTGAGGGCCTTCAGGAGGGTGAGGGCCTTCAGGTGGGTGAGGGCCTTCAGGAGGGTGAGGGGCTTCAGGTGGGTGAGGGCCTTCAGGAGGGTGAGGGCCTTCAGGTGGGTGAGGGCCTTCAGGAGGGTGAGGGCCTTCAGGAGGGTGAGGGCCTTCAGGAGGGTGAGGGCCTTCAGGAGGGTGAGGGCCTTCAGGTGGGTGAGGGCCTTCAGGTGGGTGAGGGCCTTCAGGTGGGCGAGGGCCTTCAGGAGGGTGAGGGCCTTCAGGTGGTGAGGGCCTTCAGGAGGGTGAGGGCCTTCAGGAGGGTGAGGGCCTTCAGGAGGGTGAGGGCCTTCAGGAGGGTAAGGCCCTTCAGGTGGGTGAGGGCCTTCAGGAGGGTGAGGGCCTTCAGGAGGGTGAGGGCCTTCAGGTGGTGAGGGCCTTCAGGAGGGTAAGGCCTTCAGGTGGGTGAGGGCCTTCAGGAGGGTGAGGGCCTTCAGGTGGGTGAGGGCCTTCAGGAGGTGAGGGCCTTCAGGAGGGTGAGGGCCTTCAGGAGGTAAGGGCCTTCAGGTGGGTAAGGGCCTTCAGGAGGGTGAGGGCCTTCAGGTGGGTGAGGGCCTTCAGGTGGGTGAGGGCCTTCAGGTGGGTGAGGGCCTTCAGGTGGGCGAGGGCCTTCAGGAGGGTAGGCCTTCAGGTGGGTGAGGGCCTTCAGGAGGGTGAGGGCCTTCAGGAGGGTGAGGGCCTTCAGGAGGGTGAGGCCCTTCAGGTGGGTGAGGGCCTTCAGGAGGGTGAGGGCCTTCAGGAGGGTGAGGGCCTTCAGGTGGGTGAGGGCCTTCAGGAGGGTGAGGGCCTTCAGGAGGGTGAGGGCCTTCAGGTGGGTGAGGGCCTTCAAGTGGGTGAGGGCCCTTCGCTTTAAACTATTGTCATTGTAGTGCGTATTTAATGTGGCGCTGCACTCTGATGTTGTTGGAGAAAACATTTATTAAAAGTCGATTTAATTAAGTAGAACGTGTTGTTTATATTTATTTAAAGTTGCGCATTTTGATGTGACTTCACATTTCTCACCCCCCGTCACACATCGTTACAAATATCTGACCCCCCCCTAGGTGCGTGACGTCATTTATGGACGGCCCCGAAACCCTTTAACAAGGATACCCCTGGAGAGAGAGAGAAGTCCCGTGCAGAGTACAGCCTCTTACCCCCCGACCCCACAGCAGTGCAAGAGGTGGCGGTGGTGACCCCATATGAGTCATGGCATTTGTTGCAGGTGGCGCCAGCAAGAGTCGGGTGGTCTCTGGCGCTGCGTGCTCGGACGCCGCCTCTACGAGCTGTCCCAGCGGGAGACCTCCTCCTGTACCGCGTGCTGCCCCGGGGCAACCCGCCACCCACGTGGAGGAGACGGAGCACGGCGGCAAGAGGCGCAAGACGGCTGGCAAGCTCGCCCCGGTGAGAAAACCGCGGGCGCCACGGTGGCTAGGAGATGTTAACTGCCTCGCCTGGTATACAGGAGGTCGTGGGTGAGATCCCGACCCTGACCCCTGCGGTATGTTTGTAATGGAGCATGTTCTCTCTGTGGTCGCGTGGATTCTTTCTCTGGGCCACCCCGGTTTTGTTCCCTCCACATTTAGAAACATGCGCTTAAGAGTATCTGGCTGCTATAAATCTCCAAATTTGTGGCCAGGTGGCTTCTGAAAAAGAGCTATAGACCTCAGTGGGCCTTACCTGGTACAATAAAAAATAGTTTGGCTTTTAACAGAAGGGTCTTGGCCGCAACAAGAGCTGGTTGTGTCACTGTGGTGAAAGTGCAGCCCTGCAATTTGCTTTGCTGATGACACTGCTGGTGGAAGGGCCTCCTCTACAGAGAGCTCTTTAGAGAG
Organism: Lethenteron camtschaticum; assembly: GCA_018977245.1. Classification (NCBI taxonomy): domain Eukaryota; kingdom Metazoa; phylum Chordata; class Hyperoartia; order Petromyzontiformes; family Petromyzontidae; genus Lethenteron; species Lethenteron camtschaticum. The sequence goes on from MU249606.1 coordinate 10,624,698, forward strand.
CTCCTCTCGAGGTATTTTGGCATTCGGTACAGGCCTACCTCGGTGTGATGGCTCCTTAGGGACCAGAGCACCGCAATATACCGAAAATGGCAATAAAGCGAGTCACATGCTGTTTTTTCACATGGCTATGCATATACAAGCCTTAAAACACGTTTAAACTACACTATATTCAACGCGCAATGCAGCTACAGTATGCCTAAATAAAAAAGTTAAAATTACGCCGACTGACTCGCTAAGTTCACATGCTAAAAGCGGGAGTTTCAGATGATGATAAGCCAATCAGATTGTAAGTAATTATTCATCGACTCTTATTCTCCTGCTAAGTTGAGAATCATGAGATGCGACATTTATCTTGAGATGCGACATTTAAAAAAGAGCGCAATTATAGCGAAGCGCAATGATGCGAGGTACGCCTGTGCTGTACTCTTCCCCGCACTGGCCATTCATCCTGGAAGAGGTGGGGGTATCCACGCTTACCCCCACCCAAGGCTGTAGCCATGGAGTCAACATTGGGGGGGACCAATTTTTCCAGGAGGTCTGGGAGTCCCCCCACAAAAAAAAATCTAAATTCGAAAACGAATTTCCTGCCATTTCCTGCCTAAAATATTTTTAAAAATCACTAACACAAAGGATTGACTCTTTATTTATTTTTAACAATAATGTCTAATAGTCTATTGTATTACATTGCTCTGTTTTTTCTTTTTACATTTTCTTGTTTCATTGTATGTAATGGCAGAGATTAGGGATTTATAAAGTACAACCATAACCACAATCATATAAACAGATCAATATTGGGGGGACATTTTTAGCATATTTGAATAATTACGGCCTTGCCCCCACCACACGCCATCGGCCGATAAACTATTTGATGTACCCATTTAAACTCATGGACAGAGGTCGAGGTCGATGTTTAGAAACTTGCCCATTGTTTCAACCGCCTTGCCGGGAGGTTGAACTGGTGACTTCTGAATCGCAATTCGAGTGCTCCAATCATTACACGACGCATCATCCTTTTGATGAAATCTAAGATGACACTTGAATGCAATGGTTCAATGGTGATGTTTCATGACTCCAGGTTGAGGAGGCTTCAATTCCACCCCAGATTTTCCGGTGTTTGGTGATAGCTCGTGCAGGTGGACTAATGGTGAATTGAAACACGAGTGCTGGGTGCCCACCAGACCATTTCTGAGAAGCTGCATGTGCCCGTCTGGTGGAGAATGCGGTGATTATGAAGCCACTGCCACCAAATTCCAGCTTCTCACTGGGTCTCTATGCAAGCCTGTGGGTTGCTGTGTGAATCTTTGGGTCTCGATGCGAGTCTGTGGGTTTCTGCCATTAACTTGTCATCTCAACCACAGTGACCTGCAGTAGATACTGGCCTGGCTGTAAAACACTTTAAAGGGTGAATGTAGGCAAACTGATTTCTGAATTTCAAAAACATGGGAAGGGGTACATGTAAAAACATCACTATCAGCCCTGATATATCCACTGCTGGATGGAGACATCCCAAACCTGTCGCCATTTCGGTCCTTTGACGCAACAATCCATCTAGTTTCCTGCGTGCGACCTGATTTCATCGCTCCATCTCTGGTGGTTGAGTAAACACTGAATCAGAATTCGCTTCCAATAAACCATAGATTGTTTTAAAATCTCATTTAATTTTGCATCATAGGAGCAGGAGCCGGGTCCCAACCCTGCCACGCAAACAAGCGCAAATCCAAGCGGGGCGGTGGCAAAACTCCCAATGTAAACGGCACCGGCGACATCATTGACGGTAGCAACAATGTGGTGGAAGACGGTGGTGACGAGGAGGGGAGCGGAGCGGCGCTGCGTGATTACCTGCAGCTGGGAGTGGCACTGGAGCAGCTGTACGAAGAGTGGAGTCGCGTCGATCCGCACTTCGCTCGTGTCGCCGGACACTTTCCTGGTGCGCATGCTCGCTCGCATCTTCGCATGCACGCACGCACACACACACTAATGTGCGCATGTACACACACGTGCTCTCGTGACGCCCACAAGCTCATGATTCCACGCGTCGCGTACAGACGCTCCGCTCCATCTGCGTTGATGTGATGGAGGTGGTATTGGTGGCTTCTACTGTCAATGCCTGTCCATGAAAATACTTTACAGTGTCGGCACGGGTATCTGCCTATCTCTGCATGAATTTTCCGCAACTCCAAGCGACTTCTTTAGCTTGGATAAAATCGCGGATGACAGGAATATTCCCTCCTGTGTGTGTGCAGGAGTGCGGGTGCTTCGCCAGGACCCCGTGGAATGTCTCTTCTCCTTCATCTGCACCTCCAACAACCACATCTCGCGCATCACCGTCATGCTGGAGCGGCTGTGTGCTTCGCTGGGCGAGCTCGTGTCCACGCAGGATGGCGTCGCCTACCACGCTTTCCCCTCTCTGCAGGCACTCTCCGGTGCGTTTTGTGCATGGCATGTCATCACAGCAGCAGCATCATGATGATGATAAACATCATCCTCATCATATTAGTATTAATACAGTCAACTCTCAAATATGTGGTGTAATGGGTTGGAAGGGTGGCACAGATACCACAGAGCTGAAAGAATTTCGTGACCTAATTTCCATACAGCAGAGGGCAGCACTTTTCCACTCTGCACCATCAAAGTAATGTTGCATTCCAGAACCAAATTTAATATCGTGGGCTTTTGTGCAATTACCGGTGACCGGGCGAAGACCACCGACACTTGAGAACCGGGTTTAATCCGGGTGGCCGAAACCCGATTCGTACTGAGGGTTTCAGTGGTTTCAGAGCCACCCGGCCACCTCGCAATATCGCGTTCCATTTACCCTTTAATCACCCGACTCTCCGTGTCTCCGCAGGGGACGGTGTGGAGGAGCAGCTGCGTGAGCTGGGATTCGGCTACCGCGCCGGCTTCGTGGCCAAGAGCGCCCGCGCCGTGCTGCAGAGGGGTGGCGCCCCCTGGCTGACGTCGCTCCGCACCGCGCCACTCGCCGAAGCCCGGGCGCAGCTCGTGCAACTGCCCGGCGTAGGGGCCAAGGTCGGTGTGGTGGCGGCGGCGGCGGCGATGATGATCGTTTGAAAGCATTAATGCATTAGCTCTGTCTGTCCATCTACGGTGACTGGGGAGAGAAAGGTAACTCTCCTAAAGATGATCCAATATGAACAAAACCTTTGTGTATAGTTGTATTGCTATTGAGAAATTGATGTAGGTGATCAAAGGGGTGCCCAAAGCTTGGAGACAATTTACAAATGTGTAAATGTTTACCCTTACAGCTACTACATCGTCTTCCGTACTGCTAGTTGAATACTTCTGAAGATAAGCACATGTTGGAAAGCATTACAGAATTCATGCATGTGTACGATGTTTCTAACTTGTTTGTAATTTCATGTTACAAGCAATAATCAGTTTAGATCATGCAAACATTCAGAACATCACAATCTAGTAAAATGTAATATTCCATTAAGTGCTGGCATAACTTCGTGGCATATGGTAATACAGTGATGACTGGTATCCACATCTGCACGTCAATTTGTCGTATTTAATCGTTGGCGACAGGACCACCTTTAACGTTTACTCTTAATCAACAGATGGTGCGTTAAACGCTAAAACTGTAGAAAAGCAGAGAGAGGAGGAAAGGTTTCACTTGGGCTTAAAGGTAGAATTTGTACTCAAGCCCAGGCAGGTGGCCCCCCAAAATCCTGTGAGCCAAGTCACTGCCCCCTTTCCCTGGAAATGTTTTGCCTTTTAAATCGATGTTCCCGGACCGTTGCCAATAGTTGTCAATTGCAGGTGGCTGACTGCGTGTGCCTCATGTCGCTGGACAAACCGCATGCCGTACCAGTGGACACGCACGTGTGGCAGATCGCACAGCGAGACTACCACACCACGCTGGGCAGTGGGCGTAAGAGCCTGACCGACAAGACCTACGTTGCAGTGGGTGAGTACGCACGCAGACGCACTCACGCAGACAGACACAAGCAGCCCAAACGATACTTTACACACGGACATGTGTATAAAGCACACAGCCTTTATTCAAGATCCGACCATGTCCATCCAGTGAGCTGCATTGGCTTCCGCTTGCCGAACGAATACATTATAAGGTCGCACTCATTATACACAAATTGCTTGCCGTAAATTACCACAATATCTTGCTGATCTTGTCAAGGATCATAAACCATCATGCAAACTCTGGTCATCCCACAGCGACTTTTGGCTAACCATTAAACAAAGACAGTCACCGCATCATGCGGCTTCAGATGCGCCTCTGCATCCGCCTGTAACTCTCTCCCTTCGGACATTAGAAGCCACTGGAGCTATGCACTTTTAAATAATATAGATTGAAAACATTTCTTTAGAACTGCTTTTTGTGTGCAGTTTGTTGTCCTTCCCCCGCACCTCCGATTAGCACGGTTGGCTACGTACGGTGCGAAAGATGTTCAATATACATCCATCCATCAGCATTTCCTGAAGAAGTGCACTGTGGTCCTGTAGATTTGAGCTGCCATAGCAATAAATGTGTGCAATGTAACCAACTGACCACCCCAGGGGATAAAGTTGAGTCAGCCGACTGAATTTATCAAAATACAATAACAGGGGATTCATCTTCTTGGTTCTTTCGGTAAAGTCACGTAGAAGGGAAATAATAAAATAATACAAATAAAAATAAATTCTCACGACGTTTGAACAGGGCTGTGGGAAAGACAGCGTCCGAATGAACATTCATTCATTGGACGCTGTCTTTCCGACAGCCCTGTTCTTCACCTGAGGACGGCTGCTTGCGTTGTGGCTGAAACGTCGTGAGAATTAAATTTATTTTTATTATTTATTATTTCCCTTCTACGTGACTTTACGAAAGAACCAAGAAGATGAATCCTGCAGTCACGAAAGCTTTAAATCGAAAAATAAGAGGGGAGTTGTGTATGGTTGTATGTAGAGTTCGGTTTAACTCCTCTGCATATTGTGGCCGACACCACTCTGTAACATTCTCATTCTTGACATCGATTCAACTTTTAGTCGTAGTTCTATTCCATTTATTGGCCAAAACTACATCGTTCACGGTGATCGTTCTTGTTAACAATACAAATAATACTGTCCGCATAGTGCAGTGGTGCTCTTTTGGTATCAGTGTCAAGGTGAATGTGTCTGCCCCGTGTTTGTGCGCGTGTGTGTTTAGCGGACTTCTTCCGTGAGCTGTGGGGGCCGTATGCCGGCTGGGCGCAGTCGGTGAGTGCAAGGGCCAATGTGGTCGATCACATGCCGCGTTACTCTTTGCAGTGGATGCCCCGTGCCGGACACAGCACTGACCTCTGTTCTATGGATGACGCGCTAATATCCCTAAAAGCACGAAGAAGCTGTCATTGGGCGATATTAATTGATAAGGAAATTGCCCAAAGATCTGAACTTTATTGATCAGATTCGTTAATACCATTCCAAAGTCCAAACAATCTGCGACGTGTGCCCGATTGCTCACGATTCCTAGATTTCGTACCCAACTTGGTTCAAAAGCGTTTCCTGTAGCTGCTCCAACGTTTGGAACCAACTCGTGTCTTCTCTGGGGATCCCCACTCTGCCATCTCTGTACTCTTAAGCATTATAACTATTATAATTAACTTTATTCTTGTGATCATGTTTAATCATTTATTTGAAACGCTTGCTGCCATGTTTTGTCTGCTGGCCGAGTCACCTTTGAAAAAGAGCTATGTAACTCAATCGTTTATTTACTCGGGTAATACACTTCTGATTCTGATGCAGATCTGTGTTGCGACTGAGCAATTTTGTCCAAATCCAGTGACACTGTTATCGGGTTTCCCAAACAACTAAATCTTGCGAAGGTGACGAACGATCTTTCTAGAACTTGTCTGCTAATATCTAGCAAACGTTGAGGTTTGTTGGGGCGACTTTCCACACTAACACAGTTGGCAACACTGGTGCAGATAGGAGCCCTCGTTTACCGCTGGGCCAGCTCCATGATGCCGGACATACTTTGATGACACTTTAAAAAGTATGGGCTAATAATTCGTATATTCAGCAAGAAGCTTTCTTCACCTGGGCATAGTGTGTAAATTCAGGCAGAAGTAATTAGTACATTTTTCAGAAATGCTCATAATCCCTTGGTGGCATATGTACTCTGATGAACTGGCTTGTTCATCTCTGCTGGGATGGTGATAGTGCAGTTTTCTGTACTTAACAAAAGATTGAGTTATTCTGTACGAGCCATGTTTTCGAACACCACAGATAATTACCTTCCAAATGACTCCTGTATGTATGAATCGGATTCATTTTTATTTTGACAAGAGGTTGCCTAACTTGTGGAACTGCCGTGCTGCCAAAGCAGACCCAGAATCATTCATGTTCCCATCTGTGCGGACCACTCACAGGTGCTGTTCAGTGCCGACCTGCCCAAGTTCAAGAGCTACAAATCCGAGGAAGCAAAGAAAACCGGGAAATCATGTTGATGCTGCTGTGCTCACCGCATAGAACGATACCCACTGCAGCCATGCAGACTTTTGGGGAAAGGCTGTTGGCCAGCATCAATTAAGGACAGCACGGGTGCGTTAGGCGGTGGTGTCGTCGGAACCATGCCTGGCTGTCTTTGTCTTCCCAGTGCTAATGTTTACAGTCTTTCAAAGCTGAATACTCCCTAGATAGGGTTGGAAACCACTGAAGTTAGCTGTGGCTGGGAATCAAACTCAGGTCAATGGGTTTGCAGCGCAGTGAACTAACCACTGCACCACTGCTGCCTACATGCATGTACCCACTCACACGGCAATACATGTACATGCATGCACACATACACACATGCACACCCAACACACTTTCACGTGCACACGTTCACATCCCAAGATACACCTGCACGTTCACACCGATATACGTTTGCGCACACACACACACTACCCGTGCACCCCATATTATGCCCCTTGACTCGCGTACACACTCCTGCTTACCTGTACAGTTCAACGTGCATTCACACAGCCAGACAATACACACTTGGCATTGCGTACACTGACACGTGTATGCACTCCCACTAGCAATCTGATACGCAAACATTTCAGTGTAGACCTTTGGGAAAAAATGATGCCGTTTTAGTTTTTTACAAATAAATACTGTAAAGATGAAATAACACAAACGAGCCAGTCTTTTGGAGTTGGCAGACGCAGCCGTGTGGTCTGGTTCTCCAGGCGCTTACGACTGCAACTCGCCACGTCTCGCTCAGCAGGGAAACTGGACCACGAAATCATCGTCGTGCCAACGGATAACCATCCCAGACCGCGGTGGCCACCGGCAATGATTTCATATAAAATATCGTTCCACTAAACCATCGTCAAGCCACCAACGTTGACCCTTACTACAAACCTGTCCGTCTACTTTTCCCAGTTCATGGTTTTGACGCGACTACAAACACGCCTCCTGGGCACACAAGACGGGCGTGTGAATAAAGGAACAGACGAGCATAACGATGAAGATGCGAGAGAGCAATGACGCAAAGCTGCATAGAGAAATAGGTTGACGTGGGCAGACACGAGTAGAATAACAGACATGGTACGGACATCGTACGGTTAAAGTACCCACTTTTCCCCATATACACACCCCGAGATGCTTACCTACAGATATATAAACATACTAAAAGACAAAGATCCCCAAATAGCCTTAATAGACTGGCAAGTGCTGTTAGCGAGCACCTATGAAGGCCGGCACGGCACACGAGGGGGCGAGTGGCAACACCACACCCAGCTGCCTTTGTCTCCCTAGTGATGTTTACACACCACGTACTCATTTGGGGCTGAGTCGACCTCGGAGAGGCCTAGGATCGGTTAAAATAATCGTCACTTGTTGGCCGTAAGTGGGAATCGAACTCTTTTGCTGGATTTGGAGCGCATCATGCTAACCGCGACACTGCTTCCCACTATAAATATACACACCTGCATCATTTGACACTTGCATTCTAACACATTCACTCACAAAGGATGACAGACACACACTCCTCGATACATTTAAACTATATTTTTATTTTAGCAGGTGAAGGCCGGCCCACAGCTATGTAACTCTTTTTCAGACGTGACCTGGCCACAACTGATAGCTCAACGAAGTGGCTTATAATGCAGAAATATATAGCAGCCATAAATCCATGTTTCTAAATGTGGAGGGGAAAACTGGAGAACCCAGATAAGAATCCATAGGCTCAGGAGCGAACGCACGCCCTCCTGCGGCATCCCATTCACATAACCTCTTGCTACCCGAACATGGACAAAGAATCCACCCCTCTGCATAGCCTCCATGTATAATCTAGGCAGCCGATGACAATTCATACGGTACACGGCCGAACCATGTAGTAAACACGCGCTTATTGTTTTGGTTGCGTGCGTTTGGCCATTTCTTTGACAAGATTGTGGCCCAGCAGCCATGTGGGCATACCCACGCCGCAATCCCCCCACAACGCACATCCGCATAGAGGAAGAGACCATGGGTGAGCGAAGACACAGGTTTATTTGTAAAAATAGGCAGACACACACACACTGCACTGCACTGCTTGATTATTTGTAAAAAGTTAAAACCAACGCGATGGAAGGTGGCCGACTTGGCCATTCCTCCACCGTGGCTAAGGAAGGCGGCCCCCCATCAGCCTGTATGGGGCACGGCCGTTGGTAAACAACTTCTCTACACCAACATGTTAGTGCCTTCAGCAGGAATCACTTCGACCTACGACGTTAAATACGAGAGTGCTCTTATGTTGCCGTAAAAGCGTCAGGCCTCTGGCTAATCTCAATGCCTTTTTCACTCGTAATCGTGAGATTAGTTCTGACAAGTTTCACAGCTGACGCAAACAAACCGACACATTTAAAATTCGTAAATCGAGTAGGTTTTTCCCCCTACATCTTAAATAACGAAACATGTTTTACAGTTAAGATTCAACACCAACAAGAGACTTGAAATGTCTGGATGCCAAACAGTGGCTTCAAAGAATAACTATTAATAACGTCGTATTAATAAATGAACACAGTGCTAACGATTAGGTGCTTTGCGACAGGAGCTGTTGCGTCACTACTTCCTCCGACAACCTCGTGACGAACGGTGGTCGTCGTTGAGCCCTTTCTAGCCGAACGCAAAACAGATTTGGTTCAACAGATTTGACTTAATCTAATTGTGGCTCAAGAAAACGAGATTAAAATGATTACGTTCACAAAGCTAATTTATAACCGGCTAGGCATGTAACAATTCACACCCACAGCTATTTGATGAATTGCCACGATTTGGAGTCACGATTCGATTCAGAGATTTGTTTTGTCTGGTCTGCATTGTTTCTCATGTTTTCTGCCTTATTTCTACAGGTTTTATTTGTGCCATTAGCCTAAACTGCAAATTCCTTAATTCGATTCACATGTGCAATATTCGATTAATGTATCATAAGCCTTAAGGATCGATTTTAACCGAAGAATTAGTGCATCGATACTCGGGTATGACCCACATGCGGTGGTGATGAGTGTTAATGTTCCTTTAATCGTTTAATATAAATAAGTTCACGATACACGAATCGCGTGCATAGGAATGAATATTTTTCAATTTGTGTACGTTCTATGTAACGGGTTCACGTCACCTCTGCAGCCACTGGAGATGTGATCATTCAATGCGAAGTTTTAATTCGATATGGATTTTTAAAACAAATCGCGACCCTGAATCGGACATCTTCGTGGGGAAAATTATCACGCTCTTAGTGTTTTAAACGTTCCGTGCAAAACAAGTGCGTTAAAACCCGATTCATACGCTCTCGTGTACAAAGGGTTATTGAAGGGTGACGACCCCCACACTCCGTTCCCAATGGCTCAGTGACCCTACGCGCCCTCTAACCCTACGCTGACCTCGCCCCAGCTAGACTTGCCGGTTGACAAACTGCATCGCCACCTTCACCGCCACTGCTGCAGCCTCACATGGAGACTGTATCCATGACGACGTATCCATGACAACGGTATCAGTGGGGACTTCCTCCTCGGCGACGGGTGAGATCTTGAGTACCGAGTCGTCGCCCAGGATGGTGCAGAGCTCGGTGAGGCGGCGCTGCATGGACGGCACGCCGGCCAGCTGCGCCTCGAGACGCTGCTTCTCGTCGCTGAGAGAGACGCGCGCTGCCGAGTCCAGCTGCTCGAACATCCAGCCGCCCTCGCCGTCGAACTGCAGCAGGTGTGTGTGGTACTTCCTGCATGCATGACGCATGACGCACGTGAGCCAGCGTAATTTTGCCGCGTCAAATTGCTGGCGAAAATATTGTAAGCGATGGCTGTGCAAATCCCAAGCCTGGTCGTTCATGGTTAGGCTGCCATATCGAGCATTTATTTTCTCAACCTTTCGCCACCCACTACAGTGGCCATATTCAGAGTTGAAGTGAAGAATCCCAGCCCATATTAATAAAACAACTAATTTGATGGGTTTTTTGCATACGCCCGAATGAGTAGTGGATGGCCGAAACCTGGATACTAATCCTGGTTATGTAAAAGAGTTGGTCAGAGAGCAGGGACACAGCTATCCAGTGTGTAAGTGGTGCAAATGCACGATTGCCCATGGGCCCGAGGGACCAGATGCCAGGCTATGAAGGGGTGGGGGGGTAAATGAACCAGGGGGGGAGACGCATTTAATATTTTGCACCAGCAGAGCCCATGCCGACCACGCTACCCACTGCCAGAGACAGGTGATGGGAGAGAAATAGCAAAGGACAGGTCTTAGCCACGTGGCAACGCACTGCCCGCTTCGATCTTTCGCCGGCAGCGTTTCACATATTCACCAGCCTACTCCTGAAGCTGTCCAATGGCTCATTCACCAACCTCGACAACAGCATAGAAACACTGCTGATAAACTCCCCACACATACGAGAGAGTCTTCACAATAGTTGACAAGGGCAGGAGGGGACAGCCTCACCAGAGAGACGGCCTGTGGGTGATGGAGAGCAGAGAGATGCCACCGTCCTTGGCCGCCTGGAAAATCTTTCCCTCGACATCGATGCTCACGGCGCTCGTGCACTCATCCAGCAGTGCGTACTTGGGCCTGAATGCACGCACAGGCACGTACACATGAACACGAATCCATAAACATACATTGGAGACTTGGAGAATGCTGGGGCATGTGCTGTTCGTGACCACCTGTTTTATGACCAGTACGACACGCAGGAAGTTGTAAGCAGCACCATGCTCTGCCGCATTTGTCTCCCGAGTGCTCATGTTTACACACCGCGCCAAGTACTTGGCCTAGGGGAGGCCCAGGAGAGACTCAGATACCACTTCCCATTCACAATATACCATGGCCAGGCATTTAACTCAGGTTGCCAACTTTATAGTGCTATGCGTACACACACCGACATGCATGTAGCCAAAGACAAAGTAAACACTACATACACACAAGCAGGTTGTGGGCACTAGGGGATGGTGCAACAAAATCCATTGTTCTCCGATTGTATTATTCTCCTATGTCTATGCTGCCTAGCCCAGGGCCAGATTAAGGTTCTTGTATTCCCTAGGCACTTCTGTTTCGTCGGCCTTTAGTGATAACTTTCTAAAGTCGCTACTGCTGCTGCCCATGTTACTACCACCGCTGTCACTCGCTTGTATCACGCGGATTTCGTCCAGCCGCTGCACAGATCTCGTTACCGCTGATACGTTCAATATTTAGTCTGTGCCCTCGGCGCAGATAAGCAGATTTAATTAGAAATTATTGAGGGGACAAACAAGGCAAGCCTCAAAATATTCCAGCGAAAAATGTCTTCAACAATGTTTTACCATGATTATCATATCGGATGATGCTGCTTTAAAAGGATGCCGTTCATTTTAATCGATAACAAATTCAAGGTTCTGACAGGACAACCGCATGGTGAGTGCCATGTTGCTTTACTTTCGTTTAAGCTAATANTTGTTTGACTGTTATTTTAGGTGGCATATGCCTACAATGAGTCGACGACTTGTTACCACTGCAAAGAAATTGCAACGAGCGCCAACAAATTAAGTGGCAAAAAAATAAAATTTTTTTTTCTAAACTACATTGTCAAAAACTGCATAGAAAAACAATTGCATATTCCCCATTTACNTTATATATTATCATTTCAAAAGTGGCAGGGACTAAGGCTACTTGGCTGCTATTTTAGGCTAAATTAGAAAAACATTAATGCCTTAGCCCTTAGAGCTATACTGAATAGAATTCTAGTATGATTGCATTTTCTCATTTCTTAGTCTCTGTCTTATACTCCTGTTTGTCTAGCTGTTCAGAGATTTTAATTGGCTTCTTGCTTTGTGTATTTCTTATTTCAAATCATTTACTCATGTAATTTCTTCCATTGAAATTTAGCAATATGCAATGCATTGGTTGCTGCATATCCAGCAATCGTGAAAATCATTCACCGATAAAATCCTGTTGTTCCTGCATTTGTATGCAGAGAAAAAAATGTGCCAGATATGCTCAAAGCCCAAATATCTGACAAGCTGATCAGCAGCTTTCCGAATGTTTACATTGCTCTAAAGATGTATCTTCCCATCGATGGAATGAATTGTGAGGTGAGCGTTGTTTTTCTTGCGAAAGTGATAAAAAATAAAACGGTCTCTGATCAACCAAAGGACAGCAACACCGCCTTGTCTNCCCTTGCAGTGCTCTCTATTGAGATGAGATTGTGCAAAAAGACCTTTTGAAGATCTGAAGATGTTATTGCTAATTTTGCAATTAAAATATCTCTAAAAGTTCATCTCCGGTGTTCATTTCTCTCACCTTATGAAAAAAATTCACATTGATACGAATCTGCCTCTTTATATATACACTGTGCCTATGCTTGCATTATAAATATATTTATTCAAGAAGATATCTTGGTTACATTTTCTTATCATACAAACAAAAAAGTCACGTGTTTTTCGTAGGCCCTAGGCACAGTGCCTACTGTGGTTTTTTTGTATGTTGATAAAAATGTAACCAAGATATCTTCTTGAATAAATATATTGTCCTATTGGATAATACGTCCCTGGCCTAGCCATACCAACCCACAATGAAGCAGACCTACACCTGACATGGGAGGCCTTCATCCAGCGTGGATTGCAAAGCGCTTTGCATGTACAAGCAAGCACTATGATGACATTACTTTCACTTAAGTGGTAATTAACACCAATTAAACACCAACACTTCTCCTGAGCCCTCTGGGGGGGACTCGACGGAGCAATTACAATGTCCAGTGTTAGCATGGACAAGTTTGTGTCCCTTCGCNCCCCCCCCCCCCACTGTGTGCCCAGTGCTCCCCCCCCAAGTGTCCCCTTCATGTCACCCCAGTGTCCACGTTGTGTGCCCCACCGATGGTAGAACATTCGAGCCATGCCCATGCGCTGCTTCTCGCCTCCGGACAGCACGTCCTTCCAGTCGCTCTTCGCATCCCAGCCTGTGCCGACACACACAGGTCAGAGTTGTGATGATGTGCGCACACACACTCAAGCACAGAGAAAGTGTTCTATAGTAATGAACACTGGCATTTTCATGCACCTTTTAAACAGACTGTTGGAGAAATGCTGTTACGTGCGCACACACATGTAGCTGTCATGTCACCAAAGCGCTTGTGCCAGGCTAGATATAATTTGATGCCACGTGAAGTGTCAAAGGCTCGCTGACAGTAGGTCACGTGAGACTCAGGTGTTATAGGATGACTGACAAAGTTGACTGGCAGATGCACCACCTGTGCCAATTTGCTGCGTTTTAGCCGCAGCAAATTGGCACAGGTGTTGTGAGCATCGCTCGTCTGCATTCCACTGCTGTTCGAGGGCCCAATGCCTCCATCTGCACAGCAGCATCCTTCATGTGCCTCTTTCACAGAGACACTACTGGTACCAGCCATTGCAAGTGTATTCAGCTCCACATCCTCCTGTACGAATCAGCCATCTCTTTCCTGCCTGTGCCACGTCCATTTAGCCCCCCCTCTTATCTGGCCAAACAGAGTCTGCTTAGGCATGGGTGGACATGCAGGCTACATGACTCAGCCTGCCTGCTGGAGGAGCTCACTGATGGGACTATGTCCAGATCTTTAAAGGATCTGTAAGCTCCACACACAATCAGCCTGGTTAAACCCAGGATGGATCATAGGCAGGTCAGCCTGGATGTTGAAAACGGCACAGATATTCCTCCAGAGGGCCCACGTTTCGCAAGCATATAGAAGGAAGGGCATAACTGTGGCCGAGAATACTTGGAGCTTCGTATGGAGCGACAGGCCAGGTTGCTTCATGCAACGTTTATGCACAATAATATAAGCCAAGTCCTCACGATACACAGTAACACACACAGGTCACAGTGCTCATGATATACACACACCCTGAGTTATCATAGTTAGAAACATGCAAACACACACATACAAAGTTATCATAATACAAACACAAAAGACAAAATCCCCTGTATAGCATACAGATTGTTGGGGAAAGCATGTCTTTAGGTCAGAAAAACTTTTCATATTTCACGTGCCCACAGATACAAGTTCTCATTATATACACATATAAACAAACACACGTATGAATACTCATTATACAAAGATAGATGCCCCATGTGGCCATTTAAACAGGCTGTTGGAGAAATGGCTGTTAGTGAGCACCTATTAAGGCTGGCATGGCGACAGAGGGGTGGTGTGGCCAATACCAAGCCTAGCCACCTTTGTCTCTCCAATGCTGATAAACAAAGACCCCCACCCAGACAGCCTTAACAGACTGCTGGGGTGAGGGCTGGGAGCGAGCACCTATGAAGCACAAGACAAAGATCCCCCGTATAGCATAAACATACTGTAGGGGCAAGTGCTGTTAGCGAACACCTCTGAAGGCTGGCACGATACAACTAGGAGGTGGGTAGCCGGACCACGCCCGGACCACCTTTGTCTCCCCAGTGGTGATGTTTACACACCACACCAAGGTACTCATTGAGGCCGAGTCGACCTAGGGAAGGCCCCGGACCAGTTCAAATAATCGTCGCTGGTGTTGGCCGTGAGCTGGAATCGAACCAGATTCATAGCGCAACGCGCTAACCGGTATAACACCGTCCGCATTTACATACACATACACACTATGAAGCACACACTCACAACACAATACGCACATGCTAAATTTGACTTGCGGACTTGCGCCCCGATAGCCCACGCAGTGACACGTGTCAAAGCACAACAACCTTCAGTGCCACCACTGATACAACACGAGTTTCGCTGTGAACTTTGTGCAGCTCCAATGCACAATCGCGCAGTTCACTGCCAGTGTCTGGCGTTTAGTGAACCTGGCGAGCGGCGCAGTCACACGAGGGGTCATGTGCGCCGCCGCCAACTGTGTCTGTAGAGTAACTGAGCGCGAATTGCAAGCGGAGGGGTCACTCACAGTTCCCGGGATAGGCCACAGTGCAGCAGTTCGAGAGGGGAATGCTAGCCAGCGAGCCAGACAGCAGGAATTGTGGGAACGTATCCGAGTGGTGGGATTTCGCGTGGTGTAACGGTGAGCGGTTAGCACACTGACTTGTAATACAGAGACCGGTTGGATCTCCCAGCATGCCAGTTTCAACAACGGTGTAAGTTTCCAAAATGTAGCCCCCACGCGCCCTCGACCCGCCTCTGTCTACCCAGCTGTATAAATGAGTATGCCGCTGTTAGTTGAGTCGCAGGCCGCGTGTGGTGGGGTAAAGTGTGGGCACTCCAACCTCTTCCAAAATGACTAGAATGTGTAACAGTAGACCAAGTGGCCCCTAGAGGTGCTCTCTCGTGCTACAAACATTACTCTCAAATGCAAAGTAGGTTGGAAAGTGCTGCCGTCTACTGTGACGACCAGAGGTCACTGGAAGGGGTCTCAGAGATGGCCCTATGATATCCACTTCTGGGGGTCGCTGTATAACATGAAGGATTGCATTGCTGTGGCGGTGAGAGCTCGGAACGGATTCTTCATCTCGTGGTGTGACGCTCACCGCCCTCGCGGCGTATGACGTGGTTGAGGTTCACGATGTCCATGATGGCCTCGAGCGTGGTGTCCGTGTAGCCCTTGCGCTGCATGTCAGCCGGCTGGTCCGGGTAGATCACTTGGTCGCGCAGCGTGCCGATCGACATGTACGGCCTGCACAGCACACACGCCCACCCAGCACGCGTGCGATCGAGTTTATTCGTGTAACCAGGGGGAAGTTCCAGAGACTGAGATAGGAGCCTCATATGCAAGAGTGACCTGGGTCACCAAAATGACAAAAGCCAAACAAATAAGAGTACAGCAATGAAACAAATCGCAATCAAAACTGTCTCAAATGAGAGATCGAACATATTGTGCAGAGAGCAATCTTAAAAAAAGACATTCCCTGATGTGTAAGTCTGCTTGGGCAGATTACTTGTAGACTGATGATTGTGCAATCATCGCACTCGCGTGATTGACTTCGCAGTAGCATCGAAGCAAAATCCAACGTTGCACTGTACTTTCGATGCTCCCCCATCTAATGCCCTGTATATGTTCAACAGTTGAGCACGGACTCAAAACAAAAAGTGAACACATTACTATGATTGAGGAAGGCTGTAAAAGCTTGGCTGAAGAGATTGTGGGAGAGAATTTCCACGTGCAGCCGTGCGAGCGAAGAAGCGGAAAGAGAAGTGAGGTGACCTGGTTGAACACCGTGCGGATGTGATGAAAGAGTCAGTCTGGTCGACCAATCCCTCAACATGCGTGGGAGAATCAATGAGAACAAGCGTTTATGTAAATCTAAGCATTTCAATTGAAGCAATTGGGCCTCTATTTAAAGTCTACGAGCCTCTAAGTGAGTATGTGGGTAATGTCAAAGCTCAAGACTTAATTTTGTAATCTGCCTTTGACCGAATGCATTTTCTCTATGAAAGAAATATCACTACCATTTCTGTTAAACATCTTGAGATGCGGTCGCACACGTTTTGAATAGTGACGTGTGCGCCAAACCGCATGCAGTGAGCCCGCACCGCTGTGGGATGTAGAAGAGGTAGTGCGGTGCCGGCTTGTAGAGGCTTCCGTGGTAGACGGGCCAGAGTCCGCTGAGGATGCGGAAAAGGGAGCTCTTGCCGCAGCCGTTGGGACCGGTGATGAGCAGGTGCATGCCCTGCTCCACCTGCTCAAGGGAACAATGGGGGTCATCGCTGGGGTGGGTAATAACTGTAATAACACCACAAGTCGCCTGCTTCACAAACAAGAGTAAGACATTGTGTGTGCCGGCTTCAGGGTCCATTTTTGCAAAATCCAAAAATGACCCGCAAATTACGCAGTTGGGATTATGCACACGGCAGCAGCAATCATTGCGCCCTACTGGAAGATGAAGGCCCTAGGTCACTCTTGCAAATAAGACTCATCCTGGGCTCTTGAATTCTCACCGTGTTACGCAAGATAAACTTGAACAGGAGCATGTGGGCCCTATGGAGGACTGGTGTGGCGGCCTAAACCATGGCCGAGCTGACCCACGCCTAACGCGTGATGCACACCAACAAGCCCTACGAACACATGCGTAACCCACACCAACCACACTAACAAAAAACAAAGATCCCCGTATAAACTTAACATACTGTTGGGGTAAGTGCTATTAGCGATCACCTATGAAGGCCGGCATGGCACACCAGGGAGTGGGTGGCCAACACCACGCCCGGCCGCCTTTGTCTCCCTAGTGACGATGTTTACACACCGCACCAGGCACTCATTTAAGGCGAGTCGACTAGGGGAGATCCAGGACCGGTTCAGATCATCGTCACTGGTGTTGGCTGTAAGCAGGAATTGAACCCGGGTCGCCAGGTTCATAGCGCAGAGCGCTAACCGCTACACTACGCGTAACCCACATCAACCACCTAACAGCGCATACATACACACACACATCCTATCATAGCTCCAAACACCCCAATGCTCTAAAATACATCCCTAATGGACTAACACCTAATACAAGCCTAATGCACCACCAAACATACGAGCACACATCTACAACACAGCATAAGCCAACACACCTCATGTATGCCAACACATCCCTAACCCAGTACACCAAAATAGTGCAGGGTAATCCATCCACACACATTCCTACCCTGATCTAACCCAACCCCTCATCATTTTCTGTCCATTCAGTCAAGCTCATTATCAAGGATGTGGCCAAATCAATTAACCTAAACTGCCCCCCTGTCCCCAACCCATGCCTTACACTCTAAGATGATCTGCTGTGTGACTCAAATCTGCACAGAGCGTGTTATCTAGGCTACAAACTTTGTCCTTGGGGAGTAGTGCTGTTCCTGGGTTTGAGCTCCATTCTGCACTATAATGTGGAACCCGGCCAACAGATAAGGGGTCAAGGGTAATAGATAAGCAGTGGCAAAGGGCACCTTCAGAAAAAAGGGCTGGCAGAGTGCACCACCGAGAATCAGGGTTCAAGTCCAGGTTTCAGATGCTCGTGCACAGGTCTTGCGACGTTCTTCGCCAATAAAATAGTGACGAGCAAGATGGCAAGTTTATAACTTGATGGCAACGCATTCTCCCAGTCTGCCATCTGAGTTTGTTCAACCTGCAACCAATGCAAAACTCGAGACCCTGGCACGAACGTCAGTGGCAGAGGTGTCAATGTTCATCCCACGGCTGCCAAATAAAAACATCTCCACTTGACTATATCAACACATCGATTCTCAAATCATGCTCGGACGTGCTTGATTGTCCACCTGGAAAATCTTTCGTTCAGCAAGGGCTGTTTCCCAGGCCGGTTCAAAATGGCACAGGTAACACCGCTCCTGAACGAAGTTGGCTTCAACCAGTGAACCCGCAAACTATCGCCCACTTTCAAATCTGATACGATCTAAAATGTCAGAGCGCCTATGTCTCAAACAGTTCCTTCCCCACGTTGCTCCGAAGGGCAGATTCTCTGGATTCCTATCACATGAAGGAAAACTATCATTATTTGTTGAAAGGTTACCCCCCCCCAAAACACACCTAGGATGCCCTGGGGCTCGTAGATGCTGCCCTGGCTGCTCCGGATGCCCCTAGGGCTTGTCGTCGTTGCCGTTGTTGGTGCTGGACCCCAGTTCCTTGGTCGCAGGCTACTCTGCGGTGTCGCTCTCTCTCCTCTCTCCTGTGTTTCCCTGCCACCCCACCACTATCCCTTATCCCATTGAAACCTAATACAGTTATTCATATTCTAGTATCATGAGCCATGAGATGTGGGGTAATTTATGTTCGGCCATATAAATGTAAATTGTTCTTGTGCCAACTGCGTTTGTGACCCCGTGCTCGCGCTCGCATCCACTCACGCGCAGGTTGAGGCTTGCCACGACCACGTCCCCACTGGGGGTGACGATGGGGACATCCTCGCACACGATGCCATGGTCCACGTCCACCACCCGGCCTGCGCAACGCACGTGTAAATACGCACGCACGCACACACGCAGCCAACACACGCGCATGCAAACACGCAAATGTTATCGATAACGGCACAAATAATATTGCTTTTTAAGTTAAACAGAACCCCGTTGTTGAGTAGTAGTGTCCTGCGTTTAACCAGGACATTGAATAAACCATTTTTATTTATGTTTTACAGACATGGTGCTCTCGCAAATAACGTGACAACCCAGCAGCGTTCGTTTAACAGGCCTGACTCGGCTGATATGATCAAAGAGGTTGAAACGAATCCAGAGTTTGTGTGAACAATGCTACACGAGTATATTGGTCTGGAAAGCCAATAGGCCACTAAAACATATTTCACTTCTATGTAGATAACTCAGCTCTCACACCACCCCCTTCCCTCCACACGCAGACCCAGGCACGCACCCCGGATCTCCAGGGGTCCTTCGATGCGCACGCCGTGCTGCATGGTATAGGGGGCCGCCCCTCCTGCAGCGCCGCCTGACCCTGGGTGCCGCCGCGCCGGTATACGCCCCTCTGCACGTCCTCGAACACGGCGAACAGGGCGTACACACGCGCCGTGTACCCGGCCAGCTCCGTCACCTGCATGCGCCCGAGTGGGAGAGAATCGTGAGACTTGCTACGACTTTTCCGTTGGTTTCTGCGCTCGTGTCGGATATCTCTGTGACGTGTTTTCAGGCTGTACTCAACTAGTTTCAACACAATCAATCAACTGGTGTCAGCAGGGACCTGTATAATACCCCCACTAAGGGCCGTATGTACGGATTCCATCAGGAGAAATGATTTCTGTGCCCAGCAGGTAGCTACCACAATTACATGCTGGACAAGCTGCATAACTCAATTAAGTCAGTTGTTTGAAACAATTAAGGTGAAAGGCGAATAACAGTTACTCTTTAAAAGTGCGATTCTTCGCCGAGTGTGATTAGAACGCCGAGTTATTTTTCCAAGAATCTCAGTTTCAGATGATATTTCATGCACCCATTTTTTTCACTTCATTATTTATTTAGTTTCTCTTATCCCCAGCATCATCACGGCTACCCAGTGTTCTCCCTCCCCATCCCCCAAGCCCCTCCTTTGGGCAACAGAGCGGAGTGCACCTCCTTGTAGGACGACATGATCCTCTCGATGGCGTCGGCGGCCGAGCTGAGCAGGTTGCGTGCGGTGGTGAAGGCCTCCGTGCGCTCGCTCACCAGCTCGCCGTTGCTCAGGGCCTGTGCCTTCTGCTTCACCTCATCAGAGTCTGCATGACACACATAACCTCATCAGCCTGCGGACATGGCCAACGGTTTACGGGTGCCACGGTGGCTAGATAGTAAACTATCTCGCCTGGTATACAGGAAGTCGTGGGTGAGATCTCGATCTGATGCCTGCTGTATATATGAAGTTTGCGTGTCTCTCTCCCCGTGGTCGTGTGGAGTTTTCTCCGGGTCCTCCGGTTTTTCTCTCCAGATTTCACAAAATGCCTTTAGATATTTGGCTGATATAAATTTTCACGTGATAAGCCACTTCTTTGAGCTATTATATTATTTGTGACCAGGTCGCTTCTGAAAAAAAGCTGTATAGCTCAGTGGGCCTTACCTGGTAAAATAAAAAGTTTTAGTTTACTACAAATGGCGGACCAATTTACTTAACTCAGGGTGGGGGTAAGGGGGGCAGGGGGGAAGGGGGAGGGGGGGAATGAGGGGCGGTGGGGGCCCAATGCGATGTCACTTATGTCAAGTAGGAATATATTGGTGTATTTGCAGGGAGGAGCTGAAGCCGAGGGGACAGGACACAAAGTTTAGGTTTAACTGCGTCGAGGTGTGCTGTGCGCTGCAAAAACCTTCCACACATGTGCTAAAATGTATTGTGTGTGCTGCACTAGTCTGCGTGTGCGTACCGGAGTCTGCGTAACCCTGTGCGGTGATGATAGGCACGGCCACCATCACCAGCCCGCTGGCGCTCCACACGTACTTCATGAGGAACTGCTCCAGCATCACGTACCACAGCCGCTTCTGGTAGATGAGTGCCATCTGCTGCACCAACGACTTGTAGCTGGTCTCTAGCAGGGACAGCTCCACCTGGGGAGGAGCGGGTGATGGGTTTGTGCAGTTGTTCATAAATGAGGCTTAGATCCATAATGCTGGCAGAAAGTCTAACATCTAAATAGCAGGACCAGTCCTCCAATCTCTTAGTTGTTTCCTGATCCAAACTCAGATCAGATTCAAGACGCCTGTCCCCTTTCACCTCGCTCTACTCCCCTCCAAGCACTCTTGTTCCTCTCCCCTCCTATCTCAATATAATTGATCTGCTATCTGCTCCAGTTGGCGAGGTCCTTCCCCAATTTAACCCATTGACTGTATCAAAGTTAAAGCAATTTGCTGCTGAAATCAGCATTGAGGCAATGCTCATTGACAGTTTACAGCCCTGAGCCAGTGGTGTAAAGTCCACATTTCTATGGCAGGGGTGAATCTCTGCAAAGCACAACCACTGTTGAATTCCCCAAAAAGTGGCATTAAGTTTATAGACTGCGGAGGGACGATAGCCCGAGTCAACCGCCGGCCAGATGTGAACTCGGAAACCATCCGAATTCGAGTCGCTCGCTACCGCCGAGCTCGCCGGGTAACACCGACTGTGCGTGCGTGTCGGTGAGTGTAAACCGGGATGGAGCACGGGTATGCACGGCACCTTGTGTCCGTCGTAGAAGGCGATCTCCTCGGCGTTGGCGATGAGGCGCGAGTGCATGTGTCGTAGATAACCCTTCCTGTTGGCCTCCTCGGCCACCAGCTTGCCGAAGCGCGGCGAGCACGCCCGGAGAATGCGCGCCGTCACGTACACCACCATGCCGGCCAGCAAGCCTGGCAGGCGCGAGCTGGCTCCCTTGCACACGGACAACAAAGATCCCCCGTGTAGCCTCCGTAGACTGTTTTATGTATGTATGTTGAACCTCTAGCCAACTGCACTTGTAGGGCATGTGCTGTTGGTGACACTATGAAGATGATGTGGCCAGCACCACAATCGGCCACCTTTATCTCCCCAGTGCTGATGTTTACACATGACACCAGGTACTACAACACACAAGCGCGCGCGCTCTCGGGGCCCTCTCCGTTCAACAGCTTGGCCCCGTGCGCTCCACCGTTTGGGTGGTTCTGCCCAGCCACCTGCATCACCTTGGACTGCGCGGAGCGGATGAGCGTGTAGGACGTGAGCAGCACGTCCAGGAAGGGCTTTGTGAGGTTGGAGTAGAGGTGAGCCACCGACTGGGCAAACATCATGATGTCCTCCGTCAGGGACTGGTCCGGGTTGGCAAGACGCCCGTCCATGTTGCTCACGCGGTAGTAAGTCTGCTGCTTGAAGTACAGGCTGCGTGATAGCACACACACGCACACACACGTGTACATCGCTCGCGTTACTCCTGTACGTAGCTGAATGGAGACGGCTAACAATTCACCGCCTCTCTCGTGATTCCAAGAATAATGGTCGAGGTAATGATTTGATCCAAGGATATTCCTTTATCACGTTTAACATCCTGTATGTGTGTTTCCGTTTTTCATCTTGTTTTAATCGTTTTTATGTAAAAACAAATCCAAGGATCACGAGAACCAACTAATTACATGTGTATCACATACCGTGAGCGTAAGAATCAAGTAATTGAAGAATCTGTTCATTATCTGCCGGAATGATGGTGATTAAAATGAGACGAGTGGTCGCAGTGGACAGACAGGCTTCTGGTTTCAATAATGGGTGTTCACCGTACCTACAGCATTTCTGTGTGCGAGTACCTATATGTGCCGTGTGAGACACACCTATGTCCATGCTGTGTGTGTGTACCTATAGGCATGCTGCACCAGGCGGGTGCGGAAGGCCAATGCCAGGTGGCACTCCAGGTAGCGGATGGCGCTGTTGACGAACGTGGCCGGGATGGCGATGAGGAGCCACTGGCTGAGCGCGAGCACAAAGGATCGCGCGTCTGTCCGCACGATCGTTCGGACGATCTTCCCGTCCAGCATCGCCACGTAGATGGACAGAAACGTCCTGGAGGTCGCCGTCGGGTGCAGGTGGAGGGTGTTAATCATCGTCATCATCATTGTCATAACCGTTATCAACACCAGCAGACATAATCTACTCACTGCTGTCGCCATCTCCAATTACTTTGTGATATGACCATCTGTCTAGCTCCTGCACATGAGCTAATTTGATTACTCCATCTCACACATAATCCATCATAATTTATTATTTATACCATGCCTCCCACGCACTACGTATAAAACAGCAAATTACATATATATACACACTCTACCATCAGTGGCCATGGTCACTCCACTGCTGGATGAAGGCATCCCCAAACAGTCTCTCACGATCCCACAGTGTAAATATTGTATGTATGTACGTTGAACTTCTTTCGCACCATACGTACCAACTGCTAATCGAGGAGCGGGAAAGGACAACAAACTAAACACAAAAGGCAGTTATAAATAAATTAGTTTTCCATGTTCTAAAGAATAGTTCAATGTTCTTCATCATCTGGCACCTGCACACGAGGCGATGTCATCGCTTCAGCTCCACGGTGGACATTCCCTGGGGCGTTCTCTCCTTTAGCTGCCGCTCTGTCGTTAGTTTCAATCACCGGCCATCGTCCCTTTTCGCCATGACCCGTCCTGCCCAAGCCTATGTTGTCTTAATATGTCTCTAACTTGCACGTTTCTCTGATCCATGTGTTCTCCTTTCTGTCTCTCAGTGTAATTCCAAGCTTGTCCTTAATTGTCAGTCGGTCTTATCAAGGCTGTCTAGGGTTAGGGTTATTAATAGACAGCCTTCATGGCTCTTATTTGTTCAATTTGCCACAGTAAACAGACAGTAATTAAAGTTATGCAATACATGAGCCACACTCACGCCACCGTTTATACCCCTCCACCTTATCATGGAAGATGAAGGCCATATTCACCAGAGAAAGCTACTCTGCAAATTAGCTGAAATGCACCCAATCTCATCAGATCTCGAAGCTAAGCACAGTTGCGCCTGCATGGCTAGGTTGGGTGACCTCTGTGCATAATACAAGTGTCACAGGCTGCTCTGTTCCCGTGTCTATGCTCCCTGCCTTTGCCAACCCACGCTGACTAGCGTGGTGAATTATGGTCAAACATCCTCCCACGATCCACACGGCTTGGAGAGGCCCTCATCCAGCAGTGGATTGACAAAAAAAGGGACTTCAAGTTCACACGTACAAACTGCTCTAGCATTATAAATGATCCTGCAGATTTCTGGTCCCCAGAACTAATCTGCTCGGAGCTCCCTCCATCCCATCGTGAACAGAGGATGTAACATTAAGTAGACCCGCTGACCGCAATGCACTCCCCAGGGTTCAGGGCTCTGTACCATATGGCGGCAATCCTGTAGGAAAAGCTATCCACTGCGGTGTCTTCTTACGAGCGGTAGAGCTACCACGAGAGGACAACTGGACTCCAGCCGGACACAGATATAAAGTGGCTACGTAGTCATTCCATTACCTACTGAGTATCTGTTGACCTTTACAATGAAGCTACTCCAACTCTCCGTGATTTTGAGCTTTGCAATATTACTGGAATGGCATCCTTCCGATTGCCATTAACCACACCATACTTCACCCCTCGCACTGCTCAACTTTGGAATTTACTCATTTTGGTTTCGTTTCTCTTGCTCAATTCAAGGAACGCTTTAACTCTTATCTTGTCAAAGGTTCATGGTGCTGTTTGTTGCCGGCCGCTTGATGTTTTGGGTCCTTTGGACCTGTGCTTAAAAACTGATTTACAAAAAATTTAAGTCGATATTATCTGTCCATAATAATTCATAATAAAGTTTTGGGGTTAGATCGCGTTATTTATAAATGTGTCGTAAACTGAATTATCTGTCCACTTTAGAAATGATGGTTATGGAGCTACAAAGTGACAAAACAGTCACTCTGCCAGCCAAACACTGGTCAGCCGCCATACAGGTGCTGAGGAACTCCCTATGCATTTGCTGAGCACAGGTCCAAATGCACAAAATGTCAAGCGGCTAGCAACAAACTGCACCGTCAAAGTTGCCATAGATAAGAATGTAACACGTTTATTGAATTCAGCAGAGTTATGGACAGAGAAAATACAGAATGGGAGGGAATTCCAGAGAATCCCAAAGTTGAGCAGCACGAGAGAAGAAATAAAAAGAAAAAATCTCTAACTCCTGCAGTGTGGTGACTGAATGAGGTGAATCAGTGGGTGAGTGAGTGGGTGAGTGTTGTTGTGACCTGCAGTATCGTGGATGAATACCGTATGATGGGACGAAACAGTCAGTCTGATAGACCGAGTCCTCATCTTCAGTGCAGGAATCAAGAGCTAAAGTTCATGAGAACAGTAACCATGATGGTAGATATTTGTTATTCAGAAGCCTGCTACTTGCAGTGTGTTACTGCAACGGACTTGACCACCTGAATGTGAAAATGTAGTAGTTTCTCTGCATCTACATCAGCCAAACGAAAGAAGAAGACTGCAACGGAGAGCGGTGGAGCGTGCGTGCGTGTGCGCGTGCCTGGAGATCAGCGCGATGGAGTGCAGGCTGAGCAGACCCAACTCGCGACTCAGCAGCCGCGGAAAGAGCACGCGCAGCAGGTGCCTCAGCTGCAGGAAGAACTCGCGGTTGACGGCGGGTGAGCGCGCCCATGACCGCCTCGCTCTCGTCTTCCGAGCCGTCGCCCTTTGACCCCGCCGACAGGGGTGACCCAGAGCTCACCGCCCGGCCTACATGCACACGGACGAGAGGTGAAGGAGCGGGCCTTGCAAGCGCTTCTTCGTGCCACTGCTGGAAGAAGGCCTCCACTAGATAGAGCTACAGAGAGCCCACTCAAGTCAACGTCAAAAGAGATTTCCTGCTCAAATGAGGATTGAGGCGGTGCTCATTTCCTGTTTACAACTTGAAGCCAGTGATGGAAATTCCACATTTCTATGGTGGGGGTGAGGTCTCTCTGTAGAACAACCCCTTTTGACTTCCCCACGAGATGGTACTCGTTTTATCGACCCTATACGGATGATGGGCTCAGTCAGCTCCCAACCTGGAACTGAACTCGCAACTTTCATATTGCGAGCCGCTCGCTCTACCGCAGAGCCACCTGGCCCAGAGGCCCTCTTGAGAGTATATTAGCCTGTTCTTCCATGCTGGCTAGATTCGTTTGAAGAGGTGGGACTACCCACACTTTATCACACCTCATGCAACTTGCTTGTCAGATGTGGTGTAACCATTTATACTGCTGGGTGGACAGAGATGGGGCGATTTAAGAAACTTCTCAGTTGTATCAACTGCCACACCAGGAGATCGAATCGAATTGGTGACCTGTGTATTGCAAGTCCGGTGCGATCACCATTACATTTCAGCAAACATCCCACGCTAGAGAGTCCTTTTTTAAATCGGCCGATCAGGCGACTGGGAGGTTCGCCAGCTGCGACGTGGCAGGGAGCTCTGTGTGTGCCTCTGAAAGGGAATGCATATTGCGTGGCTTTAACAGAACAATGACCGTTCTGTTCACACACAGCTTCGTGCAGTCTCAACTCACGCACCCCCGAGGATGTCAATCCACGCACGCCCGGTGTCGCCACAAGCCTCGAAGTGCCCCACCAAACACACCTAAAGTGTTACTAAGCACGCCTAGCTTATTACACCACACACATGCGCGTATCACCACACACACACCTTGAGTGACACACCATATATGTACTACCATCACACCACGCACATCCACATGCGTCACACCATACACACAGACACAGGTGTATTATCCACACCACACACACCCACTGGCAGGACACTAATTTCAGCTGGATCTGTCCCAGTCACTGACTCAGAAAACATGTCCGCACCTGGCACACCACATCCAGTATAACGCTATGGTTTTGGATACTCGTCACGTGCCACCTACTGTGCTTCAGTCTACCCGGAAAATATTTCGTGAGAAATGTATTTCTCCCCACAGGCAGGTGTACCTCCACCACAAATCCACATGTCACACTACACACGTGACGCGTGTGTGTGTGTCACACCACACACACACACACGCCCCCACAAGTGTACCCCATACTGCAGTGACCACAGTCTCATCTCTCACCCACTGACACCAAGATCCTGGCTGAAACTGCTCCCTGCTTCACAGCGCTTGCCAAACATTGTAATGGAACCACCTCGGCCATGCTGACAGCAGTACCGCCACGGTGGGGGATCGTTAACCCATCCGTACCAGTGTTATATTGCCTACGTAATGGATATCCAGTAAAATACACGTATGGAAATCTGTAAACAAGCGCTTAAGGAACAGGTCGGTGGATCATACAGAGATATGTGACACTACCGCCACACTCGCTGGGTTGTGAGGCAATGGGAAGTACAGCAAGTGGGGTTCACAGAACAATCTGCGCTGATCTTTGACGCGTAATCATCTGTAACGCGTGACAGATTCACCCCGGCTTCCTCCCAACACATGCTAAACAATTTAAGAGTACTCCAAAGGAAAGTTGGCCAAATACTCAATGAAAATATCTCACTCAGGATTCTCTGGGTGAATAAATGACAGTATAATTGGTCGCATACGATTGTAATTCCTATTATTTGTATATTGTCGTTGTTAGTGGTTTATAACGATAATTTACTTGCCTTTGTCAATCCACTACTGGATGAACAAATGACATGATACTGTCATGTTATTCCCATTCAGTTGTATCTTGTCGTTAATGGTTTATAACGAAAACAATTGACTTGACTTTTCTCAATCCACTGCTGGATGAAGCAATTACAGTATCATTATTAGCATATCATTGTTATTCCTATTATTTATATATTGTCATTGTTAGTGCTTTATAACGAAAACAATTGACTTGACTTTCAATCCACTGCTGAATGAATAAATGACAGTATCATTGGTAACATACCATTGTTATTACTATTATTTATCTATTGTCATTGTTAGTGCTTTATAACGAAAACAATTGCTTGACTTTTCTCAATCCACTACTGGATGAATAAATGACAATATCGTTGGTAACATACCATTGTTATTCCTATTATTTATATATTTTATTGTTAATGGTTTATAACTTAAACAATTAACTTGACTTTATCAATCCCCTTCCTACGGACATCAAAGGCAAGTCGCTCGCTTCGTTGTTTAAATAACAAGGTTATTATATTTATGTATGGTGGTGGTGGTGGTATATTTAACGTTATTATCGTCGAGGTATATATATTGCTGTCCGAGTTAGTATTGTAGATGCCGTCCGAGTAGATTGTTATTGTTCAACAGGAACACGCGTGAACATACGCAGCTTAAATGCATCATTCTGACTGCGGCTCGGAACCAGTTCGCGATACGAGAGACAACGACGACATCGATGGCAAGAATCGATCATCATCGACGAGTGACAACCCACGGGAACGAGCGCGTCCGAGAAGATGACGAACACCCAGGAGATGGAGCGATTATTAAGTCGTCTCCTGCGTAGGTTCCTGGGCGGATTATCATCACATGGCAGCGATCGTTAGAGCCGGTCACGGCATCTAGCCGTGGACCAGCTGATGATGATGATGATGATTATAAATAGAGCCGACATTCAGGGGATCACCAAGGAACCCGCTCCGTCTGCCCCACCACGGCGCTGAACCGGCTCAGGCGACATCCATCATCCGCTCACCTTCATCGTCATCCGTGCCCACGTCTCCTTCCTTGCGGCGTCTCTCTCCATGCTTGTGCCTGTCCTTGTCGCCGCCTCTGCGGCCCTGAGCACGGCGCGGACGGTCGGGTAGAGGAGGAGGAGGCCGGCGGCTCCGGCCACAACGCCGGCCCGCCCGGCCGTGCCGCCCGCTCCCAGCGATGTACGGCCCGCAGCATTCCCGACATCACCCGCCTCTGTCCTCACAGCATCACAGCCAAAGACACCGCCCGGCGGACGACAGGAGGAGGAGGTTGTGGTGGTGACTTGGTGAAAGAGGAGGAGAGACGTGACACACCTCCCACCCCCTCCCCTCCTCCTCGTGTCATAAGGTCACGGGCACGTGAAGCCGCGCCTCCATCTTGCGTAGGGAACGTAGCCCGTGGTTAGTGGTGTTGGTGGGGAGCGGTGTGGTGATGTTGGTGGTGTTGGTGGTGGTTGTGTTAGTGGTGTGATGGTGGTGTGGTGATGTTGGTGGTGGTGGTGATGTTGGTGGTGATGTGGTGGTGATTGGTGTGTGNGTTTGTTATGTGGTGATGGTGGTGATGTGGTGTTGGTGTGATGTTGGTGGTGGTGATGTTGGTGGTGATGTTGGTGATGGTGATGTTGGTGGTGTNGTTGTAGGATGTGATGTTGGTGGTGGTGTTGGTGGTGGTGTGTGGTGTTGGTGGTGATGTTGGTGGTGGTGGTGCAGCGAACCACCGCTACGGACCCGGCGGCCCCGAGATCGATTCTCCCGCTCACGGCCAACAACAACCGGTGGCGAGTTTCTGAACCGGTCCCGGGCCTCCCGTAGGTCGACTCGGCCTCAAATAGTTTGCGTTGTGTAAAAAAAACATCGCCACTGGGGAGACAAAGGTGGCCGGGCGGGCTTGTGCTCACCACCCCACCCGTGCCAACAGCACTTGCCCCGACAGCCTGTCGCAGGCTATACGGGGGTCTTTGCCTTTGCCCCCCCCTACGTAAGATGGCGGCGCCGGCCTCGTGTTTACTGGAACATTGCTCGGCTGCTCGTCTGTTGACATTGGCAATGGGTCGTCGATACTCAACAGATTGTCGTTGCTTTGATGGTCGAGCTGGTAGTGACACATTCGAAAATGACACTGGCCTTGAAAGGAAAATATATAATATGCGACGTTTCGGGCAATGGTCCGTTTATTCTATGGCGACGTTTCGGGCAATGGCCCTTTTTCATAGGAGACGGTCCATGTGCCGGAATGGCAGAAGGGCCATTAAAGACAGACCACAGTGCTATTGGGTAGTTTACAGTATATGAGTTACGTAAGGACTTTTGTTTGTTAATCTGCTGAAAGAGGACTTCCTTCCCCAAGCAGTGTGGGTTTGCGGATATTCTAGATTTTAAGCTTTCGTGACTGCAAGGATTCATAATTCATACTCTTAGGTTTTTTCGGTAAAGTCACGTCGGTAAAAAATATAAATAAATAATAAAATTACATAAATAATAGAAAATAAAAAAATCATTTGCGGATATGATTTGCCCATGTTGCTCCACCAACGCGGGCCAGTGCGTGTGGCACATAGTAGGGTACAACAATGTGGATTTGGTGCTGCACTTGCCCTCTGCTGCCCTCAGCAGGAGACTCACAGCTGTTAGTCCACGTGGGAGCTGTCATTGCTGCGAGACGCACAAGCGTCGACAGCCGATATCACGGAACATACCTTAGCAGTGCCCTACCTGATTACAGACCAATTCAGACCTTATTGATCACCCCTGTGTCGTTATACATCTCAACGTTAATCCTGCAAAGTCCCATCACAAAGGAGAAACGCAAACAAATAACATCACCACAAGTACACTCACCACTATATACCTGTCAACCCCTTATCAGTGCCCTACCTGATTACAGACCAATTCAAACCTTATTGATCACCCCGTGTCGTTATACATCTCAACGTTCATCCTACAAAGTCCATCACAAGGGAGAAAGGCAAACAAATATACACTCACCACAAGTACACTCACCACTACATACCTGTCAACCCCTTATCAGTGCCCTACCTGATTACAGACCAATTCAGACCTTATTGATCACCCCTGTGTCGTTATACATCTCAACGTTCATCCTGCAAATGCCCATCACAAGGGAGAAACGCAAACAAATATACGATCACCACAAGTACACTCACCACTACATACCTGTCAACTCCTTATCAGTGCCCTAACTTATTACAGACCAATTCAGACCTTATTGATCACCCCTGTGTCGTTATACATCTCAACGTTCATCCTGCAAATGCCCATCACAAGGAGAAACGCAAACAAATATACGATCACCACAAGTACACTCACCACTACATACAGTGCCCTACCTGATTACAGACCAATTCAGACCTTATTGATCACCCCTGTGTCGTTATACATCTCAACGTTCATCCTGCAAAGCCCATCACAAGGGAGAAACGCAAACAAATAAACAATCACCACAATTACACTCACCACTACATACCTGTCAACTCCTTATCAGTGCCCTACCTTATTACAGACACATTCAGACCTCATTGATCACCCCGTGTCCTTTTAAATCTCAACGTTCATCCTACAGAGTTCCATCACCAGGGAGAAACACAAACAAATCGACCATTTTTCTGCCCGGATTGAAACGGCTGTACGCAGTATGGACCTGACTCAATGTCCCTGTACAAGAATACGGGGTAAACCGTATGGGTTGACGCGGTATGTGTGCACTGTATGTCGAACTTCTTTCGCACCGTACGTAGCCAACCGTGCTTGAGATCTCTCCTTGATAACTAGCGGTGTGCAATGGCAAATGACCTCCCTTTTTGAATTTCCTCCCGTGGTCGACTTTTCCTCCCAGCTCTTACCGCAATAACCTTTCGCAATTCGAGAAACGCGTTACATTCGATTGCAACGTTGTACAGCGCTCGAGTGTCACACTCCGGTTTTACGTTTTGTGCTTGTGCTCAACCACTCTCAAACACATTCCTCCTGCGGAGGGAGCTGGTAGGAACGTTGGGTTGCTCGGTCAATGGCCAGGGTCAACGGCGGCGTGGTGTATTCCGCAAATCTGCCCGACTGTGAGGCGGGCACAAGCCGGCGTGAGTAGGTTAAACGTTGAGTTTTATAAGGGCACCACGGGTGACCAGCCCTCCCCACCCAGCCCCACCCCTCCCCCCCCCACCCAGCCTCACCCAACCCTCCCTCCCCACCCAGCCCCACCCAGCCCTCCCTCCCACCCAGCCCCTCCCACCCTCCCCACCCAGCCCCACCCAGCCCTNCCCACCCAGCCCTCCCACCCTCCCACCCAGCCCCACCCCTCCTACCCCCACCCAGCCTCACCCAACCCTCCCCTCCCCACCCAGCCCTCCCCCCCCCACCCCCTCCCCACCCCCCACCCAGNCCCACCCCTCCTACCCCCACCCAGCCTCACCCAACCCTCCCTCCCCACCCACCCACCCAGCCCTCCCCTCCCACCCAGCCCTCCCCACCACCCCACCCAGCCCTCCCTCCCACCCAGCCCCTCCCTGCACGACGGACACGGACACAATAATCCCTGTGGGCTGGTGCAACCAGGAGGTTCCTACCAGTAAAAAAAATATACAGAGCACACAGATGGAGGAGCGTAGGAACCAAGGCCGTAGCCATGGAGTCAACATTGGAAACTAATTTCCTGCCATTTCCTGCCTAAAATATAAAAAAAATTCACTAACACAGGATTGACCTTTAATTATTTTTACAATGTCTACCGTTATAGTGTATTGTATTACATTGCTGTTTTTTTCTTTTTTACCTTTTCTTGTTTCATTGTATGTAATGCAGAGATTAGGGATTAATAAAGTACAACCATAACCACAATTGTAAAAACATAAATCTATTTATAGCCATATATTTGGTGGGGGGGGGGCATTTGAGCATATTTGAATATGGGGGGGGGGGTGTGTGTGTGTGTCCCCCCCCCAATATGTATTATAATTACGGGCTTGGTAGGAACAATCCACGCTATAACCGTGGATTGTTCCGCCCTGTTGTGCGCTGCGTCGTGATTCACAGTCATCAGTCTAAAAATACTCCTCTCTCCAGCCGACTTACGCAACAGGGTTCATTATTTAACACCGCCTTGTGCTTGTGCAATAGCTCCGATTTCCGGCGCTGCTTGGTTTTTTTCGTTGATTCCATTTGCTTCATGGCTATGCAAGTACGGCACTTTTATCTTCTTGGTTCTTTCGGTAAAGTCACGTAGAAGGGAAATAATAAAGTAATACAAATAAAACATAATAAAATAATTTTCACGTTTCGGCCACAACGCAAGCAGCCGTCCTCAGGTGAAGAACAGGTCTGTCGAGAAGACAGCT
Source organism: Lethenteron camtschaticum (assembly GCA_018977245.1). Lineage (NCBI taxonomy): Eukaryota > Metazoa > Chordata > Hyperoartia > Petromyzontiformes > Petromyzontidae > Lethenteron > Lethenteron camtschaticum. The sequence continues at coordinate 10,658,047 of MU249606.1, forward strand.
GTCTTATTTTTATTATTTTATTATTTCCCTTCTACGTGACTTTGCCGAAAGAACCAAGAAGATGAATCCTGCAGTCACGAAAGCTTTAAATCGAAATTTTATTATGTTTTATTTATTATTTTATTATTTCCCTTCTACGTGACTTTACCGAAAGAACCAAGAAGATGAATCCCTGCAGTCACGAAAGTTTTAAAATTATTTTATTATGTTTTATTTTTATTATTTTATTATTTCCCTTCTACGTGACTTTGCCGAAAGAACCAAGAAGATGAATCCCTGCAGTAACGAAAGCTTTAAATCGAAATTTTACGGCACTTTTATTTATTAGTTTGTTTTGCAACTTAAGTGACCGAGGTTGGCTCTCCTTGGTCTCTCGAGTGCTCACCTGTGTTTAGAATGAAATATTGTTCAGAATTAAAACAAATATTATGTTAGTCGATGTGCGTTCGTACCTGCGCCTCCTTGTCAAAGCCTTAATCGTGGTATGTTTTATATTAAAATAAATGTTTATCTCGACGTGACGTCATCGTCCCTCCCAATTGTGTTGACATTTTACGGTCGATGTCGTCTGCGATGACGTCATGCCCGCCGCGAGCTTCCATGCGGCGATTACGTCACTGCGCGTTATTTACACCACAGGGCGGTTTAAAGTCGTTACGCGATTGCGTCATTACTTCATTCGACGTTTTGCGATGGCGTCACAGGGACACTCATTGCCACGTACATGAACAAAAAACAATCATCGTTGGTGTGTGGAATAAAATAACGAAATAAATCAGCAGGCGAATTCGCCTCGCCTCCCATATCTGTATTTCCATATTAAAGTTAACAAATCTCTATTAGAGATGTATTTGGTTAGTTCGCAACAGAAAATTTCGCCACAATTCTGGCTGTCGCCTGATGATGCTGGTTGTGTAATTACCAGTGAAACGTCGGACTCGAATTGTAAACGTTGTGGGTTCACTCTCCAACACCTGGTGTGCTGAACTGCTGACGGTTTCACGACACATTCATATTTACGCGATCTAACCCCAAAAGGGCCGTCCATAAATGACGTCACCGAATTTGGACGATTTTTGACCCCCCCCCCCCCCCTAGTCACCGGCGTCACAAAAAGTCAGACCCCCTCAAATATGACGTCACAAAGCTCTGCCCCCCCCCCCAAAAAAACATGCTTCAAATCGCTTTAAACTATTGTCATTGTAGTGCGTATTTAATGTGGCGCTGCACTCTGATGTTGTAGGAGATAAGATTTATTAAAAATCTAGTTATTAAGTAGAACGTGTTGTCTATATTTATTTAAAGTTGCGCATTTTGATGTGATGTCACATTTCTCAAACCCCCAGCCCCCGTCGTCACACATCGTCACAAATGTCTGACCCCCCCCCCCTAGGTGTGTGACGTCATTTATGGACGGCCCCAAAAAACCTTCTTTTACTATTGTTAACACATCCCCATCAGTCACAAAAAACAATCATTAGTGTCAAACAGGACACGGCCACCTGGGCCAATTGTTGATGACATCCCGCAGCGATAATTCTCCACAACGGCGCTCGTGATCGCTGCGTGTCGATGTGCGATCAAGGTTTTGCGTCCAACGAGAACCCAACCAAACCAAGTGTGACGTCATCCAATTGAAGTTCTTGTGACGTCATTTTACAACTACCCCTGCAACGAGAACCCAACCAAACCAAGTGTGACGCCATCGAACTGAAGTTATTGTGACGTCATTTTACAACTACACGACAACGAGAACTCCACCAAACCAAGTGTGACGTCATCGAACTGAAGTTCTTGTGACGTCATTTTACAACTACCCCTGCAACGAGAACCCCAACATAACCAAGTGTGACGCCATCTAACTGAAATTCTTGAGACGTCATTTACAACTACCCCTACAACGAGAACTCCACCAAACCAAGTGTGACGCCATCGAACTGAAATTCTTGTGACGTCATGTTACAACTACACCGCAACGAGACTCCACCAAACCAAGTGTGACGCCATCCAACTGAAGTTTTTGTGACGTCATGTTACAACTACCCTGCAACGAGAACCCCAACAAAACCAAGTGTGACGCCATCGAACTGAAGTTCTTGTGACGTCATTTACAACTACCCTGCAACGAGAACCCAACAAACCAAGTGTGACGCCATAGAACTGAATTTCGTGACGTCATGTTACAACTACCCTGCAACGAGAACCCCAACAAACCAAGTGTGACGCCATCCAACTGAAGTTTTGTGACGTCATTTACAACTAACACTACAACGAGAACTCCACCAAACCAAGTGTGACGCCATCCAACTGAAGTTATTGTGACGTCATTTACAACTACCCTGCAACGAGAACCCCAAAAACCAAGTGTGACGCCATAAACTAACATCTTGTGACGTCATTTTACAACTACCGCAACGAGAACCCCACAAACCAAGTGTGACGCCATCGAACTGAAGTTCTTGTGACGTCATTTACAACTACCCTGCAACGAGAACCCCAACAAAACCAAGTGTGACGCCATCCAACTGAAGTTTTGTGACGTCATGTTACAACTACCCTGCAACGAGAACCCCACCAAACCAAGTGTGACGCCATCCAACTGAAGTTTTTGTGACGTCATGTTACAACTACCCTGCAACGAGAACCCACCAAACCAAGTGTGACGCCATCCAACTGAAGTTTTGTGACGTCATTTTACAACTACCCCTGCAACGAGAACCCAACAAACCAAGTGTGACGCCATAAACTAACATCTTGTGACGTCATTTACAACTACGCAACGAGAACCCACAAACCAAGTGTGACGCCATCGAACTGAAGTTCTTGTGACGTCATGTTACAACTACCCTGCAACGAGAACCCAACAAACCAAGTGTGACGCCATCCAACTGAAGTTTTGTGACGTCATGTTACAACTACCCTGCAACGAGAACCCCACCAAACCAAGTGTGACGCCATCCAACTGAAGTTTTGTGACGTCATGTTACAACTACCCTGCAACGAGAACCCACCAAACCAAGTGTGACGCCATCCAACTGAAGTTTTGTGACGTCATGTTACAACTACCCCTGCAACGAGAACCCACAAACCAAGTGTGACGCCATCCAACTGAAGTTTTGTGACGTCATTTACAACTACCCCTGCAACGAGAACCCCACCAAACCAAGTGTGACGCCATCCAACTGAAGTTATTGTGACGTCATGTTACAACTACNCCTGCAACGAGAACCCACAAACCAAGTGTGACGCCATCCAACTGAAATTCTTGTGACGTCATGTTACAACTACCCTGCAACGAGAACCCCAAAAAACCAAGTGTGACGCCATCCAACTGAAGTTTTGTGACGTCATGTTACAACTACCCTGCAACGAGAACCCAACAAACCAAGTGTGACGCCATCCAACTGAAGTTTTGTGACGTCATGTTACAACTACCCCTGCAACGAGAACCCACAAACCAAGTGTGACGCCATCCAACTGAAGTTTTGTGACGTCATGTTACAACTACCCTGCAACGAGAACCCCAACAAACCAAGTGTGACGCCATCGAACTGAAGTTTTGTGACGTCATGTTACAACTACCCCTGCAACGAGAACCCAACAAACCAAGTGTGACGCCATCGAACTGAAGTTCTTGTGACGTCATGTTACAACTACCCCTGCAACGAGAACCCCAACAAAACCAAGTGTGACGCCATCGAACTGAAGTTCTTGTGACGTCATGTTACAACTACCCCTGCAACGAGAACCCCAACAAAACCAAGTGTGACGCCATCCAACTGAAGTTCTTGAGACGTCATTTACAACTACCCTGCAACGAGAACCCAACAAAACCAAGTGTGACGTCATCGAACTGAAGTTTTGTGACGTCATGTTACAACTACCCCTGCAACGAGAACCCCAACAAACCAAGTGTGACGCCATCCAACTGAAGTTTTTGTGACGTCATGTTACAACTACCCCTGCAACGAGAACCCCACCAAACCAAGTGTGACGCCATCCAACTGAAGTTATTGTGACGTCATGTTACAACTACCCCTGCAACGAGAACCCCAACAAAACCAAGTGTGACGCCATCGAACTGAAGTTATTGTGACGTCATGTTACAACTACCCCTGCAACGAGAACCCAACAAAACCAAGTGTGACGCCATCGAACTGAAGTTCTTGTGACGTCATGTTACAACTACCCTGCAACGAGAACCCCAACAAAACCAAGTGTGACGCCATCGAACTGAAGTTTTGTGACGTCATGTTACAACTACCCTGCAACGAGAACCCCAACAAACCAAGTGTGACGCCATCCAACTGAAGTTCTTGAGACGTCATTTACAACTACCCTGCAACGAGAACCCAACAAACCAAGTGTGACGTCATCGAACTGAAGTTTTGTGACGTCATGTTACAACTACCCCTGCAACGAGAACCCCAACAAAACCAAGTGTGACGCCATCCAACTGAAGTTTTGTGACGTCATGTTACAACTACCCCTGCAACGAGAACCCACAAACCAAGTGTGACGCCATCCAACTGAAGTTTTGTGACGTCATGTTACAACTACCCTGCAACGAGAACCCACAAACCAAGTGTGACGCCATCCAACTGAAGTTTTGTGACGTCATGTTACAACTACCCTGCAACGAGAACCCACAAACCAAGTGTGACGCCATCCAACTGAAGTTATTGTGACGTCATGTTACAACTACCCTGCAACGAGAACCCAACAAACCAAGTGTGACGCCATCCAACTGAATTTTGTGACGTCATTTACAACTACCCTGCAACGAGAACCCAACAAACCAATGTGACGCCATCCAACTGAAGTTATTGTGACGTCATTTACAACTACCCTGCAACGAGAACCCCACCAAACCAAGTGTGACGCCATCCAACTGAAGTTTTGTGACGTCATGTTACAACTACCCTGCAACGAGAACCCCACAAACCAAGTGTGACGCCATCGAACTGAAATTTTGTGACGTCATTTACAACTACCCTGCAACGAGAACCCACCAAACCAATGTGACGCCATCCAACTGAAGNTTTTGTGACGTCATGTTACAACTACCCTGCAACGAGAACCCCACCAAACCAAGTGTGACGCCATCCAACTGAAGTTTTTTGTGACGTCATGTTACAACTACCCTGCAACGAGAACCCCACCAAACCAAGTGTGACGCCATCCAACTGAAGNTTTTGTGACGTCATGTTACAACTACCCCTGCAACGAGAACCCCAACAAACCAAGTGTGACGCCATCCAACTGAAGTTTTTGTGACGTCATGTTACAACTACCCTGCAACGAGAACCCCACCAAACCAAGTGTGACGCCATCCAACTGAAGTTTTTGTGACGTCATGTTACAACTACCCTGCAACGAGAACCCCACCAAACCAAGTGTGACGCCATCCAACTGAAGTTTGTGACGTCATGTTACAACTACCCTGCAACGAGAACCCCACCAAACCAAGTGTGACGCCATCCAACTGAAGTTTTGTGACGTCATGTTACAACTACCCTGCAACGAGAACCCCACCAAACCAAGTGTGACGCCATCCAACTGAAGTTTTTTGTGACGTCATGTTACAACTACCCTGCAACGAGAACCCACCAAACCAAGTGTGACGCCATCCAACTGAAGTTTTTGTGACGTCATTTACAACTACCCTGCAACGAGAACCCAACAAACCAAGTGTGACGCCATCCAACTGAAGTTTTTGTGACGTCATGTTACAACTACCCCTGCAACGAGAACCCCACCAAACCAAGTGTGACGCCATCAGACTGAAGNTTTTGTGACGTCATTTACAACTACCCTGCAACGAGAACCCCACCAAACCAAGTGTGACGCCATCCAACTGAAGTTTTGTGACGTCATTTACAACTACCCTGCAACGAGAACCCCACCAAACCAAGTGTGACGCCATCCAACTGAAGTTTTTTTGTGACGTCATGTTACAACTACCCTGCAACGAGAACCCACCAAACCAAGTGTGACGCCATCCAACTGAAGTTTTGTGACGTCATGTTACAACTACCCTGCAACGAGAACCCCACAAACCAAGTGTGACGCCATCCAACTGAGTTTTGTGACGTCATGTTACAACTACGCAACGAGAACCCCACCAAACCAAGTGTGACGCCATCCAACTGAAGTTCTTGTGACGTCATTTTACAACTACCCTGCGATGACGCCACAGTTCACAGATGCCGGGGGGGGGGTGATGGGCCCAGGCTGTGGGAGCCAGGAGCAGCAGACAGCGGCGGTGCGACCAACAAGAGCTCCCTTCTGAGCCCCCGACGCCTCGGGGAGTCCGCAGAGAGAGCCAAGGAGAGGCCGGGCAGGGGAGGCAGAGCGGGGAGAGGAGCTGGGGCCTGGGGGAGAGCGGGAGCGACAGTGCTGATGTGGCGCCACTGTAGTACAGTGCGCGCGGCCTGACACCCTCGTTACTCCGCGTTACCCGGGTGGAGTTCATTCTGAGCCGCGTTACCCCAGGTCGACGTTCGCACCCAGCACCTGCCCCAGGCCCGTTACGACTGAGTCGTCATGTCGAGCGACGGAAGCGACGCCGAGGACGACCCCGTGGAGAGGGAGCAGCAGGTGAGACGGCAGGGCCTGGCACCCCCCCCCCCACCTCGACTAAACTCCCCGGGACGGACCCACCGGCTCGCAGTCCAGACCCCGACTACCTGTGATGGACACAGCCCTGTCTGCCTGGCCCCTCTCACCTCACTACTCCCTACACGCACTCCCCTCTCATCTCACTCTACTCCCCTCCACGCACTNCCCTAGGGGGAGAGCCTCTCCCCTCTCATCTCACTCCACTCCCCTCCACGCACTCTCCTGCCTCTCCCCTCTCATCTCACTCNACTCCCTCCACGCACTCCCCTCTCATCTCACTCCACTCCCCCACACACTCTCCTACCTCTCCCCTCTCATCTCACTCTACTCCCCTCCACGCACTCTCCTGCCTCTCCCCTCTCATCTCACTCTACTCCCCTCCACGCACTCTCCTACCTCCCCCTCTCATCTCACTCCACTCCCACCACACACTCTCCTACCTCTCCCCTCTCATCTCACTCTACTCCCCTCCACGCACTCTCCTGCATCTCCCTCTCATCTCACTCCACTCCCCTCCACGCACTCTCCTGCCTCTCGCATCTCATCTCACTCCNCTCCACACACTCTCCTACTCCCCTCTCATCTCACTCTACTCCCTCCACGCACTCTCCTGCCTCTCCCCTCTCATCTCACTCCACTCCCCTCCACGCACTCTCCTGCCTCTCTCTCATCTCACTCCCCTCCACACACTCTATTCCTCTCCCCTCTCATCTCACTCTACTCCCTCCACGCACTCTCCTGCCTCTCCCCTCTCATCTCACTCCACTCNCTCNCACTCTCCCCTCTCATCTCACTCCACTCCCTCCACACACTCTCCGCCTCTCTCACTCTCTCCCTCACTCCCCTCTCATCTCACTCTACTCCCTCCACGCACTCTCCTACCTCTCATCTCACTCCACTCCCCTCCACGCACTCTCCTGCATCTCCCTCTCATCTCACTCTACTCCCTCCACGCACTCTCCTGCCTCTCCCCTCTCATCTCACTCTACTCCCTCCACGCACTCTCCTCCTCTCCCTCTCATCTCACTCACTCCCTCCACACTCTCCTACCCTCTCATCTCACTCCACTCCCTCCACGCACTCTCCTCCCTCTCATCTCACTCTACTCCCTCCACACTCTCCTACCTCTCCCTCTCATCTCACTCTACTCCCTCCACGCACTCTCCTGCCTCTCCCTCTCATCTCACTCTACTCCCTCCACGCACTCTCCTCCCTCTCATCTCACTCACTCCCTCCACACACTCTCCTACCCTCCCTCTCATCTCACTCTACTCCCCTCCACGCACTTTCCTACCTCTCCCTCTCATCTCACTATACTCCCTCACGCACTCTCCTGCCTCTCCCTCTCATCTCACTCCCCTCCACGCACTCTCCACCTCTCCCCTCTCATCTCACTTTACTCCCTCACGCACTCTCATACCTCTCCCTCTCATCTCACTCACTCCCTCCACGCACTCTCCTGCATCTCCCCTCTCATCTCACTCTACTCCCTCCACGCACTCTCCTACCTCTCCCTCTCATCTCACTCACTCCCTCCACGCACTCTCCTGCCTCTCCCCTCTCATCTCACTCCACTCCCTCACGCACTCTCCTCCCTCTCATCTCACTCCACTCCCTTCACGCACTCTCCGCCTCTCCTTCTCATCTCACTCACTCCCTCCACGCACTCTCCTGCCTCTCCCTCTCATCTCACTCCACTCCCTCCACGCACTCTCCTGCATCTCCCTCTCATCTCACTCCACTCCCCTCCACGCACTCTCCTACCTCCCCTCTCATCTCACTCCACTCCCCTCCACGCACTCCCTGCCTCTCCCTCTCATCTCACTCCACTCCCCTCCACGCACTCTCCTACCTCTCATCTCACTCTACTCCCCTCACGCACTCTCCTACCTCTNCCCTCTCATCTCACTCTACTCCCTCCACGCACTCTCCTNCCTCTCCCTCTCATCTCACTACTCCCTCCACGCACTCTCCTGCCTCTCCCTCTCATCTCACTCACTCCCTCCACGCACTCTCCTACCTCTCCCTCTCATCTCACTCACTCCCACACGCACTCTCCTGCCTCTCCCTCTCATCTCACTCCACTCCCTCCACGCACTCTCCTACCTCTCCCTCTCATCTCACTCTACTCCCTTCACGCACTCTCCTGCCTCTCCCTCTCATCTCACTCCACTCCCTCCACACACTCCCTGCCTCTCCCTCTCATCTCACTCTACTCCCTCCACGCACTCTCCTCCTCTCATCTCACTCCACTCCCCTTCACGCACTCTCCTGCCTCTTCCTTCTCATCTCACTCTACTCCCTCCACGCACTCTCCTGCCTCTCCCCTATCATTCTCTGCTGCCAACATCATTTGGAACTCCCTTCCAACAGCCGTCTGTGCTCCCCGGTTCAGATCCAGGCTCACAGCCTTCCTCTGTTTATCTGCCAATAACCGACTGCCTCTTGCTGACTATACAGCAAATGTGCCACTACCCACTGTTTCTGTTCATCGTCTTGAGAAGCTGTCGCATTGGGACGCCTAAATACATCCACATTGTATTATATATATATCAGGGTGCAGGACACTGGGTGAAATGTGGCACAGCAAGTTGGGTGTGTGTGTGCGCCGGAGTTGTGGGTTCCTCCGTTTAACTTTAGATACACCTTGAGTTACATGGGAAGGGTGGTAAATCCATACGGTTTACCCCGTATTCTTGTACAGAGAAATTGCGTTTTCAGCTCCATACTGCGTACAGCCGTTTCAATTCGGGAAAAAAAACAATGTTTTGTTTGTGTTTTTCCTTGTTGATGGATGAACGTTGATATTTATAAGGGCACGGGGTGACCAATAAGGTCTGAATTGGTCTGTAATAAGTAGGCACTGATAAGGGGTGGACAGGTATGTAAATGGTTATACAGTATGTGGCAATGTGCGTATAGTGCTAGCATACCACGTGTGTGTGGGAAAACGCACACGTGCTATTGGAATGCCCAGGCAAGTCGTGTGTGCACAGAGCGTTAATACTTTTTTTTCAGATAGTCGCATTATATTTGCATGGGTATGTACACAGCGTAACAATACTAATGTACATCCTTTATCAATCAACTGCTGGATAACACTGGTCAACAAAAAAATTTTGGCCTGGACTTTTGCAGCTGTTTTAGACTAATTTCAGGGTGCTGATTCCAAATCTGATCTCAGATTTGCTCTATAACATCTCATTTTATGCTATCGGCATACCCCATTTTCATTTATTTTACCCGAAATTAACTCTGTCACTTATGATTGCAAGTTGTGTGTGTCAGTGACTGCTTTAGTGTTAAAATATGGTGCTGTATTTTTAGGATAGTGTGTTTATAATATCATTTTATGTAGATATCCACATTTATTTAATATTTTTTCTGCAGTTTTTATTTTATTGAAAATGCAATATTTGATATCTCAAAAACCTGATGTTAGATTTGGAATCAGCACCCCAAAATTACCTTAAAATCGTTGGAATACCTTATGCCAGAAAAAGTGTGTTGACCAGTGTAATTAATGATCCTCCCCACACCTTATCGGTCGAGGGGGGTGATGGACCTTACGCGAACGGCTGGTCGGTTCAGCTTGATGAAGGAGGAGGACCGATTCTGATATCACCACAACTAATCGTCGTGACACCCTCCTACAATAGCAATGGAGATTCACATTATAGCAAACCTTCATTTACGTGGAAACTTTTGTTGCAATTGCATGAAAAAGTATTGTACTATAAACCCCAGCTACTTGAGTTTGATTCCTCGCCACTGCTAACATCAGTGGCGAGTGACCTCTGAACCTGTCCTGGAAGCCCCATCCGTTACCAGCGCGGTTTGGTCAAACAAACCCCATAACCAAACACCGCGTGTCGAGGCCTTTACCAGCAGTGGCTGACAGAGGGCTTTTACATTGCACAGCACGTTGTTGGCAGTGGTGCACAAGCACAAATGAAACAATGCGGTGGCTTTTTTTTTGCATTTGTGCAAGTCACCTTTACAATGGAAATGTCAGCCGAATATTCACTAAAGTACAAGGTGGATGTATGTATCATCTCAATGTGACTGCATCTCAAGACTGGCGAGGAATAAAATCGTCATTAATTTCATAGAGAGGTGGTCGGTCACTTGTAGGCGGAGTAAAATAAGTAATATAAAAAACGTTTTTAAAACACGCTTAATGAAATGTACCCTACTCGTAATGGAAGAACTCCATGACTCCAGAAGTGGCGCAGGCTTGCCATAACGTAAGTGCCCGTGGTGATTTACAGCCAACGTCAGTTGACCGTGGACAATTAGACCCAAGCCGAACATAACATAAAAATAATGTTTAAAAATACNTTTTTTTGATAGAATATAGTTTTGTCATCAGTATGACATAAGTATACCAAGTTTGCAGTTAATACCACATTGGGAAGTGGGTTAAAATTGAGTTACAAGATTTGAGGCTATGACAACAACAACAGACAGTAGTTCATAGAAAGCGTGTAATAAAAAAGGAATGTGTTGAGTGGACTTTCAGACAACACCGTCTGATGGGGAAATGAGTTCCAGACAATGGGGGCAGCAGAGCAGAATGAGCGATCTCGCACTGAGCAAAGGTTGACTGGGGGTTTTGACAGAAAGCTTGGCTCCGTGGAGAGTACTTGAAGGGGATAATCTCGAGTGAGATGAGAGGGGAGAGGTAGGACGGCACGTGGAGTAGCATAGAGTGAGATGAGAGAGGTAGGAGTTTGCATGTAGGGGAGTAGAATGAGATGATGATGAAACAGGGTAGAGGTTGGCACAGATTGAGCAGCACGGATGACTGGGAGAAAGAATTCCAGACTGTGGGGGACAGCAGATGAGAAGCAGCAACCTCCCACTGAACAAGGGTTTTAACTATGTGTGTGATGCAAGCAATACATGCCCATGTTTGTTTGTGTGCTCCTGTGCCACCCAGGGTTACATGGAACCGCCCCCTACCCCTCTGGAAGCAACGATTGGGCTGGATGTTCTCATCGGCACTTGCACGGGAACGCTGACCAGCATGATGCTGACAGTGCTGGTTTGTAACCCCGGCTTGTTATCTGCACTTCCTCTGACCTCTTGTGACTGTACGACGGTTTGTGTGCCAGTTGGCATAGTGAGGAGCACGAGCGGTGCATCTGCTAGTCATCTCAATAAATTAACCTTTAACACCTAGGTCTGTCCTGTGACTTCCTGTTTTTCACACTGTATGTGCCCTCAAATGCACCTATCCTGGCAAAACCGCTGTGGTGATGTCACCATCACTTCGTGGAGAATGGCAGCAGTTGTTGCTGTTGTTGTGTGTCTACTTGTGTGTTTGTGAGGCTGTGTGTATAAAATGGGGAGTGGTCGTATACTGGTTAGCACTCTGCACTACGAATCCAGCGATTCGAGTTCGATTCTGCTCACGGCCAACACCATTGCTGATCTGAACCAGTCCTGGGCCTCGCCTAGGTCGAAAGAGTGCCTGGTACGATGTGTAAACATCACTACTGGGGAGACAAAGGTGGCCGGGAGTGGTATGGCTACCCGCCCCCTTGTGTGCCGTGCCCGCCTTCATAGGTGTTCGCAACAGCACTTGCCCCAACATTCTGTTAAAGGCTATACAGTGTCCTTGTATTTTGTGTGAATATGGTGAGTGTGAGTGTAGTAGGTAGCACTGCGCTACAGACCCAGTGACCCGAGTTCAATTCCCAACCACAGCTAACATCGGTATTGACTATTTGAACCGGTCATGAGGCTCTGCTAGTTCGATTCAGTCTCAAATGAGTACTTGTGCAGTGTCCAAAACATCGGCACAGAGGAGGCAAAAGCAGTCATGTGTGACGATGGCCATACCACCCTCTCAAGCTCCATGCTGGCCTTCACTGACGCTCACTGTAAGAGGATTTGGCCCATCAGTCTGCTAAAGGCGACTACATGGGGGATCTTTGTCTGCGCGCACCCTAGTCATGGCGCTGTGGGAAGCCAAGCAGGCGATGCGGCACACTCGGCCTGTGCTGCCCGACACGGTGACGGAGCTGCACACGGCGGACGGTGGGCGCGTGTTCCTGGTCGGCACGGCACACTTCAGTGACAGCAGCAAGGAGGACGTCGCCACGGTAACACAAAATCTCCCCCCTCAAGTTTAGCCCAGTTACCCAGTAACTCCACGAAATGAGGGTTTTCTTTAGACATTCATTGTGACATTAACCCAGGAAAACCTCACCTCTTTTTTTAATCCTTTATATTAAGTTCACTTGCTTGCTTGCTTACGACCATGCAAATCTTTCGGTCGTTTTTTAACCCACTTCCCGTGATCCAATCGAGCTGACATTTTGCACACAGACTCGTTGTTCGTGACAATTAATTTTCGTGAAAAATTTCCAAAATTTTACACTGTTTAGGGAAATTTTTTTAAATATTTAATTACCAATTGCTTAATGGTGGCAGACAATCATCTGACCCATAGGTGGCAGCCATTTCAAGCCAGAGGACGAGAGGACTCTAGCCGCCCCGATGCCACGCATATAAAGGATTTATAGTGAAAAACTTTGTTTTTACGGGTTAATTTTTAGCCAGGCGGTGGTGGCGCACGCCTGTAATCCAACACTGTGGTTGCCGAGAGTTGATGGATCACAAGCTAGAGCCTGGGCCAGTTTTTATCGCCCGCTCACCGTGTGCCTGTCTGCTCACTCGTCTGTGGTTCCTTGCACTTTTGAGTCGTTCTCGTGAGCGAGTGAATACCGTGCACGTTGCAAGTTTACATTAGTATTTTTTTTTATGAGGGTCCTGCTAGGTTTCACAGTCGGAGGTTTATGCTGCCATGTATTTCCCCATTGAAGTAAATATTTAATGTGGCTAAACTTCAGCCCTAACAACATTTTTTATATTGGTTTGGCTTTCTTGTAATGTTGGAAGGTTATTTCTCTCTGTAGCAGGGTGTGTGGTAATGTACTTTCCCTTTGCCTTGTCCCTTAGTTTTGTAGATAAAATGATCAATTGAATGGATTTCAGAAGTAGTTCTACGATGTATACTTTCGTGGGCACTTTGGTAACACGAGTGGCACACTGCTGTGTGAGAGTTCCAGATGGATACTTTGAGTCTTGACATGATGCCAATAATACAATTGGAATAATTGGGAGACAAAAATATAAATCTAAAAAAAACATCCTAATTATATAAAAATTCAGTAGCATCACCAATACTTTGTGCTTTGCAGTATGTTTTCCAGAGTAAATGACAGCAGGGCTGTTGCACTGTAATCCAGCTCGTTGTTTACTCATTACTTTTGTGCAAGGACAGAATATCTGAAATAAGTGCAGTCAAAGGACTTTTAAGTGACCTTCATTTGTACTGGAAGTACAACAAAGCAGACCATTGATGCAACAAAATTGTGAAATTCAATTACATCGTTTTGGGAAACTGATCTTGCGATAAACGTCACATCATGAACTTTAATCTTGTATCGTGTTGTGAAAAACGATATTGTGGCCACCCTATTGAGAAGCTGTGAAGTGAAAGTTCAGACCCCAGGGGGCGTTACGATGTAAGCCGAGCATTGTGTGAGTTGAAGATACCAGGATACGTCGCAGGAAAGCGAATCTTGCAGCTTTATTATCAGGCACCAGTGACACCTGAGTGCATTCCATGGAGCCATGGGGGGGGGGGGTGGCAAGACTCGCAGCGGCATATCTCGGCCACACTGAGTGACCGGTGCTGTGGCGATTGTGGTGGCGCGGCGCAGACGATTCGCGCGGTGCAGCCGGACGTGGTGCTGGTTGAGCTCTGCCAGTACCGCGTGTCCATGCTGAAGCTGGATGAGACGACGCTGCTGCGGGAGGCTCGCGAGCTCAGCCTTGACAAGCTGCAGCAGGCCATCAAGCAGGTGCCCGACTCCTCACCTGCACTATAAATGAGGCCTCCGATCGCCCCCCACTGGCTCCTCATCCGACCCATCACAATTTCACCCCTCCGCACACTATCCTACCTCTCCCCCCTCTTGTCTCTCCCTACAACCCTCTACACAGTCTCCCGTGTGAGTGTTTGTGGAATGTCTGTGGGTAACGGCAGTGCGGAATTTGTGCATGCACTATATTCCTGGCGACCTGAATTAAAACCCAACATTAGAGGGGAATAATTTATGAACCTGTCCTGTGCCTCCCCAAGGGCAACTCGGCCTTAAATTAGTACCTGATGCGCTGTGTAAACATTACCACTCGGATGGCCTGTGTATTTTTGGCCACACCAGCCCGCTTATGGCAGTCTTATGTGCTTGGTAACACACTTGCCATACTTAGTACGTCATGGAGGATATTTACCTTTGTGTGTGTGTGTGTTTGTGGGCATGCAGAACGGCCTTATGTCAGGGCTGATGCAGATGTTGCTGCTGAAGGTGTCGGCTCACATCACGGAGCAGCTGGGCATGGCCCCCGGAGGGGAGTTCGCACAGCTTACCAGGAGGTAGCTGCCCTACCGCTGCTGTGTGTACGCAGTGTGCATCACTACATGTGACATTGAACTGGTGGAGCACCGTCTCAAGTTTGTAAGCGTTTGTGCAGTGTGTGTATATGCATGCATGCGTACGCTAGTGTGGGGAGCGTTATTGTAGTGTTTAGCGCACTGCGTCATAAACCCGGCACCAGAGTTGAATTCCTGCTTACAACCAACACCAGTGATGATTTCTGAACTTGTCCTTAAATGAGTACCTGTGCCATCTGTAAGAAATGTCAGCATTGGGGATACAAGGTGGCCCGTCATGGTGTTGGTCACCCACCCTTAGTGACAGTGCCAGCCTTTGTGTGCTCACTAACAGCACTTGCCCCAACTGTCTGTTAAAGGCTATACTGGGGATCTTTGTCTTTGCTCCACCCTCCACCGTGCCACCTTATAGGTGCTCGATAATGGAAATTGCTCAACAGTCTGGTAATGGTTGTTTGCTAACACGCCTGTGTGTGTAGCTGCCAGTTATTTCAGTTAACCAATATTAGCTGGGTCTCTCCCGAGACCGTCCAGCGAGCCTTCACACTTCACTGGCCTCAAAGTGCACTTAACCTAAAGGCTAGTAGTGTGCACACGCATGTGTGCTCGTGTGCATGGATACGCACACAACGGCAGTGTAGTGGTTAGTGCATTGCGCTATGACCCTGGCAACCCAAGTTCAATTCCCGCAGACGACCAATAACAGTGGCAATTTTTTTTGCCTATTCTGGGCCTCCCGTAGGTCGACTCAGCAGCCTCAAATGAGTACCTGGTGCGGTGTGTAAACATCAGCATTGAGGAGACTTAGGCGGATGGCGTGCCGTTGGCCACCTTCACAGATGCTCGCTAACGGCGCTTGCCCCGACATTTTGTTAAAGGCTACACGGGTGAATCTTTGTCTCTTTCCATTGCGTGCACCAGGCCGGGCACGTGCCCCTGTGCCGATTCCAGCTGGGAGACCGCCCCATCCCCATCACCTTCAAGAGAGCCATTGCAGCGCTGTCGCTCTGGCAGAAGCTCAAGCTCACTTGGGGGCTAGTCTTCATGTCCGACCCCATCAGGTAGGGCTCTGTGTGTGCAGGTGCGTCGAGTTGGCAGATGTATGGGACTTTTAGTCGGCGTGTTGTTGTGTAGCAGAGAAGTCTATGGTTACCGGGTGCTTAAGTAAGGACGGTCGACAAGGTTTTTTTATGATGTGTTATTGTTATGATTTTGTTTATTTACCCAGGAAGCCTCACTGAGTCTCAGGACTTTTTCAGGAGGATCCTGCATGTTTTTTTCAGTCGGGGGACAATGTTACTTTGCATAATCAAACTGAGTAAAAAGTCCACACCACCTCCTAGTAGGTTTTTGCTAACGGCACTTGCTCCAGCAGTTGGAATGCAGTTATGTGTGTGTGTGTGTGGTTCGCAAGTTTTAGGATTGTGCTCTAATCGTTTGAGACACGATACAAAATAAAATATCACGGTACAATAATTATCACAACATTTATTTTCCATAACTTTGTAGTTATTGCACAATTTAATTGAATCGTATTTGTACTTTTCTGTGCTTGCATGAAGATTACTTATGTTCTGCAACTGCAGTTCACGCAGCTTAAGTCTGCCTGCCATATGTATTTTATTCATTGCAATAACGTTTATAATCCACAAGCTATCAGGGAAAAACATTAAATTAAAACAAACTTTTAAAACAATGAGTCATATTGCCATGCCATAAAGTATTCCGACAAACATTTTTAAAGCATTAGTTTCATGGATTATAGCTATTTACTTTCAACTTTTATTTCTGAGTTTGACATTCAAAAATATTTTGTAAAGAAATTAAATATTTGAAGAAAATTCAAGGATCATTGCGATAATTAGCAGAACAGACGATACAATTTTTGTTTACCCTAGTGCTTAGTAAATGGCACACAATGTCGTGTGCATGCAGTTAATAAGTGGTACACCTGGTTAGTAAATGTGTTTGTGTGGTTAGTAAGGAGGGTGTGGGTTAGTAGGTGATGGCTGTGGGTTTGACATCTTGTGTGGGTCGTGTGCATGTGGTTATTAATAGTGCGTGTAGTTAGTGTACGTATGGCTGGTAAGGGGTTGTGTGGTTGGTAAGTTTGCGCGTGTGGTCAGTAAGGAGGACGTGGAGCGGTGCAAGCAGAAGGATCTGCTTGAGCAGACGATGGCGGAGATGATCGGGGAGTTCCCAGACCTTCACCGCACCATCGTGTCGGAGCGCGACATTTACCTGGCGTACACTTTACGGCAGGCGGCGCGGCCACTGCGGCCCCGCACTCACGGCACGCCGGTACCCGCCACCCCTCCACCCGCGCACACGCGGAAAGACATCCACAGTCGCATCGCCTCTCGGTGAACCGATTCACAGCCGCATTACCAACGTGTGTGTGTTGAGGGAACGGTAGTGTAGCGCTTAGCACGCTGCGCTACGAACCCAGCGACCTGAGTTTGATTCCTGCTCACAGCCAACACTGGTGACGACTATCTGAACTGGTCCTGGGCCTCCCCTAGGTCGACTCAGCCTCAAATGAGTCCCTGGTGCAGTGTGTAAATATCAACTGGGGAGACAAAGTAAACGTGGTATTGGCCACCCACCCCTCGTGTGCTGTGCCGGCCTTCATAGCTGCTCACTAACAGCACTTGCCCCAACAGTCTGTTAAAGGCTATACGGGGGATCTTTGTCTTTGTTTGTGACAGCACCAGTACCGGCGGTGGTGGTGGTGTGGTGGGGATTGGCCACGTCCCGGCATTGAGAAAAACTGGGACCTCCCCTGGACATCCAAGCTGTCGTCAGGTGATCACGTGGAGATGCACGTTGCATAGGAGGCCTGCACTGCTCCTCTGATGCTAGAAGCTTTGCAGCCACTGAGCACGTTTTCTGATGCCCACTGGCCCCCCCNACCCCCCCCCCCGAGATTCAAAACATTGTTATGATTTCAGGTTACAATTCACGTAAAGAATAGATTTTGTTTATATTGACGATTTAGCTGCCTTATTGTATTCTCAGTCTTTGTGTCATTTGTACAGTTTTTACTCCAAACATTAGCATAATTGTCACAGCATGCTATTTGCATGCAATTACATACATACCTCAATTGGTTGCATAACTCACACATTGACTCTCAAGCGCGTGATGCTGTGTATGTACTGTGAGCATAATCGAATTTAATAAGTGAATCGATCCATTGGTGCATGCTTAGTGGCCGCAATAACTCGGCGCATAGTGGAGAAGGAGGGTGTGAATGCCGTGCTCCGCACACGCGCGTATGTGTGGGGAATGGCAATTTCGTGGTTAGCGCTCTGCACTATGAATCCAACCACCTAAGTTCGATTCCTGTTCACGACCAATAACAGTGGCAAATATTTGAACCGATCCTAGGCCTCCCTTAGGTCGAATCACTCTTAAATGAGTGCCTATTGCGGCGTGTAAACATGAGCACTAGGGAGGCAAAAGCGGTTGGGTGCGGTGCTGGCTACTCACCCCTCGTGTGCTGTGTCAGCCTTCATAAGTGTCAGCTAACAACACTTGCTCCTACATATTAAGGCTATATATGGGGATCGTTGTCTTTGTGTCAGGATACCTCCGCCAACGCGCACTGCCCGCGCGGTGAGGCTGATCCTGAAGGCCACCGTGCTGGGTCTGGCTGGGTACGGCTGCTTCCGCCTGGGCCGCTGGGGCGGCCGCTGGGGCGTGCGGATCCTTCGCTGGTGACCGGGCCACACACCTTGCCCACGGTCTCTTCTTCATCGCCAACACCAACGTCCCCAACATCGGGATGCCGCCTTACAGAGGGCGAGAGACGGGAGACGCAGCAGCATCTCTGGTGGTCGGGTGGCTGGCATCCTGGCGGGCGCTGGTCTCGCGTCAGCCTTGCTGCTGCTGAACACTTGGCACTTGCATGAGACTGCGTGCGATATAGGCAGAGGGGTTAGCGCTTCCTGGCGCTGATTGAGGGGACAGATGCACCTGAAAAATCATGTGCAATTTGTATCCACAGTTTTTTTTCGCCGTAAGCCCTCGCGACAGCACAAGCGAGTGTCCGTGGGGAGCGAGCGTTACGTTGTCAAAAGCTGTTGTCACGATTGTTTAGCTGCACACCGCACCGTGTGAAAGCTCTGCTGCTCTCTACACGATTACGAGTTGGTAATAAAAATGACTTTTGCAGACGTGGCCTTGTGGTGTGCATGATGCTCGCGCCCTCCCTCCGTTGCCTCTCGGCTACAGCCCTTAAACCGCATCCAGGGCCTGCACTGGCCTCCACTTGGTGCCGCTCTTAAGGCCACTAAGTCATGTGCCATGGTGTTCAGCGTGACCGCATGCCCTGTCCGAGGGACCTGTTGCTGATGGTGAGACTGAGCCACCCTTGTTCTCACAGACGGCACCAACGAACACTACTCAGCCACTATGGGAAAGCAACTCATTGGCATGTTTTATCTCTCCGTATTTGTTTTTAATTATACAGTGTCTGCTTTTTAAACACCAATGTTAAGGTATGCTAGCCGCGAGATGGTTTTCCGAGAGAGTTCACGTAGTTTTGCTCCGTTGAAGGAGCACACACTAACGTGACTTATTATATGGTCCATAGGTTTGGCCGCATGGCCACAATCTCCCTAATCATGTAATTGTGATTTCAATGGCATGAGACAAGGAAATGCTTACATTGGAACCCTGGGAGATAGCAATCCACCACCCTGTGTCAGAAAATAGTCCCAGAAGACGATGTGATGTTAATACTTGTGTTAGTCACTTCACCGGCCTTATCCCTACTCGGGGTGCAGAATTTTCCTTTTCATATGCTCAGCAAACGTGTTACATTGTCAGATAAAGCCATGTTTTGTAATTGGAGCTGATATGAGCCAAATAATGGTAACAAAAAAATAGTGTTCCTTTTAGTACTGTCACATTTTGTACTGTTCCCTATGTATTGTCTTGTCCACTGACTGCACTGCTTATTGTTGTAAATTTGCGCTGTATTCGTACAATGGCACAGCTGCTGTCCAATCACTTTTGTACTGGTTTGTATTATCTAATTAGTACCCTATTATGTCGTCCTTGATTTGTCCGTGCTGTGGTTTTATTTCTGCCCCGGTTTGTCCATCTCATTTTGCCTCCAATTACACTGCCCATGTCCCTGGGCCACGTCAGCGTGAATATGAACACAGAAATACGACACGTCGTATAATTTGCATTGCGATTTCCACAATCATAATCGATTTGTTGGCAAAGGAATCAATGCGAGTATCGTTTGGGTCAGGAATCAAGTTTAATCGTTGCAGCGCTAGTTAATTAGCAAACGTCACAATCACGACTTGTGAGCGTGTCACGCTTGATACTCCTGGTGTGTGGGAAAAGTAGTCGCCTTAGAATCTCTGCCACTTTCTGACGTAATTGGAAACTATGTTTAACCACAATAAAGCCTCGAGATTCAAGTCTCATTTCCCAGCAGAGTCCTGCCACATTACAGGCGTCTCATTATTTCCACGTGAAACCAACAAGGCCAGCGAAAACGTCCCAAGGCGTTGCGGTTTGAGCGATGTCTGATATGCGTTGGCCACGCAAGGCCATTGATTGTGTGGCTTTATATATGTGTAGTGTGGAAATAAAAAATAGAATGAAATGTCGAGCCGTTTATCAATCCACTGCATAACTCAATGGTGGCAGGAAGCCCAGGACTTTGATTCAGACCACCTTCTGTCGCTTCAAATCGGTTGCAACTGTCCAATTGGGCGTCGCCAGCTCGCTTGATTGCCCTGGAACAGGCGGACGTGTTGTTCTGGCGTTTGCCGGCGGTGGAATTGGCCCCTTGTGGGTTTGCGTGTGTGTTTAACAAATACATAAATCCCTTGCGTGTCGTCCCTTGTAGTGGAGACTCGAGCGTGGGATTAAATACCGGGACATCATTCTAGATTTGAAGTTTTTGTGACTGCAAGGATCCATACTAAATAAATAAATATTACAAATACTAAATAGAAATAAATCACGACGTTTCGATTGCAACACAAGCAATCATCATCATCAGGTGTGACAACCACAGCAAGGACATTTTTACTTAATTTCCTTGCTGTGGTTGTCACCTGATGATGATTGTGTTGCAATCGAAGCGTCGTGATTTATTTATTTATTTATTATTTTTCACTACGTGGCTTTACCGAAAGAACCAAAGAGTACCGGGACATCGATCGAGAGCACCATAGCTCATCGGGTTCCTCCAGTCTTAAATAAAGATTCTGATCAATAAACACAATTCTGAAACGGGCTGATTGATCTCGGCGACCTTGCCACACACCATAAATACGGTCCTGGTCTGTCTCAGATTCAGCGAGACCAATGCCCCGTGAGATGTGTTCACGCGTGCTCTGCCCACCGCACTGATATTGATACATTATTTCAGACCGGCGTTGGCAGGATCGCTGACGGCTGTGTACATGCCCAGTAGACGTCCGGCCTTGGCGTGTGGTTGGAACAGTTGGCCCAGCGTTCTATGCTTACTGGGTATGTACATGCAGTGGGGGCAGAAGCATATACGTATTCTGGGTGCCAGCCTTTAGATTCACAAACTCTCAAGCGAGATGACAGAATAGATTGGACGAGAAGAAAGACCGACATGAATGGGTGGAGATTTTCGCGTTTTATCTTCATGAGCTTTTGTGTCAGTTGTTTGTGTTAATTGATTGGTTTATTTTTATTATCATTTGCAGTTGACTGACTTTTATCTTGTTGGGGCACTACTACACTTTTACTTAGTTTGTCATGCCAGGCGCGACCACTGTGTACACGGACAGGTCTTCTCTGTCAATCCACTGCTGGATGAGTGCCTCCCCACGCCGTGCGGGTCACGCGGGTGTTATTTGAACATACTTCACCACGCTGGTCAGCGCGGCCCGGTGATGGTGAGACGCATATCTTTTGAAGCGTAGAAGTACAGTACAGTAAGTCGACTGGGATGCACCCAGTACCATCTGATGACAACGTAGCCCAGAAAATGAAGCTAACCGTCCACACGGCAACCCGCGGCGTGTGCTTAAGCACGCCAAGGCCGTAATTATAATACATATTGGGACACATCCCCCCCCCGAAATATTCAAATATGCTCAAAATCCCCCCCCCAATATCTCCATATATATAAAAGGGAAATGTGTGATTGTGTGTCTGTTCAAAATGTTTAACGTACTTCCCGACATGCAACAAACTTGAAATTTGCCACGTGGGTACTTTCCAGACTGTACACCATGCAAAATTATGAAAATACACTTTTGTGTTTTTTTTTGTGGAGGGAGCTCAATAATGCAGAGATTTTTTGCACGGCAAGTGAGCTGTGACGTCAAACTGTCACGTGACCCGCGCACGTGGAAGCGTAACGCGTTGTAGTGTAGTGGGAAGCGCGAGTTCGATTCCCGCTCACGGCCACCACCGGTGACGATTATTTTAACCGGTCTGGGCCTCCCCTACGTCAACTCAGCCTCAAACGAGTAACTGGTGTGTGAACATGGGAGACAAAGGCGGCCGGGCGTGGTGAATCCAAGTCCCGGGCGAAGCCAGGTAGTACAGCTAGTATTGCTGTAAAATAGATTTCTGTTTATGTGATTGTGTTTATGGTTGTACTTCATTAATCCCTAATCTCTGCCATTACATACAATGAAACAAAAGGTCAAAACGAAAAAATAGAGCAATACAATACACTATTAGACATTATTGTAAAAAATTAATCAAGTCCATCCCATGTGTTAGTGAATTTTTGTATATTTTATGCAGGAAATTCGTTTTAAAATTTAGATATTTTTTCTGGGGGGGGGGGGACCCCCAGACCCCCTGAAAATTTGGTCCCCCAAATGTTGACTCCATGGCTACGGCCTTGAAGCACGCACACTCTGGACCGATGTCGTCCTCTTGGGTCTCATCAGCAGGGCTATGTACTGCATGTCGAACTTCTTTCCCACCGTACGTAGCCAACCGCGCTAATCGTGTTCGTCAAGGAGCATGAACCATCGTGCCAACTCCGTCCGTCATCCTCGCAGCTGCTGTGGCTGCTCGTCCATCGGACACAGACGGTGGCGGTCACCGCATTGCGCGGCGCGTTCAGACGCGCTGGCACGGGGGGGGGCAGCACGGGGGGGCAGGCATGGGGGGCAGGCACGGGGGGGCAGGCATGGGGGGCAGGCACGGGGGCAGGCATNGGGGGGCAGCACGGGGGGGGGCAGGCACGGGGGGGGGCAGGCATGGGGGGCAGGCACGGGGGGCAGGCAGGGGGGGCAGGCATGGGGGGGGCAGGCACGGAGGTGGGGGGGGGGCACGGGGGCAGGTGCGGGGTCCTCCACGAGGGGGCGCTCTTACAGGAAGCAGGAGCCGGGCAAGGGCAGCTCCCAGCTCTCAAACTCCCCGCCCCCCAGGTCCTCTCCCACCACGAGACTCCTGTTCCCCCCCGCACCCCTCCCTACTCTCTCTGATCCCTTCCACGCTCCCGCACGACATGATGCCCCCTCTGCTCCCCCATTGTCTTGACCGCTCCTCTGACCCCCCCCCCCACTGACACTCGGTGATCCCCTTTGTTCTCCACTNCCCCCGCCACACTTCTACTCCCGTGTCCTCAATTCCCAGTTGCACCTCTCTGCTACACCTGTTCTGCTTGANCCCCCCCCCGCCGCCATAAATGACGTCACGCGATTTTGGACGATTTTTGACCCCCCCCCCCCTCGTCACACGGCGTCACAAAAAGTCAGACCCCCCCCCCTCAAATATGACGTCACAAAGCTCTGCCCCCCCCCCCCCCCTAAAACCATATTTCCATTTTGAAAATAAAACATGCTTCAAATCGCTTTAAACTATTGTCATTGTAGTGCGTATTTAATGCAATCTGACGTTGTAGGAGTGTTGTTATAACAATTCTATATTTCGATTTAAAGCTTTCGTGACTGCAGGGATTCATCTTCTTGGTTCTTTGGTAAAGTCACGTAGACCTGGCCTTCACCTGAGGACGGCTGCTTGTGTTGTGGCCGAAACGTCGTGAGAATTATTTTATTTTATTATTTATTACTTCCCTTCTACGTGCCTTTACCGAAAGAACCAAGAAGATGAATTCTATATTTATTTAAAGTTGCGCATTTTGATGTTCATGTGACGTCACATTTCTCAAACCTGTCACCCATCGTCACAAATGTCTGACCCCCCCCCCCAGGTGCGTGACGTCATTTATGGACGGCCCCTCAACTCCGCTCTGTCCCTCCCTGCTCCCTGATTTAGACCGCCCCACTGTGCTCCCCTGCCGAGTTATCGATCCCCAATGTGCCCGTCCCACGCCCCGTCCCTCCTCCCTCCTCCTCCGCTGCCTCCTCCCACCCGAGCAGCATCGCGACATCGACTCGACGGATTAACAACAACAACACACACACATCAGCGAAGCAGCAGCAGCCATCAAGGAGGAGGAAGCAGTGACAGCGACACAGCGGCCCGGGTGGTGTCACACGAAGCTTGAGAGAAGAGTTGAGAGCAGCGATTGTATCAGAGCGAGGAGAGGAGGAGGAGGAAGGCGACGAGAGAGCGAGGAGAGATTGCAAGGTGGGTGCGGGACACCCTCGTCGTGGCGGACCTTCAAACCGAGACATCGCAGGGACACGCAGTGGGGGGGGGAGTGGGACAGGGTTGTGGGGTGGATAGGAGACGAAGAGACGGACAACGGGGCAGAGAGACGGGTCCGGGACAAGGAGAGAGGGAGGCCAGGGACAGAGAGAGACACGGGACACAGACACACACGGGGACAGAGGGACACGGGGACACAGACACACACAGAGACACGGGACACAGACACACAGAGACACGGGAGACAGACACACACAGAGACACGGAGACACAGACACACACAGAGACACGGGGACACAGACACACAGGGACACGGGACACAGACACACACACACGGGGACNCAGAGATACGGGGACACAGACACACACAGAGAGCACGGGACACAGACAGAGACAGGGGGATAGAGACAGGGACACAGACACCAGAGAGATGGGACAGAGAGANGGAGCAGGGACAGAGGAGACACGGGGACACAGAACACACAGAGACACGGGGACAGAGACACACACAGAGACACGGGGACACAGACACACACAGAGACACGGGACACAGAACACACACAGAGACACGGGGACAAGAACACAGAGACACGGGAGACAGACACACACAGAGACACGGAGACACGGAGACACACACACAGAGACACGGGACACAGACACACAGAGACACGGGACACAGACACACACACAGGGACAAGACACGGGGACACAGACACACAGAGATACGGGACACAGACACACACAGGACACAGACACGGGGACACAGACACACACGAGATACGGGACACAGAGNTACGTGGACACAGACACACACAGAGATACGTGGACACAGACACACAAGAGACACGGGGACACCAACACAGAGACACGGGACCAGNCACAACAGAGATACGTGGACCAGACACAACAGAGACACGGGATACAGCACACACAGACACGGGGAGACAGACACACACAGACACACAGAGACACGGGAGACCACACACAGAGATACGGGACACAGACACACACAGAGGGACACGGGACAAATCACACACAGGGACACAGAGACACGGGACACAGNCACACACAGAGACACGGGGACAGGGACACAGAGATACGGGACACAGACACACAGAGACACGCAGAGACACAGAGACACAGACAGACACACACAGAGACACGGGTAGACAGCACACACAGACACGGGACAGACACACACNGAGACACGGTACAGACAACAGACAGGGGACACAGAGACACGGGGACAGACACACACAGAGACACGGGATACAGACACACACAGACACGGGAGACAGACACAGACAGGGACAGACACACACAGAGACACGGGGACACAGACACACACAGAGACACGGGAGACAGACACACAGAAACACGGGATACATACACACACAGAGACACAGAGACACGGGGACACAGACACACACAGAGACACGGACACACACACACACAGACAGGGACACAGACACACACAGACACGGGAGACACACACACAGACACGGGACACAGACACACACAGACACGGGAGACAGACACACACAGAGACACGGGAGACAGAACACACAGAGACACGGGATACAGACACACACAGAGACACNGGGACACAGNCACACACACAGACAGCGGGGACACAGACACACACAGGGACACGTGGACACAGACACACAGAGACACGGGAGACAGACACACACAGAGACACGGGGACAGACACATACACAGCACGGGGAGACACACACACAGACACGGACAGAGGGACACGGGACACAGACACACAGAGACACAGACAGACACATACACAGACACGGAACAGACACACAGAGAGACAGTGACCACACACACATAGACACGGAACAGACACACACAGAGACACGGGACAGAGGGACACGGATATAGACACATACAGGACACGGGACACAGACACACACAGAGACACGGGGACACAGACACACAGAGACACGGACACAGACACACACAGAGACACGGACAGAGGGACACGGATATAGACACACAAACACCAGAACNGGACACGAGGCAGAAAGACACGGACCAGAGAGACACCAGACAGCGGACATGTAGACACAGACACACACACAAACACCAGGCAGAGGACACGGGGGCCAAGACAGTGAGACACAGGGACAGAGAGACGTGAACAGCGAACACAGGTGAACACGGAGACAGAGACACACCCAGACAGACACACACACACAGACCCAGACAGACACACACACAGACAAAAGATAAAGACCCCGTACACAGACGTACACTTACACACCTAGACACACACAGCCAACACCCCACCCTGTCTCCCAGGCATGTACACAGACAGGTACTCATTTAGGCAGTCACCTAGGGAGGCCCACCGTCAGATACGCACCCACGGGAATCACTCACGCAGCGCGATANCCGCTNCACACACACACACAGACACACACACACACAGACACACACACACGCACACAGACACACACCCAGACACGCACACACACAGACACGCACACAGACACACACGCACACAGACACACACGCACACAGACACACACGCACACACCCAGACACACACACACCCAGACACGCACACACACAGACACGCACACAGACACACACCCAGACACGCACACAGACAGACACGCACACAGACAGACACGCACACAGACACACACCCAGACACGCACACAGACAGACACGCACACAGACAGACACGCACACAGACACACACCAGACACGCACACACCCAGACACCACACAGACAGACACGCACACCACACACGCACACAGACACACACGCACACACACACGCACACAGACACACACCCAGACACGCACACAGACAGACACGCACACAGACAGACACGCACACAGACACACACCCACAGACACGCACACAGACAGACACGCACACAGACACACACCCAGACACGCACACAGACAGACACGCACACAGACACACACGCACACAGACACACAGACGCACACAGACACACACGCACACAGACAGACACGCACACAGACACACACGCACACAGACAGACACCCAGACACGCACACAGACACACACACAGACAGACACGCACACAGACAGACACACACACCGACAGACACACACACAGACACACACCCAGACACGCACACAGACAGACACGCACACAGACACACACCCAGACACGCACACAGACAGACACGCACACAGACACACACGCACACAGACACACAGCACACACACACGCACACAGACACACACGCACACAGACAGACACCCAGACACGCACACAGACACACACACAGACAGACACGCACACAGACAGACACACACACCGACAGACACACACACACCCAGACACGCACACAGACAGACACGCTGATGGTTGAGCACAGTGACTGTGTGTTTGCGTGCATACCATTGCCCCGAGCGTCTGCTGTGAATGAGTGGGGCGGTCAGCAAACCAGTCGCCAGTTTTCTGTAGTTTTGGCTTTTTGTGACTTTGACCAGAGGGCCCATCTGAGCGCGCATGGCCACGAAACCTCCTCATTCGCTCCTCAGCCTCGCACAGCGCCCGTGGCGTTGTCGTATCAAGAGAATAACCATCAACGCTTGCAAGGCGCATTTCTTCGGTAGATTCGTCGATGCGCCACCGTGCATGTAATGCAGTAAATACACAGGGCCTGCAGGGCGAAACGGAACTAAGGGGGGTAAAGTCCAGTTTAAAGAGTTTCCAGAACAAGATTCAAATGTAGCTCACGACTCCGATTGTCTTATTAGCACAGGCAAAGCGATGTTTTCTGAGCTTGTGAGCTGCAAGGTGCTGGCAAAAGCCCGACCAGCCGAGGAACAGAGTCTGGACCTCAAGAATCATTCGAGGAAGGCGGTCCGGACATCCGAGGGACCTCCACGTTGGTGGATAAAGAGGGACCAGTTCCTGTAAACATTGCCGGGCTAGCTTCACACCGACTAGGAGCTTTCTCGACCAATATCATCCATGATAGGGGTTTTTTTGGGGGTTAGATCGCGTAAATATATAAATGTGTCATTTTAACCCGCCACACCGACACAGCCGACTAGTAAGGGTTGTCACGTAAAAAAACATGACAATTCGTCACTAGTACAGCACTAGTGTGTAGTGTATAGTGTTAGTAGTGTAGTGTANAGTAGTGTAGTGTATGAGTAGTGTATGTAGTAGTGTAGTGTATAGTGTAGTGTATAGGTGTATAGTGTAGTGTATATAGTGTAGTGTATAGTATAGTGTAGTGTATAGTGTAGTGTATAGTGTAGTATACTAGTACAGCACACCGGTGTGTGGAGAGCCAAGCCGCAACATTTACAATCTGAGTACGACGTTTCGCCAGTCAGGAGAAAACAGGAGGGNTTTTCCACAAATCTGGCTGTTGCCTGATGAAGCTAGTTGTAATTACTGCCGAAACGTCGTACTCAGATTGTAAATGTTGTGGCTTGGCTCTCCAACACACCGGTGTGCTGTACTAGTAACGAATTGGCATGTTTTATTTACGTGAAACCTTTACTAGTCGGCTGTGTCGGATGGTGGCGGGTGAAAATGACACATTTATTTACGCGATCTAACCAAAAAAACCTGCGTTATGGATTTTCGGGCTAACCCACTTGCTGCTCTATTCAAGCGTTCGTGGTTTGTCTTAGAGTGCGTGTGTCTGTGTGGGTTAAGCCCAAAGTGCCCGCGTGGACATTTAACGTGTGTTTGTGGTGACCCCCCCCCCCCTGTGTTTTTTCAGAATGTACACGTCCTATACACATAGCAACAGGAACTAGTAACACTGTACAAGTGTTATAAAAGGCGACGTTTTGGACAATGGCTCTTCCTAATTTCTGTCTCTCTGTGTCGCGTAGCAGTTAGCGCGCTGCGTTACAAAAACCCGGCGACCCGAGTTCGATTCCCGCTCACAGCAGCCACATCAGTGACAATTATCTGAGCCGGTTTTGGGCCTCCCCTAGGTCGATTGGCCTCAAATGAGTACTTGGTGCGGAGAAAAAGGCCCCTCGTTTGCCGTGCCAGCCTTCATAGGTGCCCGCTACCAGCACTTGCCTCAACAGTCTATTAAGGCTACACGGGGGAATCTTTGTTTTTTGTTTTGGTTAAACCCAAAGTCACCGCGTGAGAAATGAACGTGTGTTAGTGATGACCCCCTGAGTTGGTCGTGATGAACACGTGCTGTACAAATAGCAACAAACTGGTAACGCTACAAGGCACAAAAGGCGACGTTTTGGGTAAATTCCCCTCCTTGTGTCTCCGTGTCCTACGCTGTGTTAGAAGGGCCACGGGCACGAAACGTCGTCACTTATTAGATACATAAAATGTCTTTGCCTTTTTATCCAGTGCTATTGAGGAACGTGTTGGGATAATGTCAACTTCAAAACCGCAGGTTTCGCCGAATGCCTACCGAGTTGGCCAGGCATGACCAGCGCATCCGGAATGTGCCCAGTTCCCGGAAGCTCAGCAGGTCCGAGCCTGGATAGTTCTTGGATGGCGACCACCTCGCATCCAGCAGTCTCCCAATGCACCCTGGCAAGCAGCATGTACGTCCACAAACACAGAGGGGACTTGCCCTTCAGCGGATCATTTGGGCAAGCGGGGTTATCGGTATTGTGGCAAGCCCAGGCTCGGTCGTCTTTGTCTCCCCCAGTGATGATTTTTTTTTAGAGACACGACTTGGTACTTATTTAAGTCTCAGCTGACACTAGGGAAGGGCTAAGATCGGCGAGGACATTTACTAATAATTAGACATTACCGCACACACCGATATAAAACAAGACACTAACACACACGCAGGTTATACATTAACACACATAAAAGTAGACCTCTACACGCAATGATATATTTACACAGAGTTAGACCAGAAGGACTGATACACACAAAGACAATCACACACGTACAAAACAAATCGCAGATATCCAGTACACAACCGGACACATGCAGATTACAAAAGCACAGGGACTGACTCACACGGTTATGGATACGCACACACATGCACTCACAGATTCCATAAACACCCACACACTGCAAAACAGATCACGCCCAGGTTAGAAAGAGGTCTCTGGGTGAGTGTATGGGAGGGAGTTTCCAACGGGACCCGTCCTGTAGACCAGACGATTGTAATGATGCCTCAAAGTGCACCGAGAATGGCACAAGTGCCATGGTGAACGGCGATTGTTGTTGTTGGGAGGGAGTTTGTAGGGAGCGGTGGTGCAGTGGTCAGCGCACTGCGCTACGAACCTGGTGACCCAAGTTCGATTCCCGCTCATGGCCAAGAACAGTGGCGAATATCTGAACCCGGTCCTGGGCCTCGCCTAGGTCGGCTCAGCCTCAAATTAGGACCTGGTTCAATATATAAAATTGCCACTAGGTAGACAAAGGCGGTCGGGCGTGGTGCTTGTCACCCACCTCCTCGTGTGCCGTACCACTCTTCATAGGTGCTCGCAAACAGCACTTGCCCAGACGGTCCGCTCAAGGCTATACGGGAGTTTTGGGGGCATCTTGGTGATTTCTCAATTCACAGCAAGGCTCACGTCGGTGTCTTGCAGTGCCCCAGTCCCAGAGAGCGAGAGGAGAGATCGTAGTGGGCAAGGCAGATTCTAGGAACTGTTAAAGTCGCTGTTGTTGTTGTGGCTATCAGCCAGCAACTCCCTTCCTGACTGACCCCAGTTGCCCCTGTAGTGGCCACAGAAATCTGTGATGCCGTTTCGCTGACTCCGTTTCTTGCCCCATCTCTGCATCTCTTTGATCGTCTCTCGGTCTCCACTCCAGAGGGAATTTTGTCCAGAAATAAATAAACGCACGAAGCTTTTTTAAAGTGCTCAGTTTTTCGTGAGATTCACAGGCGCAGGAAACCACCCAGGAGTTGGAAGGCAGCCAGAATCTGTTGGCGAAAATAATTGACCAAGCTCTGTGGCCCTCATCTGAGATATTTGGCCAACTCCGATAACGAGTGTTGATATCTGTGGCAGGAAACCGGAGTTCAAACCCATGCGTGCCTGGGGGGGCAACACAGATTAATCCACTTGCTGTCCTCCTTTTCCTGACAAGCCAGGGCATTGCGACCTCGACGGCCACGGGAAGGAGGTTTTGCAACATTTGTGTGATCCACAAAAAGACAGAAAAGCCGGAGGGGGTAGGTGCAGCGGGCAAAAGAAAACTATAAGAGAAAGATGTGAGATTCAGTGAATTGGGAATGCCGGTTGAAGNAAAAAGAGACCCAATGTGGAAATAATTCGACACCCAATCGTTGCCAATAAGTGTCTGAGTGTCAAGACTATTTCTCAGAGGGTGCTGCGACATTGCAATGTTTGGCCATGAAATTCATCAATGAGAGTTTGGCTTCACGTGGCAGGAAACTGGAATAAGCCGGAGAATACCCACCACGTGTACAAAGGGAACAGTAGTCCACCGCCACACAGCCATCTGCTGGCCACCTCACAGCCCTGTTGTGAATGTAATTGTCTCAGTGTCAGCACAATACGATTCGACCATCAACTTACGGCGCACCCAATCGATTCGCTGAAGAACCCAGACATGCATTTATAAAATTTGCTGCTGTTCCAAAAAGCCGTACGAAGGGAGTCGATGCCCCAGCACTGGCGGCCCGGCATCGTGTCCAGCGTCGCGTCTCGGGGATGTCTGCAGAGGCTGCGAGAACCGACATCGTGGCCGTGATGTTGCTGGATATTTGGGGCTGGGATAAATATAACCGGGTTAACCGTGCCGCCTCCGCATCACCCGCCTCCCCTCCCCGCAGCGCGCACTGGATGCAGACGCGCGCCTGGACGAGGCGCGCCGGGTGTGCCGGCCCGACCGGATTCCAGCCACCCCGGGATACAAGCACGGGCTCTCGCAGGTCGGTGGGTAGGTGTGTTGCAGCGTGGCTATGAATAGGTGGGTGCGCGGATCACGGTGTGAATGTGTGCTGTGGTAGGTAAGTGCGTGTGTGTGAGCAGGTAGGGCTGTTGGTCCGAGTGCGATAGGTGTGTGGTAAGGCATGCGGTCTAAGTGTGAGTGAGTGTGTGTGGTAGGTGTGCGGTAGTGTCGACATATTTGGGGAGCGGTGGCACAGTGTTTAGAGCGCTGCGCTACGAACACGGCGATCTGAGGTTGCAACATCGGTGACGAATATCTGAACTGGTCCTGGGCCTCCACTAGGTCGACTCAGCCTTAAATGAGTAGCTGGTTTGTGTGTAAACGATTGGCACTGGGGAGACAAAGGCGACTGGGCGTGGTACTAGCTACCCACTCCCTCGAGTGCCGTGCTCGCTAACAGCACTTGCCCCCACAGTGTGTGAAAGGCTATACAGGAGATCTGTGTCTTGTGTCAGTGTGTGCGTGTGAGCACTTAGTGGTGCCGTGCTGTGTGTGACGTGTGAGTGGTGTTGATTGTGGCGCCGAGTGTTGGCAGGGCCGTGCGCGTCTCCGGGTGCGTGATGCTTTATAGATTTGGGCCAGTTGCCATCTCCTCACTGTATTTATATCAACACAGAATCTGTACTCGTTCGCCCGTTCACCTTCGACCCCCAACTGATCCTCATCCCCCGGGCCACAGGAGCCGACTGAGCACCATGCGCCGCCGACTCCGGGAGAAAATGGGCTTCCGCTCGGGGCAGTCGGCGCCCCAGGGGGTTCTGTTCGACTCCCCGTACGCGTCCGACAACGAGCTGGGCCCTGGCGAGGACGGACCCCCTCCCCAGCCTCCTCCGTCCCCCCGCTGCTCCTCGCAAAGTCGGCCAACTCCGCTGCCGTGGCCGGCGCCGCCGCGGCGCCGCCGCCCTGGCCGGCGCCCTTCCCGCGCAGCTCTCCAGGGTGTCGCGCAGCACGCCCGACCTCCTGCACATGGAGCAGGACGAAGAGCCGGGGCGAACGGTACGGCGCGCCGATCGATAGAGTAGCGGCNGGGGCGGACGGTGGTGGCGACGGTGACGGTGATTCGCGTTCGATAGGGCCGCCCTCATCACCCTCCGGGATGTCACAGAGCGCTTCGCCTCACCTCGTCGCATCCCATCTCAAACACATTTCAGAGGCCATCCCCCCCCCCCCCCCCACAGTGGCAGCTGTCCCTGTGCGGCATAAGATGACTAGGCACCTGGTCTGCCAGCAGGGATCCGTCTGCCGGAAGGGGGCGATGATTGCTTCTGCGTAGTATAGCCAAGGGGACCCCAGTGGCAGCTGTCCGTGTGTGGCACAAGGTGACTCGGCACCTGGCCTGCGAGCTGGCGTTCGTCTGCCAGTAGGGTGTGCGATGATTGATGCTGCATGTGATCCCGATGGAGTGATTTGTAACGGTGATCAATACCGAGAGGCGAAGCTGCATCATTTCTCCCCCTCAATAAAACATGCACTCGGTGTATTTGTTCTACAATCGTTGAAAAGCCTTGACGACGTTAGCTTGCAACGATGGAGCTATAAATTTGTGGCACTGTAAACTAAAAAAAATCACTTGCCGAGCACATGTGATTGTTCACACGAGTCCACTGAATAATTTTGCTAAACATGCCAATATATACGCCGGTTCCGGATGCCTTCTCGAGCGCTTTCTTGTCTGTTGGTTTCCCCTGCGTCTCTGTGCGATAGTCTGCTGCATTACAAATTCTAATTGTGCGTTTTTATAGGCGATTTGCGTGAATGACGATGTTACAGTATATGTAAATTTAAACAGTATTATTATTCTTACATGCGACTGTCAGGATGTAATAGCCAGGTGTGGCAGGGTTTAATGTGTGGAGTGGTGGTGCAATGCTTAGCTCAGTGTCTGGATAGTGATAACTGAACCGGTCCTGGCCTTTCCCAAGGTCGACTCAGCCTTAAATGAGTACCTAGTGTGGTGTGTAAACATCAGTGCGGGGAGAGAGAAGCTGGCCGGACACAACTCTCGCGACAGTGGCCAATTCACGAGCCATTCCAGCCTTCATAAAGCGCTCGCTAACAGCACTCGCCCCAGTGAGCCTTAAGGCTATAAGGGGAGACCTTTATCTCTTTGAGGGTTTAACGCACGCGCGGCTACGTGTGGTTGCTGATGGTGCAGGAGACACTCGGCACTTCACAGGGCGAGCAGCTGGACAACGACAAGCTGTCCGAAGTCAAAGGTCACCTCGAGATTGCTCTTCTGGAGAAATACTACCTGCGTGAGTCCCGGCACCGCCCACGCGTGCACGCGGGCGCGTGGGTGCGGCGTGGGGCGGTTGCGTGGCATGTGCCACGCGTTCGCTGATGCGTGACGACGACTCGGATCGACGTGCCAGCGGACGTGCGCGTGGACTCGTGAGCTGCTGCCGCTCGGTCGTGTGCGCTCACGAGACGGGGAGTGGTGGCGCAGCGGTTGGTGTGCTGCGCTACGAACCTGGCGACCCGAGTTTCCGATTGTCGTTCACGGCCATCGTCGGTGACGAATATTGGAACAGGTCCTAGGCCTCCCCTAGGTCGATTCGGCTTTATATGAGCACCTGGTGCGGTGTGTAACCATCACCACTGCGTACGTGCATGCATGCGTACGTGCGTTTGATGCAGTTGTCTAATTGCGGCACTGTAAATGTACACAGCTAGTTTGCCGAAAACCGGCACCGTTGTTCCGCACGGATCCACTTAATAATATGTGTAAGAGAAGCAAGAAGAAGAAGAATTTGTGGCAACGTTCAACACTCATTAATTCTCACTTTCGTTCAGTGCGGTTGGCTACGTACGGTGCGAAGAAGTTCATCACACATACATAGAAATGGAGTCGGCAAAACATCTCAAACATATCCGGCCGCAGAGCTCGGCGACGGTTGGCAGCGCCCGCTCGTGTCTCCCGCGCAGAGGAGGAGCTGCAGCGTCTACGTGGCGACTCGGGGCTGGAGGCGAAGCTGGAGAAGGAGAAGGAGCGCGCCGCGAGGCCGAGCGCGAGCTCCAGAGGCTGCGCGACGAGAACACGGCCGCCACCCCACCACCCCACTACCGCCACCACCCCACCCCGCCACGGTGGGGTGAGAGACCTCACTCACACCAGGGACCCCTACACGGGGTCGGGGGGGGTGAGAGAGGCCACTCGCACCAGGGACTCTTCCAGAGAGCCCCTTTTAAGGGGGCCCTACATGAGACCCCTGCTGGGGACCCCTGTACGAAAGCCCATCAGGGCATACCGCGTGTGTCTCCGTGTGTTTCCGTCTAGCTCTGTGTGACTGCGTGTGTTT
Organism: Lethenteron camtschaticum; assembly: GCA_018977245.1. NCBI lineage: Eukaryota > Metazoa > Chordata > Hyperoartia > Petromyzontiformes > Petromyzontidae > Lethenteron > Lethenteron camtschaticum. Next base: position 10,693,905 of record MU249606.1, read on the forward strand.
CCGTGTGTCTCCGTCTAGCTCTGTGTGACTGCGTGTGTTTCCGTGTGTCTCCGTCTAGCTCTGTGTGACTGCGTGTGTTTCCGTGTGTCTCCGTGTGTGACTGCGTTGCTCCGTGTGACTCCGTGTGTCTGCGTGTGTCTCCATGTGTCTCTGTGTCCACGCTTCAGGGCTTCAGACGCAGGCAGCGCAATACCGGCGCCTCCACTGGCAGAGGACTCCAGAGACTCAGGTGAAGCCTCAGTCGCTGCTCACCACCTCACTGCTGCTCGGTACCAGACCGACTGCTCCTCGCCACGTCACCACTCCTCACCGCCTCGCCGCTATGCACCACCAGACCGCTGCTCACCACCTCCCCGCTGCTCTCCACGCCACTCCGCGCCACACTGCTCAACAGCCACACCATGCCTCACCACACCACCCCTCCAACACTGCTCAACACCACGCCACTCCTGGCCACCCGCTGTGTTGCGGTCCTCCGTGGCTTCCTGCGGTGTGGCTTGGTCTGCAAGGTTTCATTTTCCCACGGTGTGGTTGAGGTAAATGTGGCCTGGTGTTCCGGCTGCCTCCCTCTCTGCCCCCCCCCCCCCCCACCCGTGCGTCCGAGCAGCAAATTCGGCGTCTCCACCGCGGGGGTTCCTGGGCCCGGCCCGGCTGCGCTGGCGCCGTGCGCTGACGGCCCTCTCGTCGGAGCTGGGCGCCAACCCGGACCCCCGGCCCCGGAGCCCGACGAGCCACTCAGCGGACGCAGGTCACCCGTGTTCTCCANCCCCCCCCCCCCCGCTTCCTCGTACTTGCCAGGCCCGTGGTACCTGCTTGGCTTCGGACGTCTTGACGAGAATCGGGTGCATTCGCCGAGCAGCGCGGGAACACGGCGCGGTGAAGTGAGGCACCGACAAATCCGTCGTCGTAGTCGCGCGCCACAGGGTGCTGCGTTAGTCAGACGCGCTCGAGCGATGTCACCGCACACTCGGTGACGATAGAGGTGCGGCCCTGCAATTGCCTGGCTCACGCCGCTGCTGGTGGAAGGCGCCTAAACCAGAGGGAGCTCGAGAAGGCCCTCGAGAGGGTATTTGCGGCCTACCCTTTCACAATGGCCAGATGTATCATGGTAGAGATACCCCACCACGTGTGTATGTTCTTTCGCATCGTACGTAGCCAACTGTGCTAATCGCAGGTGCTGGACATGCCAAGTAACTCAACGTTCTGAACACATTTATACTGTTGAGTGAACAGGGGTGGGAATGGCGGGGCGAGGGGTAGAGGCGGGGTGGGAATTTCAGAAACTTGCTCCATTGTTTCCACTCCCGCTTGGGGATATCCGAAGAGGCGACCTCTGCGTTGCAAGTCCATTGTGCTCACCGGGCCACCGCTGTGGCAGCGGCAGCAGCAGCGGCAGCAGCAGCACCATCCCGCTGCCACTGACTGACATAAAAGTCTTTGGCATCGTATTTTGCGTTAAATATAACCTCTGGACGCACAGCTCCGGGCGTGCAGCTACAAGATGGGCGCGGTTAATTTTATTGGTAGGGGACAGTGTCTTCCTTCTCGTGTGTGGGTCGGGTGGGGGGGGGATCTGATCACGTAGGGAAGGTCACCGGTGGTGGCAGTGCAGGAGTGCTGAGGATGCGCACTGTGACAGCCGTGTCACGATGATGATAGCGTGACGAGGCGGCCGCGTGGCTCGGCGGTGCCGTGTCACATCGGGTCACCAGCCCTGCTGACATCCTGCCACCGAAGCCTCGGCAGTCACCAGTCATTGAAGCAGGTTTATTTTTTTTATTCCAGTGTAGTGAGTGAAACGATTGTCTCAGCTGTGTGACCAATACGATAATAGTTATTGTCTAAGTCTTGTCATCATCATCGGCAGCCATGTGTATGTATGTTGAACTTCTTTGCACCATACGTAGCCAAACGTGCTAAAAGCTGTGGTCAATCCACTGCTGGATGAAGGCCTCCCCAAGCCACCGCTGCCACCTCTCACCAACCTGCCACTTCATATTACACCCAGCACCTGGAGCTGTCATCGATGAGTGTATTAATTATTTGATTGAACAAGGGTTGACTTTCTATGACCAATGAAGAGCAACTGTTAGTCACTTCCTGTATTGGACACGTATGTTTTATGATACAATTATTTAATTGGGTTTTCAAGTGCAGTGAATTGGTTGTCCCAGCCTCGTCGTCAATAAATGCAAATTATGTTATTATTCATTACAATTTTTTTATAATAAAAATGTAATTAAAATATTATCACAGTCCATTATTACAAAATAAAAGTTACCATTCAAATAATGATTGAAAATTAACTGGTTGGTCCCTGCCATGTCACCAGAAATAGCACGTTAATAATCACTGAACAGAGTGGAACGACGTGGACGTCCGGAATGGATACCACATTCAGACCCAATCATTGCATCTCCTGGCTTTCACATTCTTCTTCCTCGATGACACCGGTGGTGTGACCATCAACCGCAGCAGAAAATCAACTGCAGGCCTTATACGCACATCTCTTCCATGAATGGGAAAATTAAATACAAGCCACAGCAATGTGATGTGGCCATTCAACCCAATTTGTGGCCCGCACAGTAAGCCCACTGTGGTCTGCCCCACTTCAACAGAGGAGGAACAGCAAACCCACACTCTCTCTCTCCTGAAGGCCTCTCCTCGTGCCCAGTAAGCTTCCATTGGCATTCAGCGCCTGAACATGTTGCTGCCATCGTGCGCAGAATAGAATATTCACTTTAAGTTTGCTTTTCATTTTAACCAGCAGCGGCATTCCAGCTCTGAGGACCAAACCCTTAAGTTCATTGCCGTGCAACGAGCATCGCCATAGGAGGGCATGTGGGAAGATGTGGCCCCTCGAGCGGGTGAAGGGGGCTCAGAAGTAGTTCTATGAAGCATTTTTCCAGAGGCTGTTCTCTAACACGGGGTGCTTAATGAATGAGCTCTGAATGAAACACACCGTCAGCATCACAGCGTGCAAATGGAATGTTGGGACAATGTGATGATAGGGTGATGTAGTTGCAGAGTGCGCCCTCTGACCAAATCACCCGTGACGCGCCACAGTCCTTTTGAACTTCAGAAGCTAAGCAAAGTTGAGCCTGGATAGTGCTTGGAGGGGCGACCACCATGGAGAAAACCGGTGCAGTCGGCATTGTGAGCAGCAGAGGGCAGAGGGGCAAAATGGAATGTTCTGCTGTACTCTATCGACTTTCACGTACCTGCACTGACCAGCGCGTGACGTATGGCCTAGCGGTGTGGATAGGTCCTCATCCTGTAGTGGATTGACAAACGTGTACATGTGCATGTGTGGTGGTGTGGTTGAGGTGTGGCATTGCTCGATGGTGACTCCGTTGTGTTTGACGCCCACAGGCTCACTGAAAACATGCGGAGAGTGCGTAAGTAGCTTTGCCTCGCGGCACAAGATGCATACACAAAGAGCCCCTCGTGTAACCTGAAATAGACTATTAGGGCAAATGCTGTTAGCGAGCACTTCGGAAAGCCAGCACAGCACACGAGGGGCGGGTGGCCAGCACCACGCCCGGCTGCCTTTGTCTCCCCAGTGGCGATGTTTACACACCGCTCGAGGTATTCATTTGAGGTTGAGTCGACCTCGGGAAGTCCAGCACCGATTAAGATAATCGGCAATGCTGTTGGCCGTGAGCGGGAATTCGGGTCACCGGGTTCATAGCGCAGCGCTAACCACTACACTACCGCTCCCCGCCAGCGCCACTCGCGCACACACACACACGCATCTTCACGCTTTCTGTTTCACAGACGCTGGTGTTTGCCTAGATGAGCGCGGCTCACTCGTTGTGCCCGTGCGTGTGCTTGTGTGTGCCAGGCCGAGGTTTTAAGCCGGTGTCTCTCTTCATGCGCAACCTCAAGGCACTCTCCGTGTGGCAGTCCATTTACACGTCCGCCATCGCGTTTGTTGTGTGTACACGCACGCACAGATGTGCAAGCACACTCACACGCACACAGACAAAGATCCCCCGTATTGCCTTTAACAGACTGTTTGAGCAAGTGCTGTTTGCGAGCACAAGGCCGTCACGGCACACGAGGGCGTGGGTGGCCATCACCACGCCTGACTGACTGCCTTTGTCTCCCCAGTGCTCAAGTTTTATACTTTGCACCAAGTACTCAATTAAGGCTGAGTTGACCTAGGAGAGGCTAGGCGGGTTCAGATATTTGTCACAGATGTTGGCCGTGAGCAGGATTCAAACTCGGGTTATCAGGTTCACTAACCGCTACATGACCACTTCCTGCACACAAAGAGAAAGATCCCCCATATAGCCTTACCATACTTTGGGGCAAGTGCTGTTAGCGAAAACCTATGCAGACCGGCACAGTACACGAGGGGTGGGTGGCCAGCACCACGCCCTTTGTATCCCTAGTGGCGATTACTTTTACACACTGCACCAGGTACTCATTTGAAGCTGAGCAAGTCTAGGGGATGCCCAGGACCGATAAAATAAAATCGTCACTGGTGTTGGCCGTGAGTAGGAATCCAACTCGGGTTACCGGGTTTGAAGCGCAGAGCGCTAACCGTTTTGCACACATACGCGCACTCGCACACATAAGCAGAAACACACAAATGCATTACGTGCACTCATGCACACATGCACAACAACAACAGCTGCCATTCGCACCAAGCGCTGCTGATCCCACTACAGCTCTTGTACCAGGCTATGTGCACTTGGAGGCCACTTGAAGCGTTAAGGGCTCGCTGATAGGTGGTCACGCTACAGGCCCATGTGCCATGGGTTGACTGACTGAGATGACTGGCAGATGCACCACCTGTGCTCCCCACAATTCCACCTCGTCGCGTTTTAGCCGCCCTCCGTTGTCGCTCGAGGAAGACTGCCTCCAACTGCCCAGAAGCAGCAGCATCCTTCACAGCCTCCTACACAAACATGGGCGTGCCCCCCCCCCCCCACACACATGTATTTGCACAAATACATATCCCCCATATAGCCTCGATAGGCTCCTGGGGCACGCGATGCTATAATAAGCACCCATTGAGGTCGGATAGAACCACACCAACGACGCCACCCAGGGCAGATGTTTACTCGCACGGTGACCGATACTCATTTCAGGCCCAGGACTCTTGTGATGTCACTCGGCACTGATGTTCGCCATGTGGCTGGGAATCAAACTCGGGTGGCCAGGTTTGTGGTTTGTGCCCACTGTGCTAACCGCTGTCTCACCAGTCGGGCTGGCGAGGGCTGGTGGTTATGTGGGAGCTCTTTATCTTCCTTGGCCCATAAATACACACCCGGACACGAGCACACACACACACGCACGTACACACACGGCAAACTCGGTTAACACGCCTATATTTAGGTTATTACTGCCATCTGATATCGTTTCCCATGATAAGTAAATGCAGTGTTCCTAGGTAACCACTTCGACATTCTCGGTCTAAACCCAAGGGTTGTTGTTGTCAGCTGTAACTTCCCACTTTTCTGCAAAATTGTCCTCCGATCTCTCCCATTCCTTCCTCTTCCCCAGCTGCTCTGTCCAGTAGCGACCTCCGACCTCTTGCGATGCCGTCTTACTGCCGCCGTCTCTTCCGCTGTCTCCTCCCACTGCTTCTCTTCCCTCTCTCGTCCGCTCCTCGGTAGATTTCGTGTCCCGTCAGCTGTTCTCTTGACGCATGCTGCCCATGTCCGTTCGATCTCTTTCGCTTTAACAGCAGCAGCAGCACCGGTGGCCCCTGTTCCTTCCCTCGTTTCTCCATTCCTTCGCCTTTCTCTTTGACTTCTTCCTGACATTCGTGCTCTGAATAAAAGCAAAAGCAATATCGGGAAAATGAGAACAACAACACCCTAACTACAGGTGAACAGTTATCCCTGTCAGTGTCTGGAGTTTGGTGTGCGTGCCATGTGGCTTGTGTGGTCCGTGTGTGTGTGTGGTATGTGCTAGGTAATATGTGCGTGCCATATGATGTGTGTGTGGTGTATATTTAGTGAGGGCGGTGGTGTAGCGGTTAGCGCGCTGTGCTACGAACCTGGTGACCAGAGTTTAGTTCCTGCTCACGGCCAACACCAGTGACTAAGGCCTCCCCTAGGTCGACTCAGCCTCAAATGAGTACCTGGGGCAGTGTGTAAACATCGCCATGGGGAGACAAAGGGCGAGCGTGGTGCTGGCCACCCACCCCTCGTGTGCTGTGTTGGCCTTCACAGATGCTCGCTAACAGCACTTGCACCAACAGCCTATTAAGGCTATCAGGGGGATCTTTGTTTTTTTGTATATGTAGTATGTAAAAACTAAATCATGAATGTGTTTTCTTACGTGTGGTATGTGCCGCGCAATGTGAATGGTGTGTGGTGCGTGTGGTGCGTGCCATGTGGTGATCACGTGGTGTGTGTGTGCCATCTGCAGGTATACATGTATGCTGTGTGGTGTGTGGTACGTGCCATGCGGTGATCGTGGTGTGTGTGTGTGGTACGTGCCATGCGGTGATCGTGGTGTGTGACGTCTGCAGGTATACATGTATGCTGTGTGGTGATCACGTGGTGTGTGTGTGACGTCTGCAGGTATACATGTATGCTGTGTGGTGATCACGTGGTGTGTGTGGTGTGGTGATCACGTGGTGTGTGTGTGCGTGACGTCTGCAGGTATACATGTATGCTGTGTGGTGTGTGGTACGTGCCATGTGGTGATCACGTGGTTTGTGTGTGTGTGTGGTACGTGCCATGTGGTGATCACGTGGTGTGTGTGTGTGTGACGTCTGCAGGTATACATGTGTGGTGTGTGTAGTACGTGCCATGTGGTGATCACGTGGTGTGTGTGTGTGTGTGACGTCTACAGGTATACATGTGTGGTGTGTGTAGTACGTGCCATGTGGTGATCACGTGGTGTGTGTGTGTGTGTGTGACGTCTACAGGTATACATGTGTGGTGTGTGTAGTACGTGCCATGTGGTGATCACGTGNTGTGTGTGTGTGTGTGACGTCTGCAGGTATACATGTATGCTGTGTGGCAAGGCTGGGCTGTGCCAATGTTCCTGCTCTTCGCCATTATTCGACTCTCACTCAACTACCTCATAGCCAAGTGAGAACCCAAAAGACAACGATCCCCCCTTGTGACCTACGTAGACTGTTGGGGCAAGGACTATCAGCGAGCACCTCGCGAGGCTGGTGCGGGTGGTGTGGTCAGGTTCCCGCCCGGTCGCATTTCCCCTCTTGGCGGTAATGGTTTTACACAACCCACCAGGTACTCGTTAACGGCTGAGGCTATAGACTATGAACTATTTTTATTTTGCCAGGTCATGCCCACTGAGCTATATAGCTCTTTTTCGGAAACGACCTGGCCACAAATGATTGCTCAACGAAGTGGCTTATCACGTGGACATTTATAGCAGCCAAATGCCCTTAAACGCGTGTTTCTAAATGTGGAGGAAAAAATCGGAGGACCTGGAGAAAAATCTACGCCACCACGGGGAGAAGACATGCAAACTCCAAATATACAGGCGTCGGGGTCGGGGTCGAACCCATGACCTTCTGAATCACCAGGCGAGGGAGTTAACATCTCGCCACCGTGGCACCATCTTGCCACCATGACGAGCCGACCTAGGGCAGGCCCAGAATCGCGTCAGATTTCACTCACCACCGATGTGAGCTGTGGCCATGAATTGAGCTGTGATTGCCGGCGTTCGTACCGTAGTGCGATAACCACGACGTTACTGATGCCATAAAACCCACGTCTACCCTTAACAGCATGTTGGGGCAAGAGCTGTTAGCGAGCACCTATGCAGGCCGCAAGGGTCACAGCGATTTGGGTGGCCAGCACCATGCCTCGCTACATTGTGTTAGATACACTATACCAGGTAGCCATTTAAGGCTGAGTTGACCTTGGGCGGTCCAGGGCCCGGTTAGTAGCGCAGAGCACTAACCACTATACTACCGCTTCCCCACACGTGCATTTCCATATTCACGAACGTGCTTCCATGCCTTCGCATGTGTCCTGTTCCTTAATTTGTCTTCAGACTTGTTAATGGATTTTTTCTCTGTGTGTGCGCATGTGTGTGCGGGTGTGCATATGTTCGTGTGTGCGCGTGTTCTTCTGTGTGCTGGTGTGCATGTGTGTGCGTGTGTCTGCATGTCTGTGCGTGTGTGAGCAGGGGCTGGAAAATCCATTGGAGCATCGTCCCCGCTCTGGTGACACCTGAAGTGAGCCCCAGCAGCTTCTCACAAGATGATGGGGAGATGGGGACACTGAGACAGACACACGCACTGTTGGCAAGTGGTACCTGAACAAGTCCTGGGTCACCCGTAGGTCGACTCAGCCTTCAATGGGTACCCGGTGTGTAAACATCAGCATTGGGGAGACAAAGGCCACATCACGCCCTCACGTCACATACAGATGATGTGCCGTGCCGCCAATAGGTGCTCGCTAACAGTACTTGCCCAACGTCTGTTAACGTTGATTTGAAGCTTTCGTGACTGCAGGAATCCATACTCTTTGAGTATGAACCAAAGAGTCTGGTGAAGGTTTACACGGGGGATATTATTGTCTATTGCGCTCATGTGTTTCAGCCCGAGGTGCCGCGGGACGATCTCTCGGTCACGGAGAAGTTCCAGCTGGTCCTGGACGTCGCTCAGAGAGCGCAGGTAAGACCTCCGGCGTCGGACCGAACGTCGCCTCGGCAACATCGGCACCCCGCGCCGCCCACGACCTAACGGTCCCACACCTTACAGTTGGCCGATCCGATTAGTTCAGAAATCCACTGCAGCAGTCCTTCGATTAATAGTGCCATCGGTTAACGGTTTTTGCGGTTAACGTTTAATGCCTCCCATGGACCCCATGGTTTCGACTGACATTATTTTGATTAACGGTAATGTGATTACATTATGCACGTGGGTGCCAATTTCGGCCAATCCGAGCGCCCGTAAGTGGGGATGAGCCATGCCTCAGCCAATCAGCGATGCCCATTTATGAGCGTTTAGACCTCGACTGGACTTGCTTACATTATTAAGTTTTCTGTTTTGGCAGTGGAAACAGCTCTCTTGCAGACTCGTTGATTTGTGCTTATTTAACATGGAATTCCTCTATTCAATTAACAGTTATTTCGGTTTGCAGTAGTTTTCGTGGAACGGATGAAAATCGTTAACCGAGGGACTTCTGTACTCTGTTCAGAAGAAGCTCCCCAGCATCATCGTCATCACCACGATCCATGGGCAGATAGCCCATAGTAGGTGTCCGTCACACATTTCGTAATTTGTTGCCGCTACCCTCTGTCTTGCACCAATACGCTCACGCAGTGCCACATCGTTCTGGCATCAATCTCATATGTCGTCGTCAAGCTGTAAGCGCCCAGCACGTGGGGCGAAACGTCGGACGTCGCACCGAACAACACGCGGTCCGACCCGACAACGCGTGGGAGAGATGGCAGCACAATAGCGGCAGTCAATCGCTCGGCTAAACAACCAATAGCACGAAATCTTTTAAAATAATAATTGACCGACTCTGCGCCTACGCGTACCCCCGGGCAGGAGGTGATGGCTGGGCGGTGGGGTGGCGGGCTTGTTGGCATCATCGGCATCATGACCAACCTTGTCACGCTGGGCATGGCTTGTAGTAGGGGGTTTCCCTCTTTCGGGAGACAGCTTGTGTCCACGGCAGGGGTGGAAATGGGCAGGAGTGATCTTGAACAACTTGGTGGCAGTGAAGATTTGGACCCAGAAGAAACCAGGGACAAATGTTTATCGGCGAGTAATCTAGGTGTATAAGTTATATAACTTTCAAGTATCCATCCGTCACGCTCTGGATCTCACGAAAGCTACGTGGGAGGAAAATATATGTAATACAATTGTGTAAAAGGTCTAGAAATATACTTAACAAATAGGTAACATTGCTTTGTTATTTTCAATGAATGTGCTGACACAGGCAAAACTATTTAAATTTACAAGTCAATGCTCATGTCCACCCTCCCACCCCTTGTGTTCAGTCTCAGTCGGTACAGCAGTCCAGATCTAGCGAAGGGTTGGGGGGGCATTGATGAGCGCCCTCAGTAATTTATTCCCATATCCAGCCCTGGCCGGCATCCACCTTCTATGAAGTGGCCTGATTATTGGACCACACAAGCAGTCGCTCAGTTTTTCGTCGATTGATCATCATCATAACAGACCCAGCTCTCGGTGATGCTTCAACCACCGCAATTGAGCACGACGCCGTCTGTGCGTGTGCAGAACCTCTTCGGCAAAGTGGCTGACATTCTAGAGAAGATTAAAAAGTAAGTGGCTCTCCCCCCCCTGCCCCCATGAACTCGTGACCTCACCTCCCCACCCCGCGTCGTCTTACTCTAGCGCTGCTCTCCATTGTAAGTTCGGATCACGTCGACGGATTAGATGCATGACGTCGCCGTGACAAGGCCCATATGTACGTGTATATGTTGAAATTATTTCGCAACCATACGTAGTAATAATAATAACCTCTATTTTATGAAGCGCCTTTCATATTGTAGCGCTTTACGTGAAAATAAAACTACACTCACAAATACATCTAAGCGAGATAGAAAGCTGATAACAATATCAGTGACGACTCTCGAAATTCCAATAAAATGAACTATGATGAAAGCAAATAATAATAATCATTGCAGAGTAGTAAAATAAGATAACAGAATTGTTTTTAAATATTAAGTTACAGGGATATCTGCAGTACAAATAGGTGATTTTTAAGACTGTGATTTAAAAAGTGACAGACAGACTCGAAATCCCTGATGGGTTCCACAACTGTGGGGAGCCCGGCCGCAGAAGGCTCCGTGTCTCATGTCGATCATCATCACAGTCTTGTCTTTGGAATGATGAGTAAACCAGAATCAGCTGACCTGAGCGTAGCCACTGTGCTGATCGATGGTGTGGCCTAGTTCGTCGGATCCTCGGCGCCTGCTCGGCAGGGTTGGGCCTGTACAGCGGTGGGATGGGCCACCACCGCTTACCGTGTCCCGGTCGCTGGAGGTGCTGCGGGGGGGGGGGGCTACGTTATGGGCAGCAGAGGGCGGCTCAGAAACACCCATTGCTGTACTCCACTTGTATGGTCCCACGTCCATTTCCCCCCCGCCTTCACCAGCCCCACTGACCAGTCTGGTGAAGTATAGTCATATAACCCCCCTCCCTCTCGCCGTGATCCAGACTCAGAATCTTTATTTATCCTGGAGCACGGGGAGGCCTCCATCCAGCAGTGGATTGACAAATGGGCTGTATTAGCAAGAGACTCTGTCAAAGCGATAGAGGCCTGGTTATTCATGTTATTTACCCATAATTCTCAACAGCAACAACAGTAACAACACATAGTGAGTTTGTGTGAATATGAACGGCGCATCCGGACTTCATATCCCAATGTGCACAAACCGCGAGCACCTGTTTCACGCTCTCACGCTTGTCCTCTGTGTGTCTCTCGCTGCGTTACCTCTGACCGTCATGTCCATGATTTTGTGACCGGTGTCCATCACCCGTGGCACTGTCTGTTCCATTAGTCTGCTCATGTGGGCCGACCTCGAGGCCACCCGGCAACTCTACCGGGTCCTGTGGATCGCGTTCGTGGCCTCCAGCATCCTGCCCGCACCCCTTCTCTGGACCCTATTCGGTAATTCACGCCGCAACATACGCACACGGATGGGTAGGGGCCCCCCTGTTTCAACCCTGTTGGGGCAAGTGCGATGAGCGAGAACCCCACACGTTACATCGAACGATGGCACAGTGGTGAGCTGACCGTGCTCTGTGCCCCCATTTTCACATGTGTTGTGCCCACGTGTTCCCGTGCATCTTTCCCGCGTATATATTCCCACTCGTCGTGTCCACGTGTTCCCCTCTGGTCGTGCCCACTAGTTCACGTGCGTTTTGCCCTCGTGCTCCCGTGTGTCGTATCCACGTGTTTCTATCCGTCGTGCCAGCGTGCATCGTACCTGCTTTCATTTCATGCCTGCACCCGTACGTGGCAGGGCTTGGCCTGGGCGTGCGCGCATTCCTCGTGGCGCCCGTGTTCCACCGCTTCCCCAGCATCCGGCTCAAGTACGACACGGCGCGGCGCCTGTGGCAGCAGCTCCCCACGGACGCCCAGCGCAACGAGCGCCCCGCTCTCAGCACGCACAGGGTGCGCACGCACGTACACATGCATGCACGCACACACGCACAAACTGACGCCCCACAGTTGCGATTAATTCAGTGGCAGATCCAAGGGGGAGAAAACACATTGCATGTCTTTTTAATAAGTATTAATATAGGGGCCCTAATTGAGAAGATTGACATTTTGCCCCCCCCCCCTCGAGAAGTTTCTGGATCTGCCTCTGGATCACGGTTGTGTGGGTCGCTGTCGTGTAGTGGTTGGGCGCACTGCGCTTTGAACCTGGCAGCCGGAGTTCTATTCCCGCTTACAGTCAACATTCGTGAAAACTTTATAAACCAGGCCTGGGCAACCCTTAGGTCGACTCTATGTATGGTGCGCATGTATAATTTCCAAAAATATTGGATGGTTGTTGTAAGATTTCTACGTGGTGTGCATATATGGATGTGCAATGTTGTTATTTATATATCACAGTTGCTGAGGACAGGCCCAGAAGCCGCAAAGAAACAGCAATATTGAGGGTATAACAGATAAGAGTTACAACGGTTTTGGAATTGAGCATGGTTATAAGAACTTGGGAAGAGAGAGACACGATGGTCGGCCTGTACGGTTTCCATGTGGAGCGGGTGCATAGTTTGTACGTATGTGCCGTACGTAGTCAACCGTGATAATCGGAGGTGTGGGTGCATCGCACAAACCCAATCACTATCTTCGCTCGGCCGACTCCTTGGCATTTTCACACCCCACGTCCGCTCCGGTTGACTATTGCTGGTCGCTTGGGTCAGTCGCCGTGCCCTCCAACCCTCCGGAACTCACTCCCCACTCATCGTCGGCTCTCATCCAACTGCTCACTAACCCACCTCCAAGCCTCGACTTAAAACTCATCTCGCAATCAGAATATTCATTCATATTGGAGGAATCCAAAGAGCTATGAAGCTCTTTTTTAGATATCCAGTAGGGGCACGGGGTCAGAACGTTACAACAACAACAATATGAAACATGATAGGAGTGCAAAGTGTAGGACCGGTAAACAAATGTCCAGTAGGCATTGATTTGACCGACCGTGCGATCCACCCTCCCTAGTTCTCGCGTTCCCCCTGCTCGGAGTCCAACATGTACTCTTCCAACTACGCGGCGCTTTCAAACGTCGGGTTACATGATTTAGCGGCTTACAGATTAAAGTTGTCATTGTGGTTGTTGTCATACTATAAGGTGGTGGGGGGGGAGGTGGGGGTGGGGCGTACGTTTTCGTAATCGGCCGCACGTTGGCGAGAGCTGTCCCCCCCGCCCGCTCATCGTCACCCTTTGTCCCTCACTCGCAGGGTGGTGGCGGTCACCTGGGCCGCAGCAGCAGCGCCAGGGCCTACTGGGTTCAGGCAGCGCCGAGGAGGCGTCGGACCCCGCCGTCGCTCGTTCCACGCCGTCTTCAGCCTCCCCGATTCGGAGCGCCGCTGCCCGGTACGCGACTTCGGCGTGCGCCGGGGGAACTCGGCACGGTGGGAGTCGTGCCGGTCTTCAATTCCGGGCTGGGATCCGCGGGCGGAGACCTTCGTCCGGCGGTAGATTTACGCAGGGGTTGTGGATCAAATAAAGCGCGGCTTGGGTTCGGGGAGTGACAGGAGCGCGCGAGCGGTTTGGCGCGACGTGCACCGCTGGCAGGAAGTGCGGTTTCCCCGGGCACCAGCAGTTAAGGTGCGTGGAGATGGTGACGGTGTCTGTGTCTCCTTCTCTTCCTCCTTGCCCCCCCCCTGTCCCACCACCACTGCCCAGTGTGTGAGGGCGGGTGGAGGTGCTGCCTGATCCAGCGAGACCGCAGGATTTCCTCCGACTACATCCGCAGTGGCTTCCTCTATGTCACGCCGAAGTATGGCAGCGCATGCACCCACCTACGCCCCCCTACGCCCCCTACGCCCCCTACACCCACCTACACCCACCTTCACCCACCTACGTCCCCTACACCCACCTTCGTCCAACCTCGCCCACCTTGAACTACCTATATGAGATGAACTCTCAGTTACAGTTGTCTTCGAGTCCTGCTAAAACTACGTGGCTCTCCATCTATTTCGGATGAACCAAACGCATAGCTTTCATTTTTATTAATTGGAGTTCTCATAAACGAGTGATACTGGACAGTCGCTGTGTATCCATTGCTTACGGTGTTCCGTGTGCCAAGATCTGAGCTCAGTGTTGCGTGTGTCATCTTCTGCAGCTACCTATGCTTTGAAAACACCAGGTCGGTATCTTCCAAAAAGAACAAAGTTATCAGCCTCAAGTCCATCACCGAAGTACAGAAGGTACGGTGCGGTGGTGTCGCGGTTAACGCGCTGCACTACGAACCCGGCGACCCGAGTGTGATTCCCGCTCACGGCCAACATCGATAACGAATTTCCGAACTGGTCCTGGTCCTCCCATAGGTCGGCTCAGCCTCAAATGATTACCTGGTGCGGTGTGTAAACATCGCAACTGGGGAGGCAAAGGCGGCCGGAAGTGGTGCTAGCCACCCACGCCCTCGTGTGCCGTGCTGCTCTTCATAGGAGATCACTAACAGCATTGCCCAACAGTCTATTAAGACTATATGGGGGATTTTTCTCTTTTGGTGGGGTGGTGGTGTGGTGGGAAGAACGCTACGGTTAAAACCCAACCACCAGAATTAAATTCCCAGCCATGGCTAACATTAGTAGCATCTGAACTTGCGTTGTGCCCCAGCAAACATCAGTACTGTGGATACAAAGGCAGCTGCACATGTTGCTGGTCACATCACCTTCTTGTGCACTGTTATTGTGCATATCAGCACTTGCCCCAACAGTCTGTGTTGGCTACACAGGGAGATCTTTGTCTTTGTGCAGTACAAGGTGCTGTCTATGCTGCCTGGGGCTGGCATGGGCATCTCCATCAAGACCCCGGATACGGTGAAGGTAAGAAGGGAGTAATATTTTATTGCCACTGGAAGTTTGGCAAAGCACAAAAACAACACAGTAATGAACACGAAACAAAATCGTATATCAACAGGAAAGTGATATGGCATTAACCGCCAGGTCATGAAAATTACTTTTTTATAATTTTATGTTGTAAAAAAGTGACATCGTCTCGTGAAAAAATGAATATCACGGCGAGATGTGAACTACCTTGCCTGGTATACAGGAGGTCGTGGGTTCGATCCCGACCCTGATACCATTATATTGGAGTTTGCATGTCTCTCTCTCCCCGTGGTCACGTGTATTTTTCTCCGGGTCCTCTGGTTTTCCACTCCATATTTAGAATTGGCCTTCCCCGCACCTCTGATTAGCACGGTTGGCTATGTATGGTGCGAAAAAAAGTTATACATACGTACGTACGACCCTAGTTTACACGCTGTGTGTGTCGTGATCGCCCCGTGCGCGTGCAGCCCCTGATCTTTGGAGCCATGGTGCACCGCGACGACGCCTACGACGCCATCATGGAGCAGTACTCGCGGATTGGCTCGCCCCGCCTCCACCCCCGCTGCCCCCCCACGCGGACCCTCCGCCGCCGGCATTAAATTCGACGGGTCGGCATCGCCGCACACCTTGCCAAAGACTGCTTGTAAAAAGTGACCGTGCATGAGGATGGTGTTTTAAAATACACGTACGATTGTACTCCTTCGTGTGTCGGTGTCATCTGTATACCCCCATATCGTTTCCGATTTCAATCGCCAGTTTTCTCCCGATTGTGCTTTCGGAGTTGTGTTGTGAGGCAAGAATCCATTGGGAAATCTCGCATAAAACCCGGTTACAGCGAACAACAGAACAGAAAAATCCAAAAACATTGTACATGTTCAAGTTCAAATGGCAAGGCCCATGCATCGATTAGAGAATGGACCATGGAAGAGGATATCACAGAACTACCTCGAGAGCCTTCAAGTGTCCTCGAGTCCACACCAAACTAAACTATAAACTATTATTATTTTACCAGGTAAGGCCATTGAGCTNCATAGTTATTTTTCAGAAGCGACCTGGCCACAAATTGTAGCCCAATGAAGTGGCTGATCATGTAAAAATATATAGCAGCCAAATACTCTAAACACATGTTTCTAAATGTGGAGTGAAAAACCGGAGAACGCAAAGAAAAATCCACAAGACGGCTGGGAGAGAGAACATGCAAATTCCAAATGGACAATCGATTCCACGACCTCCTGTATTCCAGGCGAGGGAGTTAACATCTTGCCACCGCGACCCGGAAACTTCTGCCAGCACACCACATCTAGATACATCTGAAATGTTCGTAGCTGCTCGTCCGTGCCAATAAATGGTATTTCCATTGAAACCTGCAGCCATCGAGATCAACATCACCGCTTCATCTAGCGCAGGGGCACAGCCACCCTGTGAAATTTTGCGTGCCATGAAGGGCCATTTCCCGAACGTTGCCTACTGACGAATGTGTCGAGTGCTTTTGTAAGTTGGACTATATTCTACTTACAATTCTGGCGGCTACTCCTTTTGATGACAGTGCAATATTACTAAAAACGTGCCCGTGGGCNAGGTAAGCGCATTCAGCTTCACATTTAAATTAATGCACAACTTTTAATTTATGCAAACTATTACTTCTATGGATGTGTGTGTGTTGACTACTGCATGTGTGCTTTCTGAATATGTATATTGCGATTGCGTGTTTTTGCTGTGAATATATGCTTCCTGACTGTTGTGCGTGTGTGCTAACTGTGATGTGTGTGCTGTGTGTGTGCTGTGATTGTGGTCTGTGTGCTGTGATTGTGGTCTGTGTGTGTGCTGATTGTGNGTTGTGTGTGTGCTAACTATTGTGGTCTGGTGTGCTGTGTGTGTGTGCTGTGNGTGTGTTCTGTTGTGTTGTGTGTGTGTACGTGTGTGGTCTGTGTGCTGTGATTGTGGTTGTGTGCTGGTNTGTGTGCTGATTGTGGTCTGTGTGCTGTGATTGTGGTTGGTGCTGTGTGTGGTNNTAACTGTGTGNGTTGTGTGTGTGTTAACTGTGATTGTGGTCTGTGTGTGTGCGTACCTGTGTGTGTGCTAACTGTGTTGTGGTCTGTGTGTGTGCNTGTGTGTGCTAATGTGATTGTGTCGTGTNCTAAGTCNGTGTGTGTGAAGTGATCTGTGNGTGTCTTGGTGTCTAACTGAGTCTAAGTGATNTGGGTGTCGGTAAGCTGTGGTGTGATTGTGGTCTGTGTGTGTGCNGTGATTGTGGTCTGTGTGGTGCTGATTGTGGTCTGTGTGTGTGCTGTGATTGTGGTCTGTGTGTGTACTGTGATTGTGGTCTGTGTGTGTGCTGTGATTGTGGTCTGTGTGTGTGCTGTGATTGTGGTTGTGTGTGTACTGTGATTGTGGTCTGTGTGTGTGCTGTGATTGTGGTCTGTGTGCTGTGATTGTGGTCTGTGTGCTGTGATTGTGGTCTGTGTGTGTGCTGTGATTGTGGTCTGTGTGTGTGCTGTGTGGTCTGTGTGTGTGCCGCNCTGTGCTGTGTGTGCTGTCACTGTGTGTGTGTGATGTGTGTGTGCAGACAGGTTGCTCGCTCACGGCACTGACCCAACAACCTGTGTATACTTCAGGGGGATCTTTGTAATTTTTCTGGTGACCAGGGGCGCAAATGTTGTCTCATCCATTTGTAACCTGTTGGGGAGGGTATCTGGACAGCCACGACACCCACAGTACCTCGAGTTGAGGGTGGCCTAGCTCAAAATCGGAATAATAATTTATACTGGAGGAATCCGATTAGTTTTTACCTGTCGTATAATGTGCAACTCCTGTCGTGTTTGTTGTTGTACCGTTCTGACCCCGTGGCCCCCACTGGAACATGTGTGAACAAGAGCTTTACAGCTCTTCGGGATTCCTCCTGCGGTACATTAAACCGATTCTGACAACACCGCCAAGTGGCTGAGCGCGATTTCAAAACGCGAAACACGTGGTGCGTGCCCCTCGTGGCTTGCCGTATTGTTTACGGGGCGACGCCGTCGCAACACCCAATCCGTGTTCGTATTACTCCGCAAGGCGTTCACCTCAGCCAATCAGAGACCGCGTTATTAGTCGCGTTGCCTGGACAACCGCGTGTTGACGCCGCGTGACAGCGCTGCATCCATCATCATCACTCAGCTCCATCACCTCGTCTCTCACCACAATCACCTCGTCTCTCACCACCATCACCTCGTCTCTCACCACCATCACCTCTTCTCTCACCACCATCACCTCGTCTCTCACCTCCATCATCACCACCACNATCACCTNTTCTCTCCATCACCTCGTCTCTCATCACATCACTCCATCACCTNTTCTCTCACCAATCACCTCGTCCTCACCACCACCATCACGTCTTCTCTCACCACCACCACCTCGTCTCTCANCACCTCCACCTNTTCTCTCACATCCACCATCACCTCGTCTCTTTTCATCACCGCCCGTGCCTCGTCGCCTCATGTCTTCAGGCCGCCCTCACGTCGCTCCGCTCCTGGTGAGAAGAGGGAGCGGTGCGGGTGAAAGGTAATTGACGAATACCGAACATCAGCGGCCGCGCGGTGGCCATAGGGTGGTACAGAAAATCATAAAATAACTCTGTGTTTAATTTTGTGTCCCCCAGCACCACCGAGACACGTTGGCTACGTGCGGTGCGAAAGATTTAAAGAATAAAATNAAAAAAACGGTTTATATATTATTTTATTTCTACGTGACTTACCGAAAGAACCAAGATTGACTCTGAGAGACACAGTCACAAAGCTTTAAATCGAAATACATAGACTCACACAGGGGCCCATAGACTCACACAGAGAACCATAGACTCACACAGACCATAGACTCACACAGAGAACCATAGACTCACAGAAAACCATAGACTCACACAGAGACCCATAGACTCACACAGAGACACATAGACTCACACAGAGACCATAGATTCACACAGAGACCATAAACTCACGCAGAGACACATAGACTCACACAGAGACACGTAGACTCACACAGAGACCCAGACTCGCACATCTTTTTTTTTTCCTGAGTACTATTTTCTAATTGTTTATGCCTCAAAAGTACAGAAAATGGCTATTATTCCCCATAAACTTTGCTTTTGTGACCAGGACAGTGATATTTAGAAATGTACCTATTTTCAATGAGAAAACGTCTGCATTTGTGTCATTCCTTCACATAAAGTCGTGGTCACAAAAGCAACGTTTGTGGGATTAACAGCCATTTATTTTTTGTTTTTGAGGCATAAGCAATGAGAAAATAACACTTACTACCCAGGAACAAAAATCGTGTTACATAGTGTTATTGAATCCATCTGTACGTTGCACGGTGGGGGTTAATCCAGCTTCTGCAGTCTCCCCCACATTTAGCCACATTGGCAATGGCGCTTTCCTGGGCAAAGGGCATCACTAATTAGTAAAATGCATTATTTTGTCCGTACTTTTATGCAAACCCACGTCGATGATTCCCGCCTTCACCGACCCCCCCCCCCCACCAGCGTGGGGAAATAGTGTACGGTCAAATGGCCCCATACGACCCGTGAAGCCACTGGACATCTGTGAAAATTAGCTTTATAGCTCTTCGGATTCCTCCTCCAGGATAAACAGGACCCTGCGGGGTGGGCTGGTAGGAACGAATAACCAAAGAATATAAACATAATGTATTATTACACTTGTTTAGCCAGGAAAGCCCCACTGAGTCTAAAGGTTTTTGTAAGGTCATGCCAAGTGTTTTCAGTAGGGGGCGATGTTGCTACACCGAATCGGACGATACGAAGGGAGAGTTCGAGGCCTAGTTCTAGGCTTTAGGCCTAGCTGTAGGCGTTAGGCCGCTGTGAGTTAATTTTTAATTTAAATGTTTTAATTATTTATGTAAAAGCTTTAAATGTAAATGTTTCTATTTTAAAACATCAGGGATGTAACATTGTTAAACATTAACTCCCTTGCACACACGCGGGGGTACGATACGAAGGGAGACTTTGAGGCCTAGTTCTAGGCTTTAGGCCTAGCTGTAGGCTTTAGGGCGCTGTGAGTTTTTTTTTTAATTTAAAAGTTTTAATTAAAAGCTATCTCAGGGAATTATAAGGGAAGGTTACACGTGTTTAGCCAGGAAAGCCTCATTAATTAAAATGTTTTAATTAAAAGCTATCTGAGGGAATTATAAGGGAATGTTACACTTGTTTAGCCAGGAAAGCCTCACAGAGTCTAAAGGTTTTTGTAAGGTCATGCCAATTATTTTCAGTAGGGGCGATGTTGCTACACGTAATCGGACATCGGACGTACGGACGGACGATATAATCTTTGTAGCTGGTCCACTTCGTTCCTACCAGTAATAGATATTCTGATTGTAACCATGGCCCATGGTGATGTTTCATGGTCCCCCGGACCACCCTCGCCCCTCTGATCCGCCACTCGTCAAAAGTTCATTAAGTTGCAGGTCAAGGGTGGAAATATTTTCCGGAGGTCAGCCCCAGACAGCTCCGGCTGAAATGAAGCCCTGCTTGTATACGCGTGTGCCCGCGTGTGTGTGCATATTGTGGTCTCCTAGGTTGACTCAGCCTCAAATGAGTACCTGGTGCGGTGTGTAAAATCATTGCCTCTGGACAACAGACAGGCGATTGGGTGAGGTGGTGCTGGCCATGCATATCATACCCCCTTCATAGCTGCTAATCGCTGACAGCACTTGCCCGAGCAGTCTGTTACAGGCTCTACGGAGGGGGGGATCTTTGTCTCCGTGTGCGTTTGCCTACGCAGCGGGCGGCACAGGAGCGCCTGCTCCCCGAGGGAACCCGTTCCGAATCCCGGCAGACGTGGACGTCCTGCAGCTGCGGGCTCGCGAGAGGGAACGCGCGAACCAGGTGACGATGGCACCGCGTGTCTCACCCAACAGGATGGGATCGTAAATGACCTGCTCGCATTGGGATCGTAAATTGACCCCAACCGGTGGGGATCGTAATGGAGCCCCAACCGGATGGGATTGTAAATCGACCCCAACCGGATGTGATCATAAATTAATCCAACCGGATGGTATCGTTAATTGACTCCAACCGGATTGGATCGTAAAATGGCTCCAACCGGATTGGATCGTAAGTTGACCCAACTGGATGGAATCGTAAATTGACCCCAACCTGACCCCAATTGGATGGAATCGTAAATTGACCCCAACCTGACCCCACCTGGATGGAATCGTAAATTGACCCCAACCTGACCCCAACTGGAGGGGATCGTAAATTGAACCCAACCAAATGTAATTGTAAATTGACCCCAATCGGATGGCATTGTAAATTTTCCAATGGGGATGGGACCATAAATGGCCCGACCAGATGAGGTTGTAATTTACCCAACCAGATTGGATTATAAATTACCCAACAGGTGAGGTTATCTGACCTGACCCATCCCGACCTGACTTGACTGAACCCAACCCGTGCCAAACAAGCAGCCGTAACCATGCAAAACTAAGTGAACATAATGGACAGTTTTTCAACAACTCCACCTCTTGCAGGTAATAACAGTGTGTTGAAAATCTGTAGTGCATACAAGTGCACTGAACTGGTTTACATCAGCCATTTTTTTCAAGGAGTGATTTTTGTTTCTGCGCGGTTAAAAGGGCTGCTGTACACCAGTAGGGGGTACAGCTGGTGCATCTGCCAGTCATCTCAGTCAATCAACCCATGGCACCACCTGGGTCTGTCCCGTGACCTCCTGTCAGCGAGCCTTCGATACTACACTTGGCCTCAAAGTGCACCTAGCTGGGCACAGGCGCCGTGGTGACGAATGGCAGGTATTGGTATTGCAGTTAAGTGCACCGGTACTGTATGTACTACAGCTTTTCAATATACTCTACTGTATTACCCACCAAGAGGTGGAGTATAACTTGCTTACGTGTTTAAAATACAGTCCATTATGTTTACTTAGTTTTGCATGGTTTACATAGTCATAGATTGTTGGGGCAGTTTCACAAATTAGGAAGCACAATCAATGTTTTCTAAATCGCCCTGAAATACATGCGGGGTGTCATTGTAAAGTCGATTGAAGTTTGAGAAAATTTATTTATACAGCGAGTCAGTGTTTTAACATGTGTTGTATACACATCTGAATGCACCATCACCACCATCCCAGCATGCATGAAATATTCAGTTCATTGGAGTGTGTCTGACACCGCGATATTTTACGAGCATTTCTCCCTCATCAACAACGGGAGACACTTTATCACACGAACGATTACCCAAATCTGTACAGGGTCTGAATTGTTCCGTTCGAAATCATGGAACTGCCCATTCAACGGTTTGTTATCCGTCATCAGAAACAGAGCTCACGTGAACGCCACGGCCATCGGCACCCTCATCGGCCATCACGGTCACATGTAATCAAGCCACTGCTAGATGAAGGTCTCCCACATGCTGTGGTTAGGCTCGTTCAATGACTCGTCATGCCTCACGCATTCTCTTTGCTCCTGTTTCGTCCTGCGCCATCTGCCCGTGACTCTATCGTCACCGGACATCTCGCCTCGCGATACATTCTACCCGCGTCTTTAACCCTGTGCACGTCTCTATTCTTAGACCTGTCCTTAAATCTCCCCTAACTCTAAACCTGTTTAGTTTTGTTTCCAAATTTCAACTTTTCCATAACCTTAACCGCGTGCCTAAAGCTAACCCTTCCTCTAACCATAACTGTGAATAACCAGAATCATGTATTACTGCATGATAGACTCCTGGTGCCGTTTTGGTCAAAGGGGTTGTTGGTCAGCATGGATTTGTGGAGCTGGAGGTGGTGGGGTGTTTGGTAAATCTAACCTATCTCTAACCCTGTTCTAACCTTGTTTTTAACCCGGACCCTCTCGTAATTCGAACCCTGTCTCTAACCTAACTTTGTCTCTGTCCCTAACTCTATCTCTAAACCGAACTCCGCTCCTAACCCAATCTCTCACCTAACTCTGCCCTAACCCTGTCTCTAGCCCTAAACCTGTCCCCAATTTATCTCTAAACCTAACCCTGCCCCGAACCCTATCTCTAAAAACCTCAACCTGCCCATAAGCCTCTCCATAAATCTAACCCTGCCCCTTAACCTCGTCTCTAAACACAACCCTGCTCCGATCCGGCTGCGTGAACTCATGGCGTGCAGGAACGCGAGAACGCCGCGGGCTTCGCGTGCAGGACAAGAGCACATTCGCGAGCCGCGTGCGTGCAAACCAAGCCCGGAGCCGGCACGGGGACCCCCTTCACGACGCGGGGGAGGAGAGGACGATGCTGAGCAGGGGTCCAAGCTGCAAAGAGGTCCGGAGCTTCCAGCCTTGGAAAGGACCCGCGTGGACCCTGGCGCTCACGAGGGGTGCGTGACGATCCGTGAATATGTTTTCTGCCCGTGAAATGATTCATTCCACCTTTCTCCAATTGTATGAATCGTCACAATTGATGGATCGCCACTGGTTTTTAGTTTTTTGTAGACGGTATAAACTTTTTGGCGAATGGTATCGCCTCTAGTGGTAGTAGTTGTGATGTGAACGCACTATGTACTCTACCTCTGTATGTATGAATGTAGCCAACCGTGCTTATTGGAAGTGCGGGGGAAGGACAACAAACCAAACACAAAAAGCATTTCTAAAGAAATTAATTTTAATCGAGATTAACCAAATATTGCTTTCCACTTATGATAGCCATAGCTGGGAAGTTATTGCATAACTTTGGATGATAGAAAAGTTATGCGCCTGGACTTGTTCTCGATTTTTTCATCTCAGAGCTATATAGTCCAGTGGGCCTTACCTGGTAAAAAATATAATAAACTAGTTCTACCTTGCTCTCTCTCATCCTCCCTTGGTCACCCTGTCAAGGAAATTCCCTTCTCTGTAAATAGTTTTGAATGCCTGACCACTTTCTCATATTTCCCTCATTCTTTAGGCATTACTCGTTATTGAATATCATTCTTTTGTTACATTTTTGGGCTGCCTGTTTGACGTGCGTGTCAATGTAAGGTCATTCTTACCTCGCCATTGTCATGTTGAGCCCCCTTTATTTTTTTCTCTTCTGTGTCAAGTCACGCCTCGTGTGTTTTGACAACATGCAGTGTGACCTGGGGACAGCAAGGTCACACTCTGTGTGTCAGCAACCTCCCATGTTATCGCTGGCAGCATGTGTGTATGTGGGTAGAGGTGGCGAAGGGGTTAGCGCACTGCACTACGGACCCAGCAAACTGAGTTCACATCCCAGCCATGGCTGTCATGAGCCGGCGAGCGATATCCGAACCAGTCTGGGTCTCCTCTAGGTCGACCCAGCCTTAAATGAGTACATGGTGCGTGAGTGAACATCAGCATTGGGGAGACTAAGGCAGCCAGGCGTGGCGCTAGTTAGTACTTACGGCACTTGCCCATCAGTCTATAAAGGTTATATGGGGATCTTTGTGTTGTAGTTAACTTGTGAGTTGGGATTGTGTTGTGACTGGTGTAATCGTGTGTGTTCGTACAGACCGCCAGGTGGAGAAAGAGGGGCTCTCTGAATTTGTCTCCCGCAAGCGAGAGATGTTCCTTGTGCAGGTAACGGGGTTCAAGGCCAACGTGCCGCTGCTAGACTTCTCGCTCACACACACAAACGAGACTGTCTCGCTCCGGCCCGTTTTCTGGTACTATTCCGATATTCTGAACCCAACAAGATGTACGTATGTGCACACATGCATTGAAATCCTATGCAAAAGAGCTTTATAGCTCATCGGATTCCTCCAGTAAAAATAGAGATTCTGAAAATACACAATTCAATGTCTGTACCCTGAATGCGAAAATTCTTTTAATTGATAAATCCCGCTGAATCGTCCTGCGCATGCTGAGCGTGCCGTACACAGTACGGCCTGAGCGTGAAGCGCGAGGAGATGCGCGCCCTGGAGCAGCAGGGAGCACGTGAGGAGCGAGCGCTTGAGCAAGCGGAGCGCTTTCTGGAGGACGACGCGGCCATGTTCGATGAGTTCCTCAAGCAGAACGATCGCAGCGCCGTGGAGGCCATCAGGGTGTGAGCGTTCGCACCGCATCAGCACTGCACTTGCGCAGCACCCGGTACCGCACCGGTACCGCACCGGTACCGCATCGGCACCGCACCAGTACCGTACTGGCACCGTACTGGCACCGCACTGGACTGCACCGGCACCGTACTGACGCACCACCGGCACCGTGCTGATACGACACCGACACTGACTGGCACCATACTGGTACCGTACCGGCGCAGCATTTGCGCAGAACCGACGCAGGCCCGACAACGCACCGGCACCACACCATTTCCATGGTAATACTACAGCAGCATTGCAATGCAAATCAAGAACAATCACCACACGATTACTACAACATCATCACACCATTGCCACAGTATTATCACACCATTATCACACCAACGCTGCACCAGTACCACACCATCAGCACACAACTACCACACCAGCACTGCACCATTATTTCACCAGTACCACACTGCGCAAGAACCATCATTGCACAATCTCCACACCAGTGCCTACCAATACCACATTTCCACCACGTTACCTGCTAGACTCACCTGCAGCATTGCCCAGCGTGACTCAACAAGTCCCACGTCGGTGGCTGATGTGCCGCGTGGTTTGTGTGCGTGCTCGTTGGCGCGCCGTGCTCCAGAGCGGAGATGGAGATGAAGGCGCGGATGGAGCAGGTGGCTGAGATTAAGAAGCTGACGGCCCAGATCGTGTCCGCCAAGAGGTGAGGCCTGTGTTCCGCTCTGCAGGCCGCTTGGCAGCGACATCGTATTCGGCCAGGGGTGGGCAACGTACGGCTCTGTGGCCTCGTTTCCCATGGCCCACGGCTTCATTTAACACGGCCCGCACCATCATTTCATATGGCCTGTGGCTTCATTTCACACAGCCCACAACTTCGTTTTTGTTACGTGGCCCATGGTCTCTTGAGTCTTACCAAGAGCTTAATTTCAGCCGGGTGTCTCCGCGTCAGTGAAATCGGAAAATATTTCCGCACATGGCACACTACATCAAGTAAACCTCTCGTCATGGCTGGCTGCTCATCACGTGCCACCTACTCCAACCAACCAGCGGCATCAAAATTACTGGTGAGAATATTAGGCCAGTACCTATCACTTCGAGACTATCACTTAGATATGGCTGCAATGATATTTATCCATCACTGCCAGCATCAGAGCCACACAAATTGGGTACTGGAGGGGAATATTTCCAAATTGCCAGCACTGTTNATAATTTGAACGAACTCGGTCACTTATATCACTGCAGGTGCCTCTTTGTAGAGAGCGATGTCTGAGGTGTGTGTGCTCCTGTGCGGCGCGTGGCTGATTCGCGCTTCGTGCTGCATTGTTCAGTGAGATCGCACGGCAGGAGGATCTGCTGCAGGAGTACCGATTGTATAAGCGCTTCCTGGAGGGCTGGCACCACCGGAGTGGCACCAGCGGCGGCGCGAGCGCAAGCGGCGGCACGAGCGATCGCAGCACCCGGGGAGGGAGCAGTGGAAACGGAGGGAACCTCCCCATGCAGTGAGACACGGCAAATAGGACTGCCGCCCATCCTGAGCTCTCACGCTAAGCCCCCTGTTCTATGACCTGCACGTGTGTGCCTCTCACTATTTCAGCATTCGTGTTCGCAGGAAAGCCAGCGGATCTAAAGATTGTTCTGCTGGAGGGTGTGCTACATTGTAATGTTTTGCCAATTTCGTTTTTTAAGAGAGTTGGGATTCACGTGGGAGGAAATCGGAGTTCCAGTTTAAAACCAGAATGTTTGTGAGGATAATGCTGAAGAGTTTGCACAGACAATAACAACAGCCCTAATTTCAATTCATATAGCATCTAAATACAACCGCATTCAATATGTTTACAGTGTGATCATGACATGAAGTAAAGGATTGGGATGTGGTTAGGCCAGGGAAACCTGTGAAAGAAGAGAGCAACACCACAGGACAGTCCGTACCTCCGTTTAGCACGATTGGCTACGTACGGTGTAAAAGAAGTTCACATACATACATACAGCCAAGGCTGAAACAACTGTGGCCCAGCATCAACAACACCAACAATCCCCAGGGGAAGCCAGGGCAGCACCAACGAGTCCTAAGGCATCCTCAGGGAGGTGGGGTCCGGGGTGATTCACCAATCATTCTCAGAGACAGCCAAGGTAGCACTGACACATTCCATTCCAGGGCAGCCCCGGCGACAAACCAAGAAAGGAGCATGGGGAGCAAGAACGCAGAGGAATGGTCAGGCAAGGGTCAGGGGAAGTGTGTGTCAGTTCAGTCAAGCTATGGGAGCAATGAAAACAAATTAGGGGGTGGAAAAGCCCGTAAAATAAAGAGGCAGAGGGATACTTGGGGAAGGTTTGTGTCGGACAGCAACAACATCAACACCAATATACAGCCACGTCCACCCAAGTGGAGGTCAGGAGAGAGGCACAGCTCTCAGGCGGCCAACCTACCCGCCACCACCAGACGGGGTTCACAAACCCAACTTCTGTCGTGCCAACTCCTGGCCACCTGCTCTAAATCGCAGTGGTTATGGTACACCTCTATGGCCAATTCAACATTTACTATTGTGGGTGCACTACAATGATGTGTGTGTATGATCGCTGGTGATTGCATCACGGGGTGATTGTGCGTGCAATTCCTGCAGAGCCAGAGAACAGCAAAGGAGACGGAGGCAGCTCCAACGCCTCCAGGACAACTCTGACGACAGTGAGGGGGTGAGTGAGGTGTCTGCATCCCTTGCTAAGTCAATGGTTAGTTCACCACTCATACTGGTCATTTCACTCAGTCGTTCACTGAACAGATCACTGAATAGATATCCGTCAAGTTAAATGGTTCGTTTATTTATTAGTCCACTAAACAGATCACCGATTAGTTCACTGCAGGTTAAAGGTACCGAGTGTTCCGGTTTGGCCAGAACAGTCCTGGTTTAAAAAGTATTTTCCTGAAATGTTCTGGCCTCATGCTCGACTCATAATACAGGCAAACGGTGGAGCTACCTGAGTGGTGGATGGCGCTACCTGAGCAGTGAATGGGGCTACCGGAGTCGTGGGCAGGTTTACCTGTGGAGTGGGTCGGGCTCTCTGAGCAGTGGGTGGGGCTACTTGAGTTAGTGGGAAGGGCTACCCAGGTAGTGGGCGGTGCTACCTGAGTAGTAGGCGGGACTACCTGGCGAGTGGGCAGGGAGTGAGTGGGGCTACATGTGCAGTGGGGGGGCTATCAGAGGAGTGGGCAGGGCCTATGAGCGAATCAGAAACAGCCAATCCCCATTGTGTGGAAGGGGCTCGTGATTGGGTGTTGCTATGTAAAAGTGCGTAGGGCTGTCATCTCCCATATGCCCCAGTTGAGCCTCCCCTGAATGAACGTGCCATTGTTTCACTTCCATACTAATCATGGATGCTGGCACGGTGTAATGGTGAGCAATTTACTTTTCTAGAGGTTACCGGTTCACTCTTGCGGTGCAGCAGTTGAAAACACCCCACACCTCTGTCCTCCACCATTATAAATGGCTACACCACAGGTATTGTGTGGTTGAAGAGTAGGCCAATACCCTTTAGAAGGGGCTATCTAAATTTCCCTCTCGTGGAGGCCCTGCCACCAGCAGTGGCATGAGTAGGCAATTTCAGGGCTGCTCATTTACCTTTATCGTCCAATTCAGTCTTGGAGAATCGTCATGAGCTGGATTGCTCTCTGCTGGCCGGGCATTTGGGCCTGGCGAGATGTTAACTCCTTGCCTGGTATGCAGGAGGTTGTGGGTTCGATCCCGACCCTGACACCTGCTGTATATTTGGAGATTGCATGTTCTGCCCGTGGTCGTGTGGATTTTTTCCAGGTCCTCCGGTTTTTCGCTCCACATTTAGAAGCGTGTTTTAAAGCATTTGGCTGCTAGAAATGTCCACGTGATAAGCCACTTCATTGAGCTATCATTAGTGGCCAGGTCGCTTTATGAAAAATAACTAAATAGCTCAGTGGGGCCTTACCTGGTGGTAAAAATATATCTAAATGTGGATTCCGTTGCTCACCAGGAGTTTGAGCTGCCGCTCAGCAGCCCCCAGGAGCTGCTGGACCTGTTCACGGAGTTGGAGGAGCAGAACCTCTCCCTGATCCAGAACTCCCAGGACATGGAGCAGTCCCTGGAGGAGGCACGCCAGAACATCGCCAGCACGAACCAGCGGCTGTGAGTTCAGATGCTTGATTACAGCACCGAGTACTCGTTTAAGGCTGAGTTGACCCAGGGGAGGTCCAGGACAGGATCGTACAGCACATGCCACTCATGTTCTGCATCATGGTCGAGAATGAGAACGTGGCCACTCGGATAGGAGCTGATTTCACGCAAGAAAATATGCAAACTTCTGCACAAAGCACAGACAAATATCCCCCATATAGCTTACATAGACTGCTGGGACAAGTTAAATTAGTTTGCACCTACTGAGGCTGGAACGATGCACAAGTAAGTGGTGTGGCCATTGTTTACACTTCACCAGGTACTTGTTTCAGGTTGAGTTGACCTTGAAAGGCCCAAGACCTGTTCAGAAATTGACAAGGTTTGATATTCTTTGGGTCTTTCGGTGAAGTCACGTAGATAGGTTCAAAGAAAATAACAAAAAACTACGACGTTTCGATCGCAGGAAAAGGGGTTAGCCTCTAAAGGTAAACTGTTTATAAAGGTTGAAATGGGTGTAGCCCAAATGTCAACAGCTATGTTAATGTAAGAGGTGGGCAGCAACCACGACGGTGGTTGGTTTTCCACCAATCAAAGGGCTGCCTGGTGAAAATTAGCATGCTAATGTAAGATCAGTGAGCAGCCTCCACGGCGCGCGCGCTGAGGTGGCTATGTTCATGTGAGAGATCAACATGTTAATGTGAGAGATCAACATGTTAATGGGAGATTGCAGAGCAACAACCTCTAAGGTGGCACGCGAAGTAGCTGTGTTCGTGTGAACCTGTTAATGAACAACTAACATCGGAAAGTGGTAGGATCGGAACATCATAGCCAGTTATGACTTAAACTGGTTGATAATGTCCTTCCAATGATTGCTCAATTTGTACCCATCTTCTCGGTTGGAATTGTGTCTGTGTCTGTATATATAGATGGCTTCATGAACGAATCTTTGTTGATAGCCAGTGGGTTTGCCTTATGTTCACGAACACGGTCCGAGACATGTCGCTTAGTTTCCCAATGTAACTACTGCCACAGACACAGCTTAGTTTGTAGATGCCAGGTATTGCATGTCAGCGATCACATCCTTCACATCTCAAGTTCGATTCCCGCTCACGACCAACACCAGTGCAACCACACACCACCATAGAACCACACACAACAAAATACAATCCCACACCACTACATACAACCACACAACACTACAATCATCCAACACCACGTACAACTACACACCACTACGTATGATCACACACTACTGTGAACCAGTCCTAGGCTGACTCAGCCTCAAATGAGTACCTGATGCTATGTGGAAATCATCACCACTTGTAAGACAAATGCGGCCAGGCATGGTGTTGGCGACCCACCCCTCGTGTGCCGTGTCGGGCTTTTATGTATGTAGAACTTCTTTCGCCCTGTACGTAGCCAACCATGATAATCGGAGGTGCGCCTTCATAGGTGCTCGCTAACAGCGCTTGCCCCAACAGTCTGCTAAGGCTATACGGGGATGTTTGTCTTTGTGTGGTCACGCTCGACGTTACAGGAACAAAGAGACAGAGGCCCTCGATGTCCAAGTGCAGGAGCTGCGTGCCGCCATCGCTCACGAGGAGGAGAGGGCGTCCGACCTGGAGCTCCAGGCCAACGTGTTCTCGCTCGGCGAGCTCCGCCAGGAAGAGCAGGTGGGCAGCCCCGACCGCTGGCCCAAGCTCTCGCTCACCCTCACCACGCATCCTACCCCACCCAACTCACTCTCCTCGCACCCCCACCATCGCCAACTACTCCGTGGCCCTGTGTGATGGTCGCCATGTCTCCTAGTATCTGTGTGTCCCTGTCTCCGTGTACATGTTCCTTTTTTCTAAGTGTTTTGGTCTCTGTATGTTCTTGTGTCGAAGTTTCCTGGCGTCTGTGTGTCCTGGTCTCCATTTGTCCTGGTGTAAAAGTGTCTTGGTCTTTATATGTTTGTGTGTCGAAGTGACCAGGTCTCTGTATGTTCTTGTGTCTACGTGTCCCGACCTCTTTGTTTCCTGACCGCTGTGCGTCTTTGGTGTCTAAGCGTCCTGGTCTCCATGCATCCCAGTGTTTAAGCGTCTTGGTCTCCGTGTGTCACGGTGTCTAGGTTCCCACGTTTCCTTGTTTCCTTCTCTTTATGGTGTCCTCGTGTCCGTACGTGCTGCCCTCCGTCCGCGCGCCCCGCTATCCACGCATTGTCCTCCTCTCTGCTCGCGCCCTCCGCTTCGACCGCCGCAGGAGCAAATGCTGGAGGCACTCAGCGCCAAGGTGTGCGCCGTGTACCGGGCATGTGTGGGCACCAGCGAGGGGAATCTGGGAACACTGCAGATGCTCACGAGCGTGGAGAACCGCCTCGAGGAGCTGCTGGTGGAGCTGGAGGGGATGCCCCCGGAGCGGGTGCACAGTGCCGAGCGCGCCAAGCACAAGGAGCGACGCTTGCGGTGAGACTCTACTCCTACTGTTACTGTTTTACCAGGTAAGGCCCCACTGAGCTATGTAGGTCTTTTTTTAGGAGCGACCTGGCCACAAATGATAGCTTAACGAGATGGCTCATCATGCAGACATTTACCGCAGCCAAATACTCTAAATGCATGTTTCTAAGTATGGAAGGAAAAACCGGAGAGCCAGAGAAAAATCCAGACGATCACGGGGAGAACATGCAAACTCCAAATATACAGCAGCAGGCATCAGGGTGGAGATCGAACCCACGACCTCCTGCATGCCAGGCGAGGTAGTTAACATCCCCCACCGCGGTGCCCTTCCTCTCTTCCTCCTCCTCCTTTCCCTTCCGGCTGCCGATGCATGCTACGTACGTAGCACCAGGCCATCTGATTATTAATGTAATCGCTCACGCTCTCAATTATCGATTCAATTACGTTATTTGTGATCGTGTACGACAGTGTGTATGATCACACATGGTGGCGTGTGATCATATGGAGTGGTGTGTGGTTGTACATGGTGTTATGTGATTGTAATGTTATGTGGTTGTATCTGGTGATGTGGAGTTGGTGCATCTACTAGTCATCTCAGTCAGTCAACCCATAGCACCTGTATCTGTCCCGTGGCCTCCTTTCAGTGAGCTTTCAATACTTAACGTAGCCTCAAAGTTCACCTGGCCTGGCACAAGTGCCGTGGTGACGTCATCGCTACTTAGTGGTGAATGGTGGCTGTTGTTGTTGTTGGTGGTATGTGGTTGCAGTATGCGGGAGGAGAAGGCCCGGCAGCAGAAGCAGCACCAGGAGGAGCGACTGCGCCGGGCGTTGGAGCGAGCGCAGGCTGAGATCACGCATCGGGTACCGCGCTGACACCGAAGACACACACCACACTCACCGCATACACCCCAGACACATGCCGCACTCACACCGCACTCACACCACACAGACACATCGCACTCACCAGACTCACACCGCATACACCCCACACACATGTCGCACTCATACTGCACACACCGCACTCACAACACACACACATTGCACTCACCGCACTCACACCAGATACCACGTGGACATATCACACTCATTACACTCACACCACACTCACCACACACACACCACACTCACCGCATACACATCACATACAAATCGCCACTCACACCGCACACACACTGCCGCACACACTGAACTACCACATACACACGCTCACAAACTCCAGTATCATACTGTAGGGGTGTCAGGGGAAGGATTCCCACCAATAGGAGGGTTATTATCACGCGTACACACACCCCGCTTGAACACGCACGTGCACACAAACGGTTACACTCGTCTACGAGAGAAATGGATTCTTGGTCACCGGACACCTGCAGCACGTTGGTGATAACACTTGATGAATAGAACAAAAATGTAAAACATCTGAAATATCACCTCCCAGCCTCCATATCCCCACCCCTAACCTCGTTGCATCATTGTAGGCTGCCTATGCTACATATGTACACAATCGCACAAGTTGTTCCGGTAACTACTGTGGCTGCCAATGTACGGCAGTACGATAATGCATCGTACGATATAAGAACCACAATAACACATTGTCCATTTTGCTACGTATCGTTGTAATTTTTGACAACCACCTACCCATCAACCAAGACCTCCACAATATTCCTCGCTGCTGACTCAAGTCCCGATCCCCCATCTGAGATCACACTGTCACCATCCTAAAATCCGTAAAAACCCTTGCGAACAGAGTGGCACAAAGCGGACGTCCAGATAAACACCTCATTGAGAACAAACATCGCACACCTCCTGGCTTTGACATTGCTCCTCCTTGATAGACACCGGTGGTGTCACCATCAACCGCATCAGAACATCACCACCAGGCCGACGCACACAGCTCCTTCATGGGTGGAAATTTAAAGACAAGCCACAGTCATGCTGTTGTGGCCATGCAACATAGAGTAAACTACTGGAGTCTGCACTCCTTCCACGGAGGAGGTGGAATAGCAAAACTACACAAATCTCTCTGCTGAAGCAATCTCATGGTTCGTAGACCTCAACATTGGCATTTAATTCCTGAACCCATTGCCATCATGCACACGCACAGTTCAGAATATCGTCATATCGTTGTCCATTCATTTTCATTTCCTGATAAAATATTTAGGAAATAGTAATGATTAAAGTTAACAATATTAAAGTTCTATTAATATAGTTATTGCATTACACTTTTAAACTCCTTTTTTGTTTTCTTTAACGAGTAACTGATGGGATGGCGATGTTGTGACATTATCGCGTTCTAACAGCACGTGTGTGTTATAAGCATGATATCGATTTCAAAGTTACAATGATTAGAAGACTCGCGTCAGGGTTATGGTGAGTGAGCTGAGGTCAAATTACTTTTAATCACTTTTTATTTCTATTCAAATTCCATCACAGGACNAAAAAAAAGCAGACGATAACATTGTGATATACAATTACCAAGCTGCGGGAAACAGGGCATCGCGCGTGACCATCACAGCGTGAAACTCGATAGCGCGCGTTATCTGTCATGTCAAAACGATATCGCGGGAACGCCGGCGATCGGCGACCCCGCGTGCTGGCGTTCACAGACGGGGCGCCGGCTGGTGTTCCGCTCGGAGCCTCCCGTGCGCCGCACCCACAAGGAGCGCGGTCAGGAGAGCAGCGAGAGGGAGCAGGAGGAGGCCCTCTATTTCTTCAGCTGAAGATTCACGACGACACGTCAGCTCGCGTGCAGGTGCCGGGCGGACTCTCACGTCACGCGATCGCGAGAGGTTTGAAGGAGGTCTTCATCCAGCATCAGATTGACCGCTACTGGTGATGATGATGAATATTCTAGCCTGGTGCAGTCGTGCGACCGCCCTACACAACGCCGCCTGTGTGCCGCATGTGGTTGGCTGTGTGTCATCAGCCCCATAGTGGGAGGGTGGGGAGTTGTAAAGGGCTGAAACCCTCCCCTGGTGAAGCATCGGGCCCCCTCCTGAATTAATATCGTCATCATCATTCCATTCCT
The DNA here is from genome assembly GCA_018977245.1 of Lethenteron camtschaticum. Taxonomy (NCBI): domain Eukaryota; kingdom Metazoa; phylum Chordata; class Hyperoartia; order Petromyzontiformes; family Petromyzontidae; genus Lethenteron; species Lethenteron camtschaticum. The sequence goes on from MU249606.1 coordinate 10,728,503, forward strand.
TTGTATTGAAGTGTCCCAATGCGACCTCGTGTGTTTTGTTCTCATTCAGAAGTTATTCTCTACATACATGGACTCCACTTATACATATTAATGACTTAGTTTAACACGTAGACTTTCGCGACCAATATCATCCATAATAGAGGTTTGTTGGGTTAGATCGCGTAAATATAAATTTGTCGTTAAAACCCGCCACCACCAGACACAGCCAACTAGTAAGGGTTGTCACGCAACAGAACGTGCCAATTCGTCACTAGTACAGCACACCCGGTGTGTTGGAGAGCCAAGCCACAACATTTCCAAACTGAGTACGACGTTTCGCCAGTAATTACTGGTGACATATTTTTTTTATCTCCGCAAGGAACTACTGGTGACGTAATTATTGGCGAAACGTCGTACTCAGTTTGTAAATGTTGTGGCTTGGCTCTCCAACACAGCCGGTGTGCTGTACTAGTGACGAATGGCCACGTTCTGTTTACGTGACAACCCTTACTAGTTGGCTTGTCGGGTGGTGGCGGGTTTTAACGACACATTTATATATTTACGTGATCTAACCCAGAAACCTCTATTATGGATGTTTACGACTTGTCAGGGGCTTATAATTTGCATGAACTTATAGCAATATGGGAGTTAAGATGAGTTGCATAACTCTGCCTGAAGTACTTGTGAATTCAAACACGTTGTTGCGTTTGATTCCTTGCAGAGATAAAAAAAAAGATTATCATCATCAAGTAAAATATGTTCATAACCACTTAAAATGTGCCTGTGTGCATCTGCTTCATCGCCGTGCATAAGTATACAACTCACCCATAGGTGTGTGCCGAATACCACTGCATAGTTTTACGCGGTTCTGTCAAGCTATCGCGTTGGACTGCTTGTTGTTGGGTATGATGTCCGACGTTTCGTTGCACGTGCCAGAACTTTTGAATCAATGCAGATCCAACAGCAGAGGGCAAGCGACTGCATACATAACACCTTAGCCCTCAATTCATTTTCTGAAGGTCTCAGCACGTGGTTTGAAACATAGGACTTCAAGATACAACCCGAAAAACACATCAAAGAGCTGCCGTGTTTAAATAGCTTGCCCTCTGCTGGTACATCGCCCTTCCAAACGACAGCAAAATTCACGGTAGAATTAGAGATGATTTCACGATACAACCCGAGTAGAATGCACGGCTAGACACAAGCAAAAATGTTGTTGCTGTCCGTTCAGCGTTTTCACATTTGTCAAAAGTGTGTTTAACGTTGACTGTGCAGCCCTCCAACCTCGCCCCCCCCGTTTTTACAGGGCTGCTGCTGCTGTGTGTGTCCATCAACCCACGCGCGCTTGCTTACTCATGCAAAGCTGCCTGCGTGCCCTATAAGGCGGCGGTGTTGACTGTGTACTGCTAGCGAGCAAAATAAAATTAATCCGTAAAAACAAAGTTTTTCACTATAAATCCTTTATATGCGTGGCATTATTCATTTCTGTTTTTCTTGAGTAAGAGTTTCATTTTATCACATTGGTATTTTAAATTAAATAAAATTTTTTCCTAAAAAGTGGAAAATTTGGAAATTTTTCCACGAAAATAAATTGTCACGCACAACGAGTCTGTGTGCAAAATGTCAGCTCGATTGGATCACGGAAGTGGGTTAAAAACGACCGAAATATTTGCACGGTCGTAAGCGCGCAGGCAAGCAAGTGAACTTAAGATAAAGGATTTTAAAAAAGCGTCTCTATCGACACCACCTTTTGATATCTTGAATGTTGCTTTGAAAGGAAAAGTGATGATGTGTGCCAAGTCCTCATCATCACCATCCACTCTGGGTTCTACACGGGTGGGAGGTTAAATCATGGCTTGAAGCAGTCCTCACGCGTGAGAATACCCGTCGAAATTTCCCAAACCACTTTGGCGATGCGGATTTGAGATTAATCTCACGCTGGCAGAAGTCGGTCATTATCCTGGATCTGGACGTATTGGCGGTACTACACCAGTGCAGCAAAAACACACCGGTCCTCATAAAACCGTCTACAAACTAAATTTGAGCTGACGTTCGTCTTCCGACTGCTTCGACATCGCGAACTGATTTTGACTCGCACCACCCGCAAGAATTTCTGACCGGGGTTGCGAATCGCGGGTAAATAACTAAACAATGCGTTAATTTGCCTTTTCTTTGTTACCGCATACCGCCGGATATGCAAAACAATACACGGTTCACGTGCACGAGGAAGAGCAAGGATGCATGGATAGATAACATCAAAGCATGGACGAGGCTCACGCTGGAACAGGCAATGAGGAGGAGGAGCAGAAGACAGAAGTCAGTGGCGAAGGATAGCCCACGGTGCGGATAACCCTCGGATCGAAGTGGGCTGAACACAAGACTACTCCGATGTACTGCCAATACGTTCATTTAAGCAGAAGATGAAATCAATCCGAGACACATGAAACAATGCCTCTGTTGACAAGACCATTAACAAAAGTTGTGTTTTTCTTACATACCATTAGCCACACGGCCCTCGGGGTGCGTGTAATTTTAGCAGCGTTGTTTCGACACAAGCGAATTCCGGACTGGTTTTGACATTGGACGTCTCCACAGCCGTCAGCTTGCTTGCAAGGGCCACTTCGAAGAGAAATTCACGTGAATCGAGATAAGGATGCAGAAATTAAACCTAGTTGAGCCTGGGTAGTGCTTGGATGGGCGACTAGCGTGTGCAAACAGGTTGTCGCAGGGTTTGCGGGGCTATGTGGTGGGTAATGTTCGCGCGCTGCTCTTCGTAACCCGGTGACCTGAGTTCAATTCCCGCTCACGGCCAACACCGGTGACGATAATCTGAACCGGTCCTGGCCTCTCCTAGGTCTACTCAGCCTCAAACGAATACCCGGCGCGGTGTGTAAACATCGCCACTGGGAGACAAAGGTGGTCGGCGTGGCGCTGGCCACCCACCCCCTCGTGTACCGTTCCGGCCTTTATAGGTGCTTGCTAACAGCACTTGCCCCTACAGTCTGTTAAGGCTACACGGGGATCTTGTGTGCGTGGAAAGTGGTAGTTTAGCGGTTAGCGTGCTAAACCTAACGATTATCCGAACCGGTCCTAGGTCTCCCTAGGTCGACTCAGACTTAAATGAGTACCTAATTCGTATGTAAACATCGCCACCGGGCCACAATGGTTCAAATTGCCGTGGTTCTATGGAGGTTTATCGAGTGTCTCCGAACGGGCGCGACTAAGACGATCCTTCGTGTAGGAGCCTTTAAACTGACTGTTGGGGCAAGTGCTGTTAGCGAGCACCTATTAAGGCCGGAAAACGCGAGGGAGCGATGTGGCAAACACCACGCCCGCCGCCTTGGTATCCCAGTGATGTTACACATCTGACTGAGTCGACTTAGGGTGGGTGGGGGGGCCAAGAACCGGTACATATGTAATGCGGTTGTAAACGGCCCTTCTGAGGTGCCGTCAGGGGGGAGGAGTTAGGTCACGTGGGGGCAGAGGGTTGAGTATAGAAGGAGGGAACCGGAAGAGCAAGGGAGTGACGGGGAACCAGGAACAGAGGAAGGCCAAGAAGGGCGAAGCGGGTGTGGCGAGATCGCCACGAACACGGGGGGAGCGAGGATCGGCACCGTTGGCCAGCGGTGACCGACCCGAAGCAGCGAGGAGGCTGCAGTCAGCAGCGGGGCTGCACAGAGAGGGTGGGCAGCGGGTCTGCATACAGTGACAGCCAGAGGGTCTGCACATAGGGTAGCAGCAGGAGTCTGCATAGGGGTAGAAGCGAGTCTGCAGGGAGGAGGTTACAATAGATGAAGCAGAGAGTCAGAGGGAGAGGAAGCTATAATAGCAGTGAATAGCCGGGGCTACAAATACAGGAGTTATAACAGAGTGCCGTGTGGGTAAAGACGTGAACCTGAATAAAGACACGAAGACAGAAAGAAGTGTTCGAGTCCTTTTATTACACTGGAGTCAGAAGTGAAACGGCATGGCGAAACAACTGAGGAAGAAGAATATCCATCTCCGGCGTCGGCTTCATCATCGGACGACGACGATCTTCCTCCTGAGGTCGGCTTCACTTCGGCGGAGGGAGAGATCCGTGAGGGCCCGGGTGTGGAGGAGGTTGCCGCTGCGTCCGACCCATCTGCGTTGAAGGACGAAGATTTAAGATGGACCCGGATGGCGGAGCAACTGGCGACCCTAAAAACCGTCATCACGGAGTTGTGTGACCTTGTCACGCCAAGGGCGGCGTTGGTAGGTGATGGTGGTGATCGGCAGGAGCCCGGGTCGTCTTCGATGGCGCCGCCATCGACCACGCGGCGTGAAGACGCCATCTTGGGCGTGGCGCACCACGGAAGGCGGGAAGCCGCCATTTTGGGGCCGCCACGAGGATCGTCCGCCATCTTGGCGACACCGCGTTGCGACGCCTTGCTGAACTTGCCGCCGGAAGAGTCGGTGACGGACGGAAGCAGGCCAAGGAGCCGCAGTCGTCACCTTACAACTGTTAAGGAGTTCTCCATCGGGGGCGATTGGAGTGCGTTCGCTTGTCGATTTTTGGCGGCGGTACGAACGGCAAGGTGGACGGACGCCGAGGCGCTGGAGGTGCTTCCGACTCTCCTTGACGATGAGTCTGTTCGTTTTTTTCGCTCTATAAAAGCTGCGAAGAAGAAAACATTGCGTGGAGTGTTCGACGAAATGGCGGACGCGTACGAGCCACCGGATGACGCCCATCGCCGCTTCGTGCAGCGCAACGCGCACCGGAGGAGTCGCCTGTAGCGTACAGGGGCGCCGTGCTGGAACTCGCGATGGCCGCTTACCCGGAGACGGAGCCTGACCTGCTGGAACCTCTCATCTTGGGGAAGATGTTAGAGTTATCCCGGGATCTGGGCATTCCTATGCCGGCGTGCGGTCACGAGAAACTCACGTCCCGGACCGCGGCCAAGTGTTTGGACGCCCAGTTCAATCTCCGCCGCTGGAAACAAGTCACGGCGTGGACGGGCGGTCCTGTCGTCGATGGGGGGCCGTAGGGTGGGACCCTACAAAGGCCGTGTACGTGCCGGATGCGACCGGCCCAAAGGAGCTGTCGGCCGCCTCCACTCCGTGGCCGGCTCGAAGCGGGCCGGGGCCGCGGGCTCCGCCGCCGGCGCGGCCACGTCGGGACGGGGTGCCTGCTGCGCGCCGACCCGACGTCGACTGTTTCCGTTGCGGCCGTCGGGCCACTATGCCAGGGACTGCTGGGCCCGGGTTCCGGGGCCGCCCCAGCAGGAGGCCTCGATCGCGGACGTCCCAAAGAAAGACCCTCCGGCACAGGCAAGTCGGTGCGCACCAGACACCCGGCAAGGCCTGACACCTCACTCATCGCCGTTGTTGTGCGACGCGGATGTTCTAAATATGGGAGGCCAGTATCTGCGCCTTGTCGCTCGATAACGCAGTGGCGTAAGTTGGCTCGGCGGGTTGTCGCGGCCGCTACAGGTTCGTCCACTGTACCGGGGTCGATCCAAGGGGTGGACGTGCGTATTTTGGTGGATTCCGGGGCGTCCGCGACCATTATTTCGGATGTTATATTTCATCTTTTGAACATCCCACCGGGGGCCGTGAGGCCGGCTTACGCTTCCTGCATCGCTGCGAACGGGGGTAGTATGGGCATCGTGGGACAGGTGGACGCTAATATTTCTATCGGGGGGTTTCGGCCTCGGCGTTGTGTTAATTTCGAGGTCCCTGGCGGTTCCTTGCTTGTTGGGCACGGATTTTTTGGCTAAGATGCCCATTCTAATTAGAATCAATGAAAATTGCATTGAACTACCAGGGGGCCGCAAATTGGCGTTTTTACAGTCCACCTGGGGGCGACCGGCTCCGGTTGCCCAGGTGCAGGCGTTATCGAAGTTTCAGTTGATATTCCACCTGGCTCGCAGATGCTCATTCCCCTACGATACCGGAAGCCGGTTCCGGGTCGGCAGGGTGCTTGTGGAATTTTGCTGTCGCCGTCCGCCGCTGTTACGGGCGGATTGGCACTGGTGGGGGCGCAAACCATTGTCCGTCCGGATCAGCGCCCGTTTTTGCAGGTGTTAAATGCGAGTTCTGAAAGCGTGTGTGTGCCGGCTGGTACCGTTGTGGCACACGCCACTACGGCGTTTACGGCTCAGAGTGACATTCCGGACGGGGGCTGGTGGGTGGTGTTTCACACGACGGAGGGGTGGACGATCGTTGGATCGCCGAATTATGTGCGGAAAATTCGGCCCTTTCCGCTGAGCAGCGTTGTGCGATTCATAAATTATTAGCGAGCTATTCCGATGTGTTTAGCTCGGACGATTTGGACTTGGGACGCACCTCGCTGCTCTCTCATCACATCGAAACGGGGACGCGGCCCCTATCCGCTTGAACTCGCGTCGGATGAGTCCGGCTGAGCGTGAGCACGTTCGAGGGGCAGTGGAAGACATGTTGAAAGCGGATATTATATCTCCGTCTAATAGCCCGTGGGGCGCGCCTGTTGTGTTGGTTAAAAAGAAAGATGGTAAATTACGATTTTGTGTGGATTTTCGGAAGTTAAATAAAGTATCGGTGGCAGATGCGTATCCCCTGCCGCGTATGGACGATTCTCTCGACGCCTTGTCAGGGGCTAAGTTTTTTTCAACGCTAGATCTCTCTTCGGGCTTCTGGCAGCTTCCCTTGACGAGCCCTCGCGGGAAAAGACAGCGTTCCGTACGCCGCAGGGGTTGTTCCAATTTAACTGTCTGCCGATGGGGTTGAATGCAGCCCCTGCCACCTTTCAGAGATTGATGGAGTTGGTATTGACGGGGTTGCAGTGGGAGACATGTCTCATTTATTTAGATGATATTATTGTCTTCAGCCGCACATTTGATGAGCATTTATTGCGGTTGGAGCCGTTTTTGCCAGAATGCGTTCTGCTAATTTGAAATTCAAGCCTAAGAAATGTCATCTACTGCAACGTTCCGTTCGATACTTGGGACATATTGTTAGTGCGGACGGGGTGGCCACGGATCCAGAGAAAACTGCGTGTGTCCGGGATTGGGCAACCCCCGCCACGGTGGGTGATGTGCGTCGGTTTTTGGGGTTCGCCTCATATTACCGGAGGTTTGTTCCGAATTTCGCTACTATCGCCAGGCCTTTGCATCTCCTTACTGGGAAGGGCACAAATTTGTGTGGGGACCGCCGGAGGAGGCGGCGTTTCGGAGCCTGCGCGACCTACTGGCTACTGCGCCGACGTTGGATTATCCGGATTTTGACCATCCCTTCATTCTGGATACTGATGCGAGTGACACCGGGATTGGGGCGGTGTTGTCCCAGTCAAAAGGTGGTGTTGAGCGTGTGGTGGCGTACGGGAGTCGGGTTTTGTCTCCCGCGGAAACTCGTTACTGCGTCACTCGCAGGGAACTTTTGGCTATTGTGTATTTTCTCCGCCAATTTCGACCGTATCTGTACGGTCGGTCGTTTATTGTCCGAACGGACCATGCGGCCTTGCAGTACGCTCTTAAGATGGACCAGCCATCCGGACAATTGGCGAGATGGCTGGACACGTTGCAAGAATTCTCCTTCCAAATTCACCATCGGAAGGGTGTGCGTCACGCTAACGCGGACGCACTGTCCAGGTTGCCGCAACAATCCCCTTGTGCGTGTGCGTCGGGGACGCATAGGTGTGGACCGGCTCAGCCCCCCCTCAGCCTGTCGCGCGGGCAGTGGATGTTCTCGAACCTCCGCTTACACCGGGACCGGTTGAAGGGGGACCGGCTGACGGGATTTTGCGTCTTCCAAGGTCTGTGTGGATTCGGGAGCAAATGTTGGACGATTCTTTGGTGTCGTTACGGAAACGAACGGAGAGGGCGGGTAAGGAAGTCGGTGCGGGTGGTAATTCGGAAACTGCTCTCCGAGATGGGTTACTGATGTGGAGGGAAGGGATACAGGAACACTGGCGTCTCGTTGTGCCTACGTCATTGCGCTATGAGTTGATTAGATCCTTGCACTGTGACACACTTTTACACCTGGGGGTGCAGAAAACCCTATTGACGCTGCAGCGAGACTATTATTGGCACGGCATGACGACGGATGTCGTCGGTCACGTTCGCGCGTGTCCCGATTGTGCCCGCCGTAAGCCGCCTAAACATCCATATGTTCCGCCGATACAATCGATTAAAGTATCTCGGGTTAATGAGTTGGTGGCGTTAGATATTTTGGGACCCTTTCCGCCATCAGCTAAAGGGAATAAGTATTTACTGGTGGGGGTGGAGTACCTCTCTCGCTGGCCGATGGCCTGGCCTTGCCTGACCAGTCAGCGGCGTCTATCACGGACGCCTTTCTATTTGGGTATGTAATGGACAAAGGGGCTCCGGAGAGGCTCCTTACGGATCAGGGACGTAACTTTTCGTCTAAATTGTTGGGGGAGGTGTGTGCGGCTCTTGGAACTAAAAAGATACGGACGTCCCCCTACCACCCGCAAACGGATGGTATGGTGGAACGGTTGAATCGGACTCTGTCCGCCATGCTGTGCCATACGGTCGGGGAAAACCAATCTGATTGGGATTTGCATATCCCTGGGGTGCTTTCGGCGTATCGCATGACGCCGCACGCGGCTACTGGATACTCGCCGTTTTTCTTATGTACGGCCGTGAGAATGTGCCGCCGATTCATGACCAGTTGGGAACCGGTGCGAGGGGGCCTGTTAAGCCTCTTCCTGAGTATATTAAGGACAACGTTCGGCGTGTCGCTGAGGCGAGGGAAAATGCCCGCATGGCTACTGCCAAGGCTCAGGCCAGGAATGAGCGGTGTGCCCGACGTTCAAAGGGGGAGTGTCCCTGGAGAAAGGGGGACCTGGCCTGGCTTCATTGCCCACAGGTGCGGCCAGGTACATCTCCTAAATTACATCGACCTTGGCAGGGTCCGGTCCGCCTCATTGAGGTTCCCAACCCACAGTCGCGCGTGTGCAGGTTGGTGCACGGCGTTGGTTCGTGCACACGTCCCGGTTGAAGCCATACATTGCCCACGGCCGGATGCGTCATCTCCCGAAGTTGCCTTGCCGGGGTCTGTTGCTGCCGACTCGCCCTTGCCTGTGTCTGCTGACCTTGCGAGAGCGCCTGTCGTACCCGTCACAGACAAGCGGCCGTGACAGCGCAGGGAGGAGGACCTTCCGCTTGTGGGACGCCGACCGGAGCCGCAGAACCCACGGGACCTGCAGCTCTTCCTATCCCTCCGCGGACGCGAGTACGGGATGTTTCTGGACGCGAGCGGACAGTGGCGGGCTTCCAATGGCGACGGAAGAACTTGCGCCCGTCGCCCCTAAAACCCTTCCACGTTCCCGCTCGGCGGGTGGGCCGCCGACCGTCCGGACGGCCCGGCTACCCGTACTCGCTCGAAATCCCTCACGTTTCGTTAGATTGTGTTGTGTTGTGTTATTGTTATAATGTTCTTCAATGCTTCGTGTCTTTTTGCGTGTTGGCCCTTTACACCCGCATTGCTTTTCAGGTTGCAATTCAGCCGAGGTCGGCTGGATTTTCTTTAGGGGGAGGGTGATGTAATGCGGTTGTAAACGGCCCTTCTGAGGTGCCGTCAGGGGGGAGGAGTTAGGTCACGTGGGGGGCAGAGGGGTTGAGTATAGAAGGAGGGGAACCGGAAGAGCAAGGGGAGTGACGGGGAACCAGGAACAGAGGAAGGCCAAGAAGGGCGAAGCGGGGTGTGGCGAGATCGCCACGAACACGGGGGGAGCGAGGATCGGCACCGTTGGCCAGCGGTGACCGACCCGAAGCAGCGAGGAGGCTGCAGTCAGCAGCGGGGCTGCACAGAGAGGGTGGGCAGCGGGTCTGCATACAGTGACAGCCAGAGGGTCTGCACATAGGGGTAGCAGCAGGAGTCTGCATAGGGGTAGAAGCGAGTCTGCAGGGAGGAGGTTACAATAGATGAAGCAGAGAGTCAGAGGGGAGAGGAAGCTATAATAGCAGTGAATAGCCGGGGCTACAAATACAGGAGTTATAACAGAGTGCCGTGTGGGTAAAGACGTGAACCTGAATAAAGACACGAAGACAGAAAGAAGTGTTCGAGTCCTTTTATTACACATATATTCGCCACCGAAGTTGGCCGCGAGCGGGAATCAAACTCGGCGCGCTAACAACTGCGCAGCCGCTCCCCCCATCATCATCATCACAACAACAGCGATCGCACCCCGCACACCTCCTTGCACGCGCATTCCTCGGTGGCACGCGGCGCGTGAAGAGGAATGTGGACGACTCAGGCTCGCACCGGCTCGACACAATGAGATAGCCGCCACCACCAACCCCATCACCCCGCATCCCCCCCTCCATCCCTCAACACGCGGTGTTTCACCGCTCTGCTCCCAATCTCAACCTCGCCTCCTGCTCCTCCCACCATCACCACCACCGCAGGTTCACCGCCTGACCACAACAACAGACGGCCTCCACCACCACCCACGCCGCTCAGGAGTCGCGTGTGCTTCACAGCAGCCGGGGTCTCGCTGGCTGGCTCGATGCGGGCCGAGTAAGAGAGCAGATCGCGAAGCGAACAGGAATAACCGGAGGGGCCAGGCTGCTTGACGCGAGGAACGGCGAGGGGAGAGAGGCGCTCTCGTGTTCCTGCATCTCCACTGGCGCCTCCTGCACCGCTGGTGCCGGGGTCTTCTCACCTGCGCCTCCCGCAGCTCACCGCTCACCGCTGCGACTGCCAGTCTCCCTCTAGCTCTCTCTGCGTGCTGCCTCTGTGCATCGCTTAACCACTCTGCTCATCCCCTGCAGCTCCCTGTTCATCCCTGACCGTCCAGTCCCCCGCAACCCCCCCCCACCCACCCTGCCATCACCGTGCCTCCGTCAATCTCCTAGCGGACCTCCTGCTCATCCCCCCTCCCCTGCTTCAAGACACGGAGGCGGGAGCCTCCTCTGCAGGGCGCCGGGGCATGAAGGACACGAGCTGATGGGCCCCAGAGTGGCCGTGTGGAGCAGTAACCACCCGCTGCTGCTGCTGCCGCTGCTGCTGCTGCTGTTGCTGCTCCGCCAGAGGATGTGTTGTCTGTGCGTCTCCGTTGCGCCACTGGGAGCCATCGCCTCCACCGCGCTGTCAGGAGGATCTCTCTGTCCGCGACCCCCTGGTGCTGGGATTCGGTGAGAGACCCCAAATCTCCGCGTCCTCCTCCCGCCCGCCAATCGTTGCGTTCCCCTTCAAGGGGCCCTGCACGGCCGTGCGTCGAGTTCTAATGGGGATGTGTGTCCGTGCGTGTCTCTCTGTGTGTGTCTTGTATTTGTGCTCAGGAGCTCAACTGCACTGCGCGACCAGGTGAGGCCAGGTGCGACCCCCGTGTGTGTGTGCGGGCTTTCGATGCGTGTGGAGCAAACGCGGTGATGTGATGCGGTGCGGTGTGGAGTTATATGGTGAGGCGCGTGGGATGGTTCACTTTGGTGTGGTGAGGTAAGAGTGGCGCGCGTGTGGGGTGGCCTTGAAGCGGCGCGTTTACGTGGTGTGGATGACTGCACGGTGTGGCGTGGCACTGCACCGCTGCACGGTGTGGTGTGTGGCGTGTGGCGTGTCCTCCAGGAGCCTGCGACTCACCTTTACCTGCGTGGCGAGCTCCCGCCTCCCCTCGGACCTCCTCGTCTCCTCCTCGTTCCACGAGGGCCGCCTCCTCCTCAACATCAGCTGGGCCGTGAGCCCCGACGGTAGGGTTGACACCTCCTGAGGCTCAACAAACTGGGACATGTCGCGGGAAGAATATAGAACTGCACTGGGTACTCAATCACGATGCCGATGAAGGGATAGTTGCTCGTGAACTCGTGGGCTTGAGTGGTGTAAACTCCCGTTATGATGACGACTACTTCTACTAACGCAGTTGAAAAAAAACATGACTCGTAATGTCCCCGGGAAGACTTTAAAGAGATGCCACGGCAGGGTTGCCACCTCCGTGTGGCGAGGCGTCGTCACCGGCCCAGGGGCTGGTGGATCACGGGCAGATTTGACGAATCTGTTGAGAAATCACACCCGTGGGCTGTGAGATGTCAGGGCAACCAAAGCAAGTGAGTGGGTCTTGATTTGTTAAGCTTTCGTGACTGCAGGAATCCATACTCTTTGGTTCTTTCGGTAAAGTCACGTAGGTATAAAATAAATCACGACGTTTCGGGTGCAACACAAGCGTCCGTCGTAAGTGGGAAAGCATGGTCTGCTGCTGAAGCAGACTGCGGCAGACTGCGAGCGGTCGCTTGTGTTGCGCCAGAAACGTGATTTATCTTATACCTACGTGACTTACCGAAAGAACCAAAGAGTGAGTGAGTGGGTCTCGTGTGGACCACGTTGCGAGGTGGGCTTTTCTCCCCAGGGGATTGCTCAGATGGCTTTGCCGCTGTGGCGTTCCGCACGATGGTTAAAGCCACTTAGTTGAGATTGTGATTGATGGTGGCCAGGTCGTTGATGAAAGAGTGGCGAATGGATCATTGGTGGGATTTACCTGGTAAGATAAAACAAATAGTGTGGTTTTATTTGTATAAAATTTGTAACGGGTTGTTTACCTTTCCTGGTAAGATTAAACATGTAGTTTGGTTTTATTTGTATAANAATTTGTAACGGGTTGTTTACCTTCTTGGTAAGATTAAACATGTAGTTTGGTTTTATTTGTATCAGTTTTGTAACGATTTGTTTACTTTCCTACACTTTACACTCGTGTGTGTTTTTGTTTGCTTGTTGTTGTCACGTTCTGCCCGCCCCTACTGGACATCTTGAACAAGAGTTTTATAGCTCTTCGGATTCCTCCTCAGTAAAATAAAACAGATATCGATGTTGTATTTTTGTGTTTTACATTGGTTTACTACGTGAAATTCGCATAAATAAACGTACAAATAGAAAAAATCATGTCCTGAAACGGTTACTGCACTTCTGTACTACCACTTGCATCACGGGGGATTTGTGGTGCAGTGTTTTCATTGTTTAAGTTGTATGTAGTGTATAATGTAGGTATACAATATTTAGCATGAATAAGCCTAGAGCTACTCGCTTTGTCACGCACGCGGTGCCGACACGGACTGTTACGCCTTTGGAACGGTTTTGCGGATGGGCCCGGGACTGCCGGATCATGTTGAAAGCAGCGGATAATCGACGATCAATCTGCAGCATTCTAATTATGAGTACCTCGGTGACTCCCAAGTGAAGCCACTTTCTCGCCCACGGAATTGTCCAAAACATCCCGATGTAGCAGCACCCTGCTGAAATGAGCTTGAGACTCGGTTTCTCCTAGGTAAATGGATGACAGTTGAAATAAATTCTAGATCTGAAGTTTTCGTGACTGCAAGGATTCATACTCTTTGNTTTTGTTCGGTGTCACTTAGGTAAAAAATTAAATTAATTCACTTCTTGCTTTGAAGTTGTCCCCACTGAAGGATGCTTGTGTTGTGCCTGAAAANCGTGATTTAATTTATTATGTTTTATACGTGACTTTACAAAACCAAAGAGTTGAAATAACTTCAGACCCTAGGCCGCATGTCTTGGCAGACACCACGGACAATAGAATGTTGTTCTTCTGATCACAACAGCTGACAGAGATGAGATAAGATAGTCTGGCTGAAGTGGTAGACTGGATTCTTTGTGGTGGTGGTGGTGAAATGATGCTGACAATGACAATGATGTTGACAAATATAATGATGAAGATGATGATGATGGTGGCAGATTGATGATGATAAAGATTATGATGGAGGCTGATGATGATCATGACCAGTATAATCATGGCAAGGATGATGAGTGAGATGACAATACTAATTATCGTCATGAATACTGTATTTGATGACATGAATTATGACAGTGATGGTGAAAATGACGGTAATGATAATGGTTAAAATCATAGTTATGCATGACTGTATTAGCTGACTGATGACAATAACCCTACAATGATGCTGTCGATGAATATTGTCGTGACAATGTTGACAATGACAATGATGACGATATGACCATAATGATTATGATGGACCGTGATGATGATGTTGTTGTTGTTGGTGTCGTTGACGAGCACCCTCGTGCTGCAGGGCTGGCGCGTGGAGCTGGTGTTCACGACCTGCACAGGGATGACCCTGCTGCTGCTGCGCCACCCCGTGCCCACCCCGCGCCACCCCGGGGCCACAAGGTGAGTAGCTGTGCGGAGGAGATGGAGNAGAAGAGACACGGGGAGGCTGAGTGTAGCTGTGTGGAGGAGCTGTAGGGACACGGGGAGGCTGAGTGTAGCTGTGTGGAGGAGCTGTAGCTGAGGGACACGGGAGGTGAGTGTAGCTGTGTGGAGGAGCTGTAGATGAGGGACACGGGGAGGCTGAGTGTAGCTGTGTGGAGGAGCTGCAGCCAGGGACACGGGGAGGCTGAGTGCAGCTGTGTGGAGGAGCTGTAGCCCAGGGGACACGGGGAGGCTGAGTGTAGCTGTGTGGAGGAGCTGTAGATGAGGGACACGGGGAGGCTGAGTGTAGCTGTGTGGAGGAGCTGCAGCCAGGGACACGGGGAGGCTGAGTGTAGCTGTGTGGAGGAGCTGTAGCCAGGGACACGGGAGGCTGAGTGTAGCTGTGTGGAGGAGCTGTAGGGACACGGGAGGCTGAGTGTAGCTGTGTGGAGAGCTGTAGATGAGGGACAAGGGGAGGCTGAGTGTAGCTGTGTGGAGGAGCTGTAGCAGGGACACGGGAGGCTGAGTGTAGCTGTGTGGAGAGCTGTAGCGGACACGGGAGGCTGAGTGTAGCTGTGTGGAGAGCTGTAGCGGGGACACGGGGAGGCTGAGTGCAGCTGTGTGGAGAGCTGTAGCAGGGACACGGGGAGGCTGAGTGTAGCTGTGTGGAGGAGCTGTAGCCCAGGGACACGGGGAGGCTGAGTGTAGCTGTGTGGAGGAGCTGTAGATGAGGGACACGGGGAGGCTGAGTGTAGCTGTGGGGAGGAGCTGTAGCCCAGGGGACACGGGGAGGCTGAGTGTAGCTGTGTGGAGGAGCTGTAGCCCAGGGACACGGGGAGGCTGAGTGTAGCTGTGTGGAGGAGCTGTAGCTAGAGGGGACACGGGGAGGCTGAGTGTAGCTGTGTGGAGGAGCTGTAGCTGACACGGGAGGCTGAGTGTAGCTGTGTGGAGGAGCTGTAGCTGACACGGGGAGGCTGAGTGTAGCTGTGTGGAGGAGCTGTAGCTGAGGGGACACGGGGAGGCTGAGTGTAGCTGTGAGGAGGAGCTGTAGCTGACACGGGGAGGCTGAGTGTAGCTGTGTGGAGGAGCTGTAGCTGAGGGGGCACGGGGAGGCTGATTGTAGCTGTGTGGAGGAGCTGTAGCCCAGGGGACACGGGGAGGCTGAGTGTAGCTGTGAGGAGGAGCTGTAGCTGACACGGGAGGCTGAGTGTAGCTGTGTGGAGGAGCTGTAGCTGAGGGGACACGGGGAGGCTGAGTGTAGCTGTGAGGAGGAGCTGTAGCTGACACGGGGAGGCTGAGTGTAGCTGTGTGGAGGAGCTGTAGCTGAGGGGGCACGGGAGGCTGAGTGTAGCTGTGTGGAGGAGCTGTAGCCAGGGGACACGGGGAGGCTGAGTGTAGCTGTGTAGAGGAGCTGTAGTCGAGGGACACGGGGAGGCTGAGTGTAGCTGTGTGGAGGAGCTGTAGCCCAGGGGACACGGGGAGGCTGAGTGTAGCTGTGTGGAGGAGCTGTAGCCCAGAGGACACGGGGAGGATGAGTGTAGCTGTGTGGAGGAGCTGTAGCTGAGGGGACACGGGGAGGCTGAGTGTAGCTGTGTGGAGGAGCTGTAGCTGAGGGGACACGGGAGGCTGAGTGTAGCTGTGTGGAGGAGCTGTAGCTGAGGGGACACGGGGAGGCTGAGTGTAGCTGTGTGGAGGAGCTGTAGCTGAGGGGACACGGAGGCTGAGTGTAGCTGGTGGAGGAGCTGTAGCTGGGGGTCACGGGGAGGCAGTGTAGCTGTGTGGAGGAGCTGTAGCTGAGGGGACACGGGGAGCTGAGTGTAGCTGTGTGGAGGGGCTGTAGCTGAGGGGACACGGGAGGCTGATGTGTAGCTGTGTGGAGGAGCTGTAGCTGAGGGGACACGGGGAGCTGAGTGTAGCTGTGTGGAGGAGCTGTAGCTGAGGGGACACGGGAGGCTGAGTGTAGCTGTGTGGAGGAGCTGTAGCTGAGGGGTCACGGGGAGGCTGAGTGTAGCTGTGTGGAGGGCTGTAGCTGAGGGGTCACGGGAGGCTGAGTGTAGCTGTGTGGAGGGCTGTAGCTGAGGGGACACNGGAGGCTGAGTGTAGCTGTGTGGAGGAGCTGTAGCTGAGGGGACACGGGAAGCTGAGTGTAGCTGTGTGGAGGAGCTGTAGCCGAGGGGACACGGGGAGGCTGAGTGTAGCTGTGTGGAGGAGCTGTAGCCCAGAGGACACGGGGAGGCTGAGTGTAGCTGTGTGGAGGAGCTGTAGCTGAGGGGACACGGGGAGGCTGAGTGTAGCTGTGTGGAGGAGCTGTAGCTGAGGGGACACGGGAGGCTGAGTGTAGCTGTGTGGAGGAGCTGTAGCTGAGGGGACACGGGGAGGCTGAGTGTAGCTGTGTGGAGGAGCTGTAGCTGAGGGGACACGGGAGGCTGAGTAGCTGTGTGGAGGAGCTGTAGCTGAGGGGTCACGGGGAGGCTGAGTAGCTGTGTGGAGGAGCTGTAGCTGACACGGGGAGCTGAGTGTAGCTGTGTGGAGGGCTGTAGCTGAGGGGACACGGGAGGCTGAGTAGCTGTGTGGGGAGCTGTAGCTGAGGGGACACGGGAGCTGAGTGTAGCTGTGTGGAGGAGCTGTAGCTGAGGGGACACGGGAGCTGAGTGTAGCTGTGTGGAGGGCTGTAGCTGAGGGGTCACGGGGAGGCTGAGTAGCTGTGTGGAGGAGCTGTAGCTGAGGGGACACGGGAGGCTGAGTGTAGCTGTGTGGAGGAGCTGTAGCTGAGGGGACACGGGGAAGCTGAGTGTAGCTGTGTGTAGGAGCTGTAGCTGAGGGACACGGGAGGCTGAGTGTAGCTGTGTGGGGAGCTGTAGCTGAGGGACACGGGAGGTTGAGTGTAGCTGTGTGGAGGAGCTGTAGCTGAGGGACACGGGAAGGCTGAGTGTAGCTGTGTGGAGGAGCTGTAGCTGAGGGACACGGGAGGCTGAGTGTAGCTGTGTGGAGGAGCTGTAGCTGAAGGGACACGGGGAGGTTGAGTGTAGCTGTGTGGATGAGCTGTAGCTGANGGGACACGGGGAGGCTGAGTGTAGCTGTGTGGAGGAGCTGTAGCTGAGGGGACACGGGGAGGCTGAGTGTAGCTGTGTGGAGGAGCTGTAGCCCAGGGACACGGGGAGGCTGAGTGTAGCTGTGTGGAGGAGCTGTAGCTGAGAGGACACGGGGAGGCTGAGTGTAGCTGTGTGGAGGAGCTGTAGCCCAGGGGACACGGGGAGGCTGAGTGTAGCTGTGTGGAGGAGCTGTAGCTGAGGGGACACGGGGAGGCTGAGTGTAGCTGTGTGGAGGAGCTGTAGCTGAGGGGACACGGGAGGCTGAGTGTAGCTGTGTGGAGGAGCTGTAGCTGAGGGGACACGGGGAGGCTGCGTAGCTGTGTGGAGGAGCTGTAGCTGAAGGGACACGGGGAGGTTGAGTGTGCGTTGGAGGAGCTGTAGCTGAGGGACAGGGGAGGCTGAGTGTAGCTGTGTGGAGGAGCTGTAGCTGAAGGGACACGTGGAGGCTGCAGTGTAGCTGTGTGGAGGAGCTGTAGCTGAGGGGACACGGGGAGGCTGAGTGTAGCTGTGTGGAGGAGCTGTAGCTGAGGGGACACGAGGTGAGTAGCTGTGTGGAGGAGCTGTAGCTGAGGGACACGGGGAGGCTGAGTGTAGCTGTGTGGAGGAGCTGTAGCTGACACGGGGAGGTGANTGTACTGTGTGGAGGAGCTGTAGCTGAGGGGACACGGGGAGGCTGAGTGTAGCTGTGTGGAGGAGCTGTAGCTGAGGACACGGGGAGGTTGGTGTAGCTGTGTGGAGGAGCTGTAGCTGAGGGACACGGGGAGGCTGGTGTAGCTGTGTGGAGGAGCTGTAGCTGAGGGACACGGGAGGCTGGTGTAGCTGTGTGGAGGAGCTGTAGCTGAAGGGACACGGGGAGGTGAGTGTAGCTGTGTGGAGGAGCTGTAGCGAGGGACACGGGGAGGCTGGTGTAGCTGTGTGGAGGAGCTGTAGCAGAGACACGGGAGGCTGAGTGTAACTGTGTGGAGGAGCTGTAGCTGACACGGGAGGCTGAGTGTAGCTGTGTGGAGAGCTGTAGCTGAGGGACACGGGGAGGCTGAGTGTAGCTGTGTGGAGGAGCTGTAGCTGAGGGACACGGGGAGGCTGAGTGTAGCTGTGTGGAGAGCTGTAGCTGAGGGACACGGGAGGCTGAGTGTAGCTGTGTGGAGAGATGTAGCTGNTGGACACGGGGAGGCTGAGTGCAGCTGTGTGGAGAGCTGTAGCGAGGGGACACGGGGAGGCTGAGTGTAGCTGTTCGGAGGGGCTGTAGCTGAGGGGACAGGATACGGGAGCTCAGCACCAATAGCAGTTTGAATGTCTCTCACACTTCTTACCAGTGCAGATCTTAGTGAGGATTGGATACTCAAACTGGAGCTATTGAGAGTGGACGTTTTCCCTGATGGGGAGGACGTCTGTTTTGGTAACAGCTACCTGGTGGAAGTTTGAACCAATCCACGACGATGTGAGAGTGGATGGTGAGGCTGGGTTCATGGAGGATGCTCTTGAAGGGTGACGCTACTGTCCAGTTAGAGGCAGTCGCCCTCCAGCAACAACGGAGGGTAGAGGAGCGACACTTACAACAACGAGCGGAGTGCCGGGTGCTAAAATGCAGCACGTTGGCACAGTAGGGACACAGCTGGTGCATCTGCCAGTCAGTCAACCCATGGCACCCGGGTCTGTCCTGTTACCTCCTGTCAGTGAGCCTTCGACACTTTACATGCTCTTAAAGTGCACCTGGCCTGGCACAGGCACTGTGGTGACGTCACCGTTACTTGGTGGTGAATGGCAGGTATTGTTATGGCGTCAGTGGCGATGCAGAGCCCGGTGTCATCAGCACAGAGAGTCACGGTCAATGTTTAAACTGGAGATGGTTTTGCCGAGCGGAGGAGATCTCCTGGGAAGCGCAGCAGGCCCCTCGATGCAGCCTCTGGGGTCTCCACGGCACAGGGTCTCGTGAGGAGTTACACGGCCTTCGCACGGAGGCATGGAACGAGCGGTGTGAGAGGCGAGAGTGCCACTGGGAGACATTTAAGGGATGCCAACGTAGCCACGAAGGTGTGCTTGGAGAGGATGGAGTGAGTGGCGTCTGGTGTCACGAGCAGCGGAGAGCTGGGAGTGAGAGGAGCGGAGAAAGGTGTTCGCTGATCTCGTGTAGGAAAGTGGCGTCAGTGGAATGGCCTTGTGACTGGCGTCACGAGAGCATGGAATCTTGACGCTATAAATGCCCACATTCAACATCAATGCTACATCTCTCCCTTGAGTTTCATCAGTAGCAGCAGCAGCCGTAGGCAATCCACTACGGGTCGAAGTCCTCCCCAAGCCGCCACTACCCCTCACGATGCTGCCTAGCGCTTTGCACATGAACCAAAATCATCGCTCCATCTCCTCAGTGGATGCGCTCTCAGACTTGCTCTATCCCTTGGCTCCCTTTGGTTTTTGCCCTTAAATCTCAAATCATCCTCAGAAATCCCTTGGGCGATCTCGTCCTATATTTCTTCAGATCAACGTGGACTCAACTCCTGGAGACTGCGTTGATAACAAGTTTCTCCATCAGTGTCTCTGAAGAAGGCCCATTGCCCGAGACGTGAGCAATTATGTTTGTTTATTTATAAATGATTTATAAATTATTTATAGGGCCACGGTGTTGTTGATGAATGTTTTGAGTTTTAGTTAGTTGTGCTTGTGTGCCATTGCCAAGACACTGTCACAAAATAATATTGTTTAAGTCTTTAAATGCCACAGCGTTCTTTGTAACTAGTTTATTTTGGGTTAGATCATTGTGTAGGTATAATGCCAATGTTCAGTTGTACCCTTCGCTACCCGACAGAGCCGTTTAGAGACACGCGTTTAGAGTATTTTGCTGTTGTTATAAATGTCCACATTATAAGCCAATTCGTTGAGCTATCATTTGGGCCAGGTTGCTTCTGAAAAAGAACTGTAATAGCTCAGAGGGCCTTACCTGGTAAAATAAAAATTACTTATTTTTAGTTCAGAGCCAATTAAATCAAGTTGTTACACATCACGAGCCCATGTCCCAATTGATTTGATGTTTCATCAAAAAGCAGAGGAGGAGGGAGGAATGTTGAAAAGCAAGCAAAATGTTGACAATTGTTTTCTCTGGAGATTGTATCGAGCATCACGACAGCAGCCCAACTCTCGCGTGAGCCACAGCTTGTGTTGTCTCACGTCACGAACGCCGTCTGCGTGTGTGAAACCGGCTCACGAAAATACTAAAAATATTGTCTCTTATCGTGTCTCCTGTTCTCGCGGTTGTGCAAAGCAGTCCAACAACTGGGGTGATCATCTGATAGGCGAATTATTCACCCCTCTGCTTTACACAACATTCCCGACGACTTCCTCTCTTTACAAAAAGCGTCCACGTAGAAAGCGACACGCAGAGTTATGCTGCTCCCAATCCACTCGCCCTGCTTGAGTGGCACGTGGCCACCACATTGCGTGTGCGACACTGTCAGCCTTGCCTAGACCACCAACTCAAGAGCAAAATCACCACGCAGAGCTGTGCTACTCGCACACGTCAGGAAGACATTGCTCCCAACCACTTGCCCCACATGCATAGCACGTGACCTATGCATTGCGTGTACCTCCGATGACCACTGTTGTGTATGTACGTTGCGAAAGAAGTTCAACATGATACATACATAGACCACCATCTCCAAAGAGCGCTGAATGTGGATTGTTTGGGCCGTGATATTGTTTGGACCACCAACTTTCAAGAAGGGTCGAATATCTGGTCGCTCCGTCGGGCAGCAGAGAAGCGATCACACTCCGCACATCTTTATTCATGTTCTTGGTTCTTTCGGTAAAGTCACGTAGAAGGGAAATAATAAAATAATACAAATAAAACAATAAATTCTCACGACGTTTCGATTGCAACACAAGCAATCATCATCAGGTGTGAAACCCACCATCATCAGGTGTGAAACCTACCTGATGATGATTGCCCAGAATATGAATCCCTGCAGTCACGAAAGCTTTAAATCAAAAATCTTTATTCCTGTTCAGTTTCAGCCTCCACACCACGTTCTCCTTGTTTCGATGGATTTTCTCACCATTCACAGACAGCGTCGGATCTAGAAAATAAATGCGCGCACGCGTTCACGCACTCGGCGACCGAGCGGTGGCATGTCCGCATTGCGCAGGTCACCCCTCCCGTCCTTATCCCCACAGCAAAGAGATGGAGGGCGCTTGCCTGCGCGACCGCGTCACTGGGCACGCGCGAGCGCTGTGGCCTAAACGGAATAGTGCCCGACCCCGTCTGGGGCCCCACGCGGATCATCGTCAGACTCTCGTAGACGATCATTCTCCAATCATATGGCATCAGTAACCGATGCCGGCAGTTATCTTATTCAGACGGTGCCCAGCCGCTGTATTGATAGGTCATTAATACAGTCTAGACAGTTGTGCAATGGGCAGGGAAATAGTTACGTTTGTGAGACAGTCGGTAAGAAAACTTGGTGCGGAAATGCTGCTGATTTACAGGCAAGAGCGGTGCGCTGGATGGACCACGCGTATGCAGGATGGGGGAGGGCCGATTGTCGAGAGGGGCATTGGAGTGGTCTCCAGGAGTCTTATGTGGCAGATCTCTGGGTCTGTGTGTAAATGTATGGGTGTCTGTGTGAGTCCGTGGGTCTCTGTGAGCCTGTGGGGCTTTGTGTGAGTCTGTGGGTCTCTGTATGAGTCTGTGGGTCTCTGTGTGAACCTGGCAGTCTCTGTGTCAGCTTGTGGGTCTCTGTGTGAGCCTATGGGTCTCTGTGAGCCTAAGGGTCACTGTGTGGGTCTAAGACCAAATGGTGAGATATTGTCAGGGCAGACCACGGAGGTCACCGCGTGTCGACTGCACAGCAGCTGCAGAACCTGGCCTGCGGGTAAAACGCCTCGGCAAGGAGGTGTCGTGGAGGTGGCATCAATGGCTTTTGGCCATGGTCCCATCTCGATCTTTGTGGAAAGAATATCGTAGAATCTGCAACAGTCTCACAGACCACTTCGCATGGAGCCGCAGACCAATATTGGTCCATGACCCACAAGTTTGGAAACACTACTGTAGTCTAAACGACTTCTGCAACGTGTCTGCCGCACGGCCCTGTTCACTTGGAATGCGATTTGTGTATTGTTGCCATCGCCTGTTCTTCTCGTGCCGGTGTCAACATGAAACACGGCATTTGTTTTTGAAGCATGACATTTGTTTTCTGGAATATTAACCGATATGAATGTATCGCTGCCCCTGGGTGGATCCTGCTTCTCCTGGGTTCACGTCTTTGTCACTGGTTGCTCTCGGACACAAAGCACAGATGAACCCCTGCATTAGAGGAGGCTTTGTGAATTCAACTCCAGAATTTAAACATTTACTAGAGCACTGGTGCCTGTGGCCAAATCAACTGGAGCGCACGCAATTTCGTCCGATCTCGGAAGCTAAGCAAAATTGTAAGGCTGGATACGCCTTGCATGGGCGACCGTCACCATGCATAAAACACGTGTCGTAGACATTGTCTGCAGTAGAGGGCAGTGCAGGAAAGTTCGTGGCCATCCCGCACTCCTCCTCCTACCTTCAATTCACACTGACCGGTGTGGTGAAGTATGGCAGGAGATATATCCCTGAAGGTGTGTTGGTGGAGCCCCTCGTCCAGCAGTGGGTTGACAAAAAATACTGTGCACGGCACTCGGTCGCTGGAGCCCCACTATGCCACGGCGTCTCGCTAATTGCATCACCCCACTCCCTCGGTGTGTTCCTGTGAGCAAATACAAGGTGACAGCTAACAAGAATGGTACTCTCTTGATTTGAAGTTTTCGTGACTGCAGGAATCCATACTCTTTGGTTCTTTCGGTAAATTCACGTAGGTAGAAAAGTAAATAATAAATCACGACGTTTCACTCGCAACACAAGCAATCATCATCAGGTGAAAAAATACAGCAGTAGAACTGCTGAACAGGAAAGAGCTGCTGCAACAAGAGGTTATATCGAGGTTTGAGGTGGGTGTCACCCAAGGGTAAGTCGGCGGGGTCACAGATGGAAAGGCGTCCCGTCGCCGCACGCACGCACAGCAGCGGCGTTAAAGGGAGAGATTGGTATGTTCGTGTACACGAGTTTAATGGGAAATGATCCTCGTCGTCGCACACGAGCACCGTCGCCGTAGTGGCTCGTGCCACTACTGGCCGAAGGGCTTCCCTCAAAGGGCAGACGAACGACGCTCACAACAATAAGTGGAGCGCCGGACGGCTAAGATGCAGAGTTAGCACTGTGAGGAGCATAGTTGGTGCATTTGCCGGTTATCTCAGTCAACCCATGCCACATGGGTCTGTCCCATGAACTCCAGCCAGCGGGTCTTCAATACTTCACGTGGCGATGTCACCGCTGCTTATTGTTGACCGGCGGCGGTTGTTGTTGTTGTTGTGCCGCAGTGGCGAGTGCAGGCGTGCGCGTGCATGTCGCCCGGCGAGGCGGTGCTCGTGAACGTGTACAGCCTCCCGGGGGCAGCGAAGCGGCGTCCGTGTTCTACACTGCTCCCGGTACCGCCGCACGCTGCTACGCTGTGCACAGCCTCGCCGCGGTGACCACTGCACATCACGTGTCACCCGCTCTTGACACGTGGCGCAGAAATGCACGAACAAAATTGGGGGGAAAAAATGTTAAGAAGCGCGGGGATACGGACACTTGCCTGGGATTGCATTGCGAATGCGTTGATTGTAGAACGCACGGGGGATGACATCAGTCACACTGTTAAAACAAGTGAGTGGGATTGAGCAGGACACGGCACAGCTAGAAGGGACGATAGTCGATGGCCAACACTAATTATGGAGTTGCAGAAAAGGAATGGAAGTCATTCGAAAGGCGATGGAGCGATGAAATCAGCTCATGTCGTGCGCAGGTGCTGGGTCGACCACGAGAGATGGCGACAGAATGGGAAAGACTTTACCCAGCAGTGGATAGATCGTGGCTGATGATGATGATGTGGTTGTACACAAGCTAACCGCACGCCGCTGCCCCGCCCCTTGCCGCAGGTTGCCACGAAGAGGAGGTAGCCAGGGGCGCCACGTGGAGCTGCCACGGTGAGCTCCCTCCGCCCGCCTGCCCCCGTGCCCGCTGATCCAAATGGCACAGACTCACAACGGGTACTGGCACGCCCACTCTCCGAACTAGGGCTGCCGCGATATACTTCGTCATGGTACGATCTGGTACCACCGTGGGCGTCTCGCGAGCGTTGGGTCACCCCCGCACGTGAGCGGTGGACGTGGCTCAAGGTGGTTGGCTCCATAGCCGAGCTATCAGCTTTTGCGCGACCTCATCCGCTTTCGGAATAACGACTCCTAACCGCCAGCTGGTACGTGGACCTCACGACTCACAGAGACGTCCGCTGCCCCTCCCATCTCTCTCGCCCCTGCCAGAAGACCTCCCACCCCACTCGTTTCTCGAGACCAGGGGTCGGCTCTGGAGCCGCATGCGGTGGCTCTTTAAGGCCTGCAGTGCTGCTCTTGAAATTCGAAAAAAAATGGGTTTTGTTATTTTGGTTGCCAACCCCTGACTATGGAAGTCCAGTTCACCATGGAAGTCCAGTTTACTATGGGCAGGGATCGGCAACCTGCGGCTCCGGAGCCACATGTGGCTCATTAAGGACTGTTTCGTGACGTTATTTTTAGGGACTGTCTTGTATTCACGTGCATTGTGGCTCTTGAAATATATATATTTTTAACCAAATTTCAAGCAAAAACGGCTCTCCTTGTTGTGTTGGTTGTCAACCCTCTGCTGTAGATACACCAGCTCCTAAATCGCCGATCCATTCCCCACTCCCCGTGCTCCCCCGCAGGTGAGACGGAGCTGCAGGTGGGAGTCCTCCCCGTGGGGACCAGGGGTGAACGTGAGCTTCGCACGTGGGCCTCGCCCGATGGGAGTGGCTGCGCCACGGCGAGGGCGCTGGGTGGTGCGCGCGTGCCAGCGGAGTGCCACGGGGGGCGCCTGCTCCTGGGAGCTGGAGCAGCTCAGCGTGGAAGAGGGGGAGGAGGGGGAGGAGGGGGTGCCGTGCTCACACAAGTGCCCAGGCTGCCCTGCGTGTGTGTGCAGGTTCGTGTGTGTGGGAAGGATAATTGACAGTGGGGTGAGCGGTGGTTTCGTGGTTCGCGTGCTGGGCTACGAACCCGGCGACCCGAGTTCGATTCCCGCACACGGCCAACATTGGTGACGATTATCTGAACCGGTTCTGGGCCTCCCCTAGGTCGACTCAGCCTCAAATAAGTACCTGGTGAGATATGTAAACATCACCACTGGGGAGATAAAGGCAGCCAGCGTGGTGCTGGCCACCCACCCCCTCGTCTGTTGTCCCGGCCTTCGTAGGTGCTCGCTAACAGTACACGCCCCAACAGTCTATTAAGGCTATACTGGGGATCTTTGTGTGTGTGTGTGGCCTTCATAGGTGATACTTGCTATCAGCACTTACCCCAACATTCTGTTAAGCCTTAACAGGGGATGAATACCTGATGCATGTGTAACATTAGCACTGGAGAGACGGCGGTGGCCAGGCATGTGTTGCTGGCCACCCACCCCCTCGAGTACCATGTTGGCCGACCTTCATAAATGCCTGCTAAGTGCACTGCACTTACTTTCTGTTCAGGCTATAGGATGAATCTTTGTATTTGTGTGCACAAACTCAATGGCAGGCGTGTATGCATAGACTGGTGTGTATGAGTGCACAGGTGTCTGTGCACGCACAGGTGTGTGTGCATGCACACATGCATATTTATCCGTGAGTAACCCAGGTACGCGTGTTCACCGCTGTGTGCTCGCCTGCTGGGACTCACCACGGTGGCGAGATGTTAACTACCTCGTCTGCTATACAGATCATGGGTTCAATCTCGACACTAACGTCTGTATATTTGGAGTTTGCAAGTTCTCCCCGTGGTGGTGTGGATTTTTCTCTGGGTCCTACAGTTTTTCTCTTCCACGTTCAGAATCAACACGCATTCATATTATTTGGCTTACGTAAATTTTCACGTGATAAGCCACTTTGTTGAGCTATCATTTGTGGCCAGCTCGCTTCGGAAAAAGAGTTAAATAGCTCAGTGGGCCTTACCTGTTAAAATAAAAAAGTTTAGTTTTAGTTTGATTAGCACCGCGGTTCCTCTGCTGCTCTGTAATTGTTAATTCCTCGGATCTCATGTTTCTCGCTGCCTCCTCCCCCCACCTCACTCCTACCCCCAGGTGTTCTTACTGGCACACGCCCAGGAGCGAGTGCAGGTGTGCCCCTTCATGGACAGTGAGCGCCGCATCACAGCGCACCTCACCCACTCACCCACCAACGTGCGCAGCTACCCACCCATCTATTCACTCACTAACCCACACCCCAACCCTCCTATCCACCTACTTCAGCTACCTATCCATACACTCAACTACTCACTCACCCATGCATTCACTTACTGAACACTTAGTAACTCAGCCACTCACCCACTCAATAACCTACTGACCATACAATCGATCACCCCTGACCCATCCACCTTGTCACACCCCACCCATGCACTCACACTCCCGTTCACTCACGAACCCACCTCACTTACCCACCTCACTTACCCATAACAACTTTGTCCTCCCAGACACCCTCTCACCTGTGCAACATTAAATCGATCATCCACTCAATCACTAATCCATCCATTCACTACACTCATTCACCACCCGCCCATCCATTCACCCAGCCACCCACTCATCCATCCACCCAATCATCCATTCAACCATCAACTAGTCCATTGACCCAACCACTAATCCATTCAACCATCGACGAATCCATTAATTTACCCACTATTCCATTCACCCACCCACTGATCCATTCACGCATATACGAATCCATTCACCCACTAATCCATTCACCCATGAACTAATCCGTTCAACCACCCACTAATCCATTTACTCACCAACTAATCCGTTCANCCACCCACTAATCCATTTACTCACCCACTAATCCGTTCACCGGCCCACTTGTCTGAGCGAGTGTTGTCTCCCTGCTGACCTCGCACAGCGCCCTGCAGCTGCGGTGTGGCTGTCGGGCCAGAGGGGGCGCGCTGCACGCGCGCGTGGCCGTGGAGCCGGGCGGCTGCGCGCTGCTCGTGCTCGCGTCGCTCTACGCGCGCGGCACGCAGGAGGAGGGCAACGCGCGCACGGCGCTCGCCGACACACTGGAGCTCAGCGTCGAGGTGCACGCACCGACTCACTCGTACAGCGGCTCACTCTTACAGCGGCTCACTTGTTCAGTGGCTCACTCGTACACAGGCTGGCTCGTACACTAACTCACTTACTCATACACTCACTCACTCATACTCCGGCTCGCTAATGCACTCACTCACTTATACATTCACGCGTACACTCGTTTACACACTCATTCGTTTACACACTGACTTCTACACTCACTCACTCATAGCCTCGCTCACTTGTACACCGACTCACTCATACAGCGCTCACTCTTACAGCGGCTCACTAGTTCAGTGACTCACTCATACACAGGCTGGTTGGTACACCTGCTCATCCGTACACTCACTCACTCATACACTCACTCACTCATACTCCGGCTCGCTCGTACAGCGGCTCAATTGTACAGCTGCTCACTCATACACCCGCTCACTCGTGCACTCACTCACTTATACAATCACGCATACACTCACTCGTTTACACACTCACTCGTTTACACACTCACTCACTCATAGCCTCGCTCACTTGTACACCGACTCACCCGTACACTGGCTCACTCACTCACACACTCGTTCACTCTTACACTCACTCACTCATACAAAGATAAAGATCCCCGTATAGCCTTAATAGACTGTAGGGGCAAGTGCTGTTAGCGAGCACCTATGAAGGCCATAACGGTACACGAGGGGTGGGTGGCCAGCACCACGCCCGACCGCCTTTGTCTCCCTAGTGGCTATGTTTACACACCCACCAGGTACTCATTTGAGGCTGAGTCGACCTAGGGGAGGCCCGGGACGGGTTCAGATAATCGTCACTGGTGTTGGCCGTGAGCGGGAATCGAACTCGGGTCGCCGGGTTCATAGCGCAGCGCGCTAACCGCTACACTATCGCTCCCGTAACTCATACACACACTCACTCACACACTCGCTCACTGATACACTCGCTCACTCTTACACTCACTCACTCACACACTCACACACCCACTCATACACTCACACACTCGCTCACTGATAAACACACTCATACACTCACACACTCGCTCACTGATAAACACACTCATACACTCACTCACACACTCGCTCACTGATACANCCGCTCACTCTTACACTCACTCAGTTATACACTGGCTCATATGCTCGCTCATCTTTTACATTCACTTACACTCACTAAATTAATTGATCATTCATTCACTCACTCATTGACCTACCTACCCACTTCCTCACTCACTCATTTACTTACTTGCTCATTCACGAACTCACTCACCCGCTCACTCACACACTCAATTACCCTGTATGACCAGTGTCACCCTGTCTGCCAGAGTTTCCCCGTGACCTTTGAGCTGACGCAGCCCATGATCGACGCTCTGCACCGCGGGCCGTGTGCGTGCAGGTAACACACCTGCACGCGCATTAATTTGCGTGTGCGTGGATAAGTGGGGAGCGGTAGTATAGTGGTTAGCGCGGTGCCCTATGAAGGTCGAATTAGCCCCAACATCACCACTGAAGAGACCGAGGCAGCTGAACGTGGTGTTGGCCATCTACTCCCTCGTGTGCCGTGCCGGCCTTCATAGATGCTCGCTAACAGCACTTGCCCTAACAGTTTGTTAAGGCTATATGGGGGATCTTTGTCTTTGTGCATAGAGAAGTGGGCGGTGGTAGTGTAGTGGTTAAGTGTACTTCTCTGCTAACCTGGCCACCCGAGTTTGATTCCCACTCACAACCAGTAACGTTGCCGATTATTTGAACTGGTCATGGGCCTCCCCTAAGGCGACTCGGCCTTAAATTAGTTCCTGGTGCAGGGTTCGAAATCAACACCGAGATGCTAGCTAACAGCACTTGCCTCAACAGTCTGTTAGGCTATATGGGGATCTTTGTGCGTGCAGAAACATGAGCCATTGTGGAATCTCGTAGGCTATCATGAGCGAGCAAGGGCCATCATCAATAATCACAGATCACCATCAATATCCATAGCCATCAATTGACTATTAGGGCCAATCTCAAACCATTGTGACCCATCACACACCATCATGAACTAGTACAGGGGCCGGCAACCTGCGGCTCCGGAGCCGCATGCGGTGGCTCTTTGACTGACCCCTTGCAGCTCTGTGGCTGCCACATTGCGGGCAGCCATTTTTTAAAAACTGAATTGAGATAATTCAGTTCTTTACGCTCGAAAACGTGGCACAGGCGGTCTCCCCTCGCTTTATGACGTTGAAATGCATTCCTGGAGACCCCGTCGTAAATCGACCCCGCTCCCATAGATGTGTAATGAGTTTCGCGAGGTCAGACCGCGTGCAACCACTCCACTCCAGATCCCACCAGGAAGCGCCCCGCCTCATCTGGTGACGTCATTGTTCTCCTCCTGGGCGTTCCCTCTATCACGCCCCGCCTTCTCCCTCACGCCCCGCCTTCTCTTTCTTTTCCTTGGTGACGTCATCTAAACAGTAACCTGGGATCACGTGGTTATTTCTCCCCCGGATCGCGTGAGTATTAGCACTGCAGATGCAATATCAGCGTCTTGGTGACAACAAAATGTACAACAGACATGCCGCATTGGTAAAGAATAACACAGGGGAAAAACACCTAAATAGACGCAGTTGATTCGATCACCTATTTTGTTTATTTAAGTCAGAATGTGTGGCGTCATCTGCTGTGTACCTGCTGCTGTTGTGTTAAGTGTACAAGTGGCTCTTTCTGCGTGAAATGCAGCTCTCGAACTATTTTGTTGCCGACCCTGAACTAGTACGACCCATCTCTATCCATCGTGGGTTTTCACGAGCCATCACGGCCCATCATGGCCATCGGTGACCGCTCGTGTGTGTGTGGCTTAGGTGTGGAGCACCAGCGAGTACCGGGTGCTGAGCCACACGGACTGCATCTCCACGCCTGCAGGTGCCGGAGTGCGCAGCGGCAACCTCACCGCACGCCGTGCCACAGACTCGCAATGAACACCTTCACGGAACAGAGGACAAAACCTGCATCACAAATATGGCCGGGAAGGGGCAAGTGGTGTGGCGGGAAGAGCAAACTTAGCACTGGTTCTACCCCGAGCCAAAAACCTCGTCATCCAGAGACTAGCACGAGCTGTACCCCTGGCTCAAAACCAACTTGCCCGCCAGATGCGAGTCTTTAGACCAGGGGTGGGGAACGTCCGGCCCGCGGGCCGTATAAGGCCCGAGAAATCCTTTGGTGTGTCCCTGTCAAGGCAACCGCAGGCGGGACTCGAAATTCAATAAATCTAGGAGAAAACCTGGAAAAACAGTTGCGAGTAGCAACATCATCAATACCAGCTAACATCACACGCCTCGCCAAAGAGAAGCAGTTCCAGCCATCACATTAGGGGGTGATTTAATTAAATGTTTGACCAAATATAACGGGCTAATTTTTAAGGTGATAATTTAGTATGGCCCGCGAATGATTTTATAAATATCCAAATGTCCCTTGGCAGCAACAAGGTTCCCCACCGCTGCTTTCGACCTAACCCAAACCAACTCGAGCCCTCACGCGCGCAGCCCAGAGGTCGCAACCGGGTACCCGATACCCGTACCCTACCTGATACCCGGCTACCCGTACCCGGCCGGGTACAGGTACGGGTACCCGTTTACGACCCTGGTGCGGCCGGGTACGGGTAGACCGTGAGTCACTGGTGAGTCACCGTTTGTCACTCATTTCCCAACGTCTTGTCTCTTCTCACAATTCAAGTTCCTAGAATCAACCCACCCGCGCCTGCAACATGGCTTCATCCCAGAGGTCGCAATCAAGTACCCGATACCCGTACCCTACCCGTACCCGGCCGGGTACGGGTACGGTACGGGTACGGCCTGGTCCGGGTACGGGTAAGGAATCAAAACTTGTTTGTGACCTCTGGCGCAGCCGCCCCGTTCCACGGCACGCGCGCGTGCAGCGCCCCGTCTGGTCCCGACAGCCACCTGCAGTGCAGGGGGCTCCACGCTCAGATGAGTGGGTGGTTGAACGGATTAGTGGGTGGGGCAACGGCGGAGCCAGGATTTTCAGGTAGGGAGGGAGGCAACCCCTCCAGCAATGAAAAATGATTGGAGTTGTTAGTAAGGACTTGTCCCTTGCTTTTTATTCGACGCGTGGGTTGAATTCGAACCGTGTGTGATCGGCATCGCGCTCGCTGAAGGTGTTTGCCTTCAAGGAAGTCGTGTATTGTATATGCTACTGCACACAATTCTGTGAGTCACTTATAACTGCTTTGCCATTACTTATTGCCAATTATGGACTCAGACTATTGTCCTATCATCTCATAGAGTCCCTGACACGTGATAACATGCTTCACAGTGGCAGTGCTGATTTATTACTAATAAACCGCAATGATCCGATCGAAATGAGGAATTTCGATCGGATCATTGGGGGGCACGTGCCACCCACCCCTCCACCCGCACAATAATATAGGATTATTGTGGATCAGGCATACCTTGTGCTCTAGTGGTAGTGCCTTATGCCAATAGTCCCTACTTGCAAGCCAGCCTAGCAGCTTTTCAGAAATGTATCCCAAGTTGCTGGGGAGTCGAGTCCGTAATGTTTGTGCTCCTAAGCCGCTCCTCTTGCCTCTCTCCCATCGCCCCCACGCCCCTTCTAGGATCCCTCCAGTTCCTCCTGCTCCTCTTCCTCCTCCTCCCGCTCGTCGGGGCGGTGCTGCTCGCTGTGCGGTTTGCACGTGGAACGCGGCACAGAGAGACGTCCTACGCACGTGAAGGTGAGCGGTGGCATACTCACCACTACTCCCAACAACTCACCACCATCACTTGCCACAACTCACCACCACGACCACCACACCCTGCACCGCTCACCATCACGACTACCCCTACACCGCTCACCACCACGACACCCTGCACCACTTACCACTTGAGCTGCGATATCCGATTATTTGAGTGATTTGAGTGATTGATTTCCCTACCATTACTAGTTCGACTACTCGACCAATCAAATAACACAGATTCTCAGGAGTAGTTTTATAATGTCCAATCCCGGGCGTCGTTCGCCGTCACAAGTGTGCACTGCTCGCTGAATTTTTTCCAAATGGACGCTTCACCTCTTGACACGGCACCCATCGCACAACCAGAACAGCACAATTCGGGTCACTTTTGGCAAGATATTTGTTACAAATCAGACGTTGAAATCACACGCGGCAACAAATAACCATGCCACAGACACGAAATGAAATAAACACATTCCTGCGGAGGGAGCTGGTAGGAACGTTGGGTTGCTCGGTCAATGGCCAGGATCAACGGCGGCGTGGTGTATTCCACAAATATGGCCGACTTTGAGGGCGGGCACAAGCCGGCGTGAGTAGGTTAAACGCGTTTTATAAGGGCACCACGGGTGACCAGCCCCTCCCCACCCAGCCCCACCCTCCCACTCCCCACCCAGGCCACCCTCCCACCCAGCCCTCCCCACCCTCCCACCCAGCCCATCCCCACCCTCCCTCCCCACCCAGCCCCACCCAAACCCACCCAGCCCCTCCCTGCACGACGGACGGACACAATAATCCCCTGTGGGCTGGTGTAACCAGGAGGTTCCTACAGTATTCAACTGATTGTCTGATCCCCTACCAGGTGGATTACCGATGACGGAATCGCCGCTCCTCCGCTCTTCGACCGCGACGCCATCGCCGCCATCGTCGTTACCACTGTCACCGTCACCTCCGCTGTCGTCGCCGCCACCACTACCCTGGCCGCCTCTCCTCATCGTCCACTCGCACGACCAGGCCATCCTTCACCAGGCCGTGCTGCAGCTGGCGTGGCTGCTGCGCGCTCGCTGCGGCCACGCGCTGCGCGTGGTGCTTGACGCGTGGGAGAGCGTGCGCCTCGCCCAGCTGGGCCCAGCTCGCTGGGTTGCCACCTCCTTGACCTCCGTTGTCTCCTCCACTACCCCGTCCTCCTCAACGTCCTCACCATCATCCCCATCAACAGCATTCCCATTTGCATTATCCATAGCATCCTCATCCCCTTATCTCCGTCGGTGTCATCGTCGTCATCTGCTTCCTCTCCGTGGTGGTGGTCGTGGAGGAGGAGGAGGAGGAGCGAGGAGGAGATGTGCGCCACCGTGCTGGTGATCTGCTCGCCGGGCACGCGAGGTCGGGGTGCGGGGCTGAGCCCAGAGGGGACGGTGAGATGGGAACCCCCCCCCACCACCACCACACCAACGCACTACACCACACACACACAAAGTTACTCAAGCCTCTACACTCCTGCCCCCACTTCAGTTATGCTGCAAATTCACTCCGGCTCTTCAGTTCTTACAATCAACCAACCCTCTCATATTCTTGGTTCTTTCGGTAAAGTCACGTAGAAGGGAAATAATAAAATAATATAAATATAAAACAATAAAAATTCTCACGACGTTTCGAAAAATTCTCACGACGTTTCGACAGCAAGAAAATTTGAAAATTTGAAATTTTCTTGCTGTCGAAACGTCATGATAATTTTTGGAAACGTCGTGAGAATTTTAATTGTTTTTATATTTATATTATTTTATTATTTCCCTTCTACGTGACTATACCGAAAGAACCAAGAATATGAATCCCTGTAGTCACGAAAGCTTTAAATCAAAATTTAACCAACCCTCTCTCATACCAAATTATCACCCCAGGATACGAGCCCCAATTATACCCCAACGTACAACCACCCCCCACCCCCCGGTTACATTTATTTTGACCACACCATGTACCCAGCATACAGGACCCTAATTATACTCCTGTGAAAGGGACCCAAAATATACCCCAGTGTATGGGACCCCCCACAATCTATCCCTCTGGTCCATACATTTTCTTAGAGATAGTGCACCTTTGCCCCCTTAGTCCTATTAACTCCCCTAGTCCCATTAAATCCCTTAGTCCCATTCAAGCTTGTCCCACCTTACAACCCCGTCCCAGAAAATGACCCCCTGTGGACGACTCCCTGTGAACACTGTAATTACGTGTTTTTATATCACAGTTGCACTGATATATAGAGCTTGCTTGCACATGTAACTTGTCTGGCTTCTCTTGCTCTCATATTGTTCTGGTGTGCGCTTTATGGGGAGCCACAGTGGCGAGATGTTAACTACCTCGCCTGATGTACAGGTCATGGGTTCGATCCCGGCCCTGACGCCTCTATATTGGGACTTTGCATGTTCTCCTGATGGTCGCGTGGATTTCTCTTTGGGTCTTCTTTTTCCCTCAAGATTTATAAACATGTGTTGTGGACTTCTATATATTTCCATGTGATAAGCCACTTCGTTGAGCTATCATTCGATTCTGAAAACGAGCTATATAGCTCAGTGGGCCTTACCTGGTAAAATAAAAAATAGTTTAGTTTTACTTCAGTTTACGACCGTTAAACACCTCATTTACTAGTTGTGCAATATCCATCAAGGACCCTTCTGCACTCGCTTTCTGCAACATCGATGTTGCTATGTTCATGTTGCTGCCGCTGCTCGCTCTATTCACGCAGCACCACGGATAAACGGAACCACCCGGGTAACAAATCCAAACAAACTAAACGTTAAACACGGGACCCAAAGTGCGCACTAACCTGCCCCCTCTGCCCCATTCACCCCTCACCTCCCACACCTTATGTCAGTGATGGACGCCACCCTGGAGCTATTGCTGGGTGCCCCCCACTGTGGTGGGGGCCACGCGTCCTGGTGGCGTTTCTACGCGGCGGGGGGCCCCTGGGACGTGCCCCCCGCGCTGAGGTCGCAGCCCTGCTTCTCGCTCCGCGCGACCTGGACGCTCTGTGCGCGAGGCTCCTGCGGGGAGCGCCCAGGGCCCAGGGGTTGGGGACTCAGCGGGGAGGGACCTGGGACCCCGGGAGGACCTGGAAGCCTTGAGGGCCCTGAGGCCCTGGAGGCGACGCTCTCGGAGCTGGACGACGCGAGGCAGCGCGTGGACCTGCTGGGCGTGGACGAGGAGCGGGAGGGGTGTGGGGCGGCCCTGCGCCACCACGCTCGCTCGCGTCCAGCGTGACCAACGCGGGACAAGGAGTGTCACGACGGCATCTGACGGCCAGTTGCCCGGACATTTGGACGAAGATTTTTTTTTTACTAGATAAAGGCAAAGGCGCAGCCCCACAATTTCTCTGTGATGCCACTGCCGGCAGAAAAGCGTCTACTAGAAGACTCCAGAGAGTCACTCTAAAATGTGTTTGGCCTACTCTTCCATGCTGCCCAGACGTCCTGGAAGAAATAGAAGTACCCACATTTTACCCCACCACACATGACTGGCTGAATGGACAGAGGTGAGGAGTGTTAGGGGTGGAGGGGAGGGTGTGATTTCAGGAAACGTTGCCACCGTTTAGACCACCACATCTGGAGATCGCATCGAACGGAGGGGACCTCTGCTGGATTGCAAGCCCATGGGGCTTCACCAGTGCGGTGGCATCACGGTGAGACAAACCGAAATGGCAAAGCACGGCAATGGGAGGAGGCTTTCATCCAGCAGTGGATTGACAAGGGGGCTGTGAATGGTTAAGTTATTCACGCGGTGTTTGTGAAATGTTGTGAATGGCGCTCGCCGTGAGTGGGGATGCGCAACACCCGCCCAGTATTAACTGCATCGAAGACATTGGTGAAAACGAAATTCGTCTCAGTGTTTTCTTTTTATATTTTAGTCGACGATGACCGTGAGCGGACGGTGACACTGGTGCTAAACCACAGATGAGCGTTTGTGAATGAGTGGGATTAGATGAAATCGTCGAGTCTGAATGAAGCAAGGTGCTCAAGAGAATAACTATATTAGAACTTGAATATTGTAAATTTAATCATTGCCGTTTTCCAAATGTTTTGTGAGGAAATGAAAAAATCAACAGGCAACGATATGACGATATTCTGACCTATGCATGTGTACGATGGAATGTGTTCAGGAGTTAAATGCCAATGTCGAGGTCTGCTGCATCCATGACGAGAGGGCCTCAGCAGAGCGAGTTTGTGTAGTTTTGCTGTACCACCTCCTCTGCGTTGAAGGAGCAGACGACAGTGGTTTACGTACAGTCATAGTTTAGAATGCATGGCCACAGCGTACTCCTGTGGGTTGTGTCTTTAATGCTCATTCATGAAGAGATGTGCGCATTAGCCTGTTGATGTTCTCACGTGGTTGATGTTTACAGCGGTATTTGAGGAATGCAAAGCCAGGCATGCGATTTTTTGGTCTTGAACGAGGTATTTCGGACGTCCGCGTCGTTCCACTCTCTTCGCCGGCGTTCTTCCAGATCGGGGTGAGGTTCCACAATGGTGACGCACAATCCCAGATGGGGGATTGGGACTCGAGTCGACCGAGAGGTTAATTGTTAAAGTCTTGGGTGATTATAGGTGGTTGTTGTTGGCAATTAAACGTGCAAACTCCTTTGCAAATATTGTGCATCATCCCAACGCAAAGTACGTATCATCTTAAGCGTGGACTCGTTTTGCATATTTAGAATCTGAAATAAAGCAATGATGGAGAAACGTGTGACGTGACTGCCGCTGTGTTTTCGAACTCTGGTGCGAATTCTGGGCATCTTGTGAGGTTCGGTACACCGTAACTCAAACTCGTGGCATCACGGTGGCGAGGAGATGTTATCCTGCTCGCTTGGCATGCAGGATCGCGTGGGTTCAACCATGGACACTGGCATGCCTGTTGTATATTTAGAGCTTGCGTGTTCTCTATACTTGGTGGTCACCTGATTTTCTCTGCATCTCTGGTGTTGCTGCTATGGCTGAGCGGGCCTATGATCAGTGGGCAGGGTATAAGAACAGCTGGTAGTATAGGCATGGCTTTGTAAAAGTAAGAGGGCAGATGGAGAGAGGGCGATACCAACTCACAATGTGTCTTGGTTGGGCCTCCCAGAAAGTTTAGCCTTCACCAAGGAACAATGAATGCATCGTGGTTATATCTCCTGTCTGTTCCCATGTAAAGGCCTGGTTCGTGTCATGCCCGGTGAGTTTTTGTTTTGCCATTCATCTTCGTCGTGTTTATTTGTGCATGTTTTGGAGTTAGTTTTTCTATTTCCACACCAGGAACACCAATAATTGTAGATATTTGAAAACCATGACAAATTGTACCAATGAAGGATTTGTATTGAATTAACAAATAAGGTATTTACATAATGTACGGGTGTGCAAATGAAACTCAAGATGATCGTATGATCACCCAGGGTGCTCTTAAGCATTCCAGAAGGCTTCAGAGAGGTGCCGCTTGGCAGAGGAATGGTCTGATGGGCAAAACAGTCCTGCGGGCAAACACACAACACTTCCAACGCCTCATGGAACTTGTACTGTCGGGCCTACAATGGGAAATTTGTTTGATTTCTTTTGACGTCATTGTTTTAGCAGATTTTATGAACATCTGAAGAGACTGCAACAGGTTTTATTGAAAGTGCGAGCTGCCAAACTGAAATTGAAACCATCTAAGTGTCATTCTGTACCGGGCTCAGCTAAATATTGGGCATGTGGTCAGCAATAAGGGGGTAGCAGCTGACCCTGACTAAACGTCCGCCATTAAAAACTGGCCAACGCCCACTTCTGTACAGGAGGTGCGGTGATTCCTAGGATTTGTTTCCTCTCGACGATTTGTACCCCGGTTCGCTGCAATAGCAAAACCATTGCACGCCCTCACACCAAAAGGGGGAGGAAGAGGAATCAGCATGTAAAGCGCTTCGTTCAAGGTTAACTGATGCTTCACCACTAGCATATCCAGATGTCTCGCGACAGTTTATCCTTGATACAGATGCTCGTGATGTCGGTATAGGTGCGGTCATGTCACAAATACAGGGGAAACGGAAGTTGTAATTGCATACAGGAGACACGTGCTTTCCTCTACTGAACAATGCTATTGCGTCACTCGTAGGGAACTCCTGGCAGTAGGTCATTTTGTCACATTTTTCGGCCTACCTATACGGCCACTGGTTTACCGTGCGGACCGATCATGCGGCACTATACAATTCTCACTTAAAATGGATAAATCCTCGAAAACTTCCGCAGTACTCTTACGATGTGATACATAGGATGGGCACTCGTCATTGTAATGCGGACGCCTTGTCAAGATTGCCATGCAAAGACCCATGTGCATGTGCTACGGAGCGGCACAGTGTAAACTGAACCTCCCTGGATTTGAAGCTTTCGTGACTGCCACTTCACGTAGGTAAAAATGAAATAAAATTAATAAAGATAAAACAATAAAATCACGACGTTTCGGAGGCAACACAAGTCTCCGTCATCAGGTGGACCGTCACAGCCAGATTTGCTGCATCAAGTGAGGAGGGATTCAAGATGCAAGCTCTTAAATACCATCTTCTTGGTTCTTTCGGTAAAGTCACGTAGAAGGGAAGTAATAAAATAATAAAATAAAACAATAAAATTATTCTCACGACGTTTCGGCCACAACGCAAGCAGCCGTCCTCAGGTGAAAACCAGGTCCGTCGAGGCGACAGAGTCTGAATGAAACAGCACACGAGCTTGGAGCATATATATAAGCTGGGCGCCTTTTTCACCTGAGGACGGCTGCTTGCGTTGTGGCCGAAACGTCGTGAGAATAATTTTATTGTTTTATTTTTATTATTTTATTACTTCCCTTCTACGTGACTTTACCGAAAGAACCAAGAAGATGAATCCCTGCAGTCACGAAAGCTTTAAATCNTAAATTTAAGGGGAGGAGAGGGGAGGATTATCAAATGTGGTAGACCAATGAATGGAACGTATCGGGAGGGGGGCGGGGCTAAAAGAGGGCACAGGGGTACTCGTGAGCGTGGGCGTGTTTGTGCGCAAGTCACTGTGGATGCACATGATAGAAAAGGAACGAAAATGCCCATGTTTATACCAGTGTTGGCGACAATAAAGAGAGTACTGTTAAACGCTAGGGATGTTAACACTCGTAAAGTAAAAAGTGCCTGTCAGATAAGATGGTCCAAAAATGTGTAGTTAAATCTTTTTTGCATGGTTGATAACATTTTCTAATGAACTAATTTGTACCCATCATCACGGTTGAAATTATGCTGGTTTGTATATCTGAATGGCTTCGGTACAAACCTTTAATGGTAGCCAGAGGGTTTTCAGAGCACCTTAGTCTCGGAAAAAACAATATCATGAGAGCCCACCGCGGTAGCAATGATCGGCAGGCGGAAACAATTTTGTCGTGTTTCAAATCGACTTGTCTAACGGACAGACAGAGACTGACGTTTCGTTCCCCGACAGNCACCACAGCTTCACCAGTTTATAGCTGTTACATTGGGGTTTCAACCGTGATGATTACAAACTTAGTATCATTGGAAAGATGTTATCAACCATGCAAAAANATTTAACTACACATTTTTTGGACCATCTTATCTGCAGGCACTATTTTACTTTACCGAGTGTTAACATCCTAGCGTTTAACCGTACTCTCTTATTGTCAGCCAACACTGGTATAAACATGGGCATTTTGTTTCTTTTTAAATCCTTTATATTAAGTTCACTTGCTTGCGCGCTTACGACCGTGCAAATCTTTCGGTCGTTTTTAAACCCACTTCCCGTGATCCAATCGAGCTGACATTTTGCACACAGACTCGTTGTGCGTGACAATTTATTTTCGTGAATTTTTTTTCCATAACTTTACACTTTTTAGGATTTTTTTTTATATTTAGTTACCAATTGCTTAATGGTGGCAGGCAATCATCTGACCCATAGGTGGCAGCCATCTTAAGCCAGAGGACGAGAGGACTCTAGCCGCCACGCATATAAAGGATTTATAGTAAAAATTAGTTTTTACGGGTTAATTTTTTAAATCCTTTATATTAAGTTCACTTGCTTGCTTGCTTACGACCGTGCATCTTTTTCGATCGTTTTTTAACCCACTTCCCGTGATCCAATCGAGCTGACATTTTGCACACAGACTCGTTGTGCATGACAATGAATTTTCTGAAAAATAATTTCCTAAATTTTCACTTTTTAGGAAAAAAAAATTAAATGCTTTATGTTAAGTTCGCGTGCTTGCTTGCTTGCTTAGGACCGTGCAAATCTTTGGTCGTTTTTTAACCACTTCCCGTGATCCAATCGAGCTGACATTTTCCACACAGACTCGTTGTGCCAGACAATTATTTTCGTGAAAAAATTCCCAAATTTTACACTTTTTAGGCAAAATTTTTTTATTTTACAATTTCAAATAGAACGATTTGGCTTTGGCTGAACATCACAGTGCAAGAGCCCAGAGCGTAACCCCTCCACAGGCCGTGGTGGAGTAGCGCAGTTAGTAGCGCCCTCGCTTCCCATGCCAAAGGTCGCGGGATCGATCCCCGTGTCCTCCACAGGCGAATATATTTTTAAATCCTTTATATTAAGTTCGCTTGCTTGCTTAGGACCGTGCAAATCTTTCGCTCGTTTTTAACCCACTTCCCGTGATCCAATCGAGCTGACATTTTCCACACAGACTCGTTGTGTGTGACAATTAATTTTCGTGAAATTCAAAATTTTACACTGTTTAGGGAAAAAAAAATATTTAATTACAATGCTTATACTGGCAGACAATCATCTGACCCTAGATTGCAGCCATTTCAAGCCAGAGGACGAGAGAACTCTAGCCGCCCGCATATAAAGGATTTAGAGTGAAAACTTTGTTTTTACGGGTTTACTTGTATTGAGTTCACTTGCTTGCTTGCTTGCTTACGACCATGCAAATCTTTTGGTCGTTTTATAACCCACTTCCCGTGATCCAATCGAGCTGACATTTTGCACACAGACTCGTTGTGCGTGACAATTATTTTCGTGAAAAAATTTTTCCAAAATTTTCACTTTTTAGGAAAATTTTTTTCTTATTTTTAATGCAAATAAAATGGTTTGGTTTTGCGCAACACATTGCAGTT
Organism: Lethenteron camtschaticum; assembly: GCA_018977245.1. Lineage (NCBI taxonomy): Eukaryota > Metazoa > Chordata > Hyperoartia > Petromyzontiformes > Petromyzontidae > Lethenteron > Lethenteron camtschaticum. The sequence goes on from MU249606.1 coordinate 10,769,659, forward strand.
ATGAGTATAGAGGGTTCTCTTTGTAGTGTGCGGGGGATTAGCTCATAGACTCGTTGTGCGAGAGGTAACAGGATCGTGCCCGTATCCTCCAGAGGCCAATTTTTTAAAATNCTTTATTAAATTTTATATTAGTTCGCTTGCTTGCGTCTTGCTTGCTTACACCGTGCAAATTTTGGTCGTTTTTTAACCCACTTCCCGTGATCCAATGAGCTGACATTTTGCACACAGACTCGTTGTGCGTGACAATTAATTTTCGTGAAAAAAATCCAAAATTTTACAGTGTTTAGGAAAAAGAAAATTTATTTTACAGACAATCAAATAGGGTGGCAGCCATTCAAGGCTCTCGCCGCCCGTTTCAGTGCAGAACCACATGGCGAAATCCCTCCCCACGCTGTAATGGAGTAAATCATTTATACGCTTGCTTGCTTNCCCCAAACGGTCATTTTAACCCATTCGTGTCTCCACATCACACAGATTTTGAATTCGTGAAATAATTTCCTTGTTTTTTTTTAAATCCTTTATATTAAGTTAACTTGCTTGCTTGCTTACGACCGTGCAAATCTTTTAGTCGNTTTTTAACCCACTTCCCGTGATCCAATCGAGCTGACATTTTGCACACAGACTCGTTGTGCGTGACAATTAATTTCGTGAAATTTTTTTCCAAAATTTTACACTGTTTAGGGAAAACTAANTAAATATTTAATTACAAATGGTTTGCTTAATACTGGCAGACAATCATCTGACCCTAGATTGCAGCCATTTCAAGCCAGAGGACGAGAGAACTCTAGCCGCCAGNATATAAAGGATTTAGAGTGAAAAACTTTGTTTTTACGGGTTTACTTGTATTGAGTTCACTTGCTTGCTTGCTTGCGCGCTTACGACCGTGCAAATCTTTTGGTCGTTTTATAACCCACTTCCCGTGATCCAATCGAGCTGACATTTTGCACACAGACTCGTTGTGCGTGACAATTTTCGTGAAAAATTCCAAAATTTTCACTTTTTAGGAAAAAATTTTTTCTTATTTATGCTAAATGGTTTGCNTTTTTGGAACATTGCAGTTAGTTAGATATGAGAGCTCTTTGTAGTGTGTGGGGGATTACTCAGATGTAGACTCGCTACATGGGAAAATCGACCCCTCCAGAATTTGCCAATTTAAAATCTTTATTAAATTTTATATTAGTTCACTTCTTGCTTGCTTACACCGTGCAAATTTTGGTCGTTTTTTAACCCACTTCCCGTGATCCAATGAGCTGACATTTTGCACACAGACTCGTTGTGCGTGACAATTAATTTTCGTGAAAAAAATCCAAAATTTTACAGTGTTTAAAAAAATTTAATTCAATTGCTTAAGTGGCAGACAATCATGACTGTGGCAGCCATCTCAAGCCAGAGGACGAGAGCGCCGCCCTTTCAGATGACATGTTGACAACGCATGAAATTCCACGCTTTGCTAANTTAAATCCTTTATTTAAGTCCCCGCTTGCTCGACCGCAAATCTTTTTTTTAACCCTTTANCAATCGAGCTCATTTTCACACAGATAAATGAATTTTCGTGAACTAATTTTTTTTGGTGTAATCCTTATATTAAGTTCGCTTGCTTACGACCGTGCAAATCTTTTAGTCGTTTTTAACCCACTTCCCGTGATCCAATCGAGCTGACATTTTCCACAGACTCGTTGTGCGTGACAATTTATTTTCGTGAAAAATGTTTCCAAAATTTTCCACTTTTTAGGAAAAATGNTTTTATTTTTAATAACAAATTGCTTTTGACCGGCGGACAATCATTTGAGTTATAGATTGTAGCCTTTTGTAGGCGGGGATTAGAGAGGTAGAGCCGCNTAGCATGCAGATACGGATTTATCCTCCAAACCAATATTTTAAATCCTTTATTAAATCCTTATATTAAGTTCACTTGCTTGCTTGCTTGCTTGCTTACGACCGTGCAAATTTTCGGTCGTTTTTTAACCCACTTCCCGTGATCCAATCGAGCTGACATTTTGCACACAGACTCGTTGTGCGTGACAATTTTCGTGAAAAAAATNCAAAATTTCCTAAATTTTANTTACCAATTGCTTNATGGTTTAGAAAAAAAAGTAATCCTTTATATTAAGTTCGCTTGCTTGCTTACGACCGTGCAAATCTTCGGTCGTTTTTTAACCACTTCCCGTGATCCAATCGAGCTGACATTTTGCACACAGACTCGTTGTGCGTGACAATTTATTTTCGTGAAAAANGTTTCAAATTTTCCACTTTTTAGGAAAAAATGTTTTTATTTTGCAATCGCAAAATGGTTTGCGTTTTGACCGGTCGGTAACAGCTATGTTTAGTTATATGAGGTATGGACTCTTGTTGTAGTTGCGGGGATTACTCAGATGTAGACTCGCTACATGGGAGGAAATCGATGCCCGTATCCTCCAAAGGCTAATATTATTTAAATCCTTTATATTAAGTTCACTTGCTTGCTTGCTTACGACCGTGCAAATTTTCGGTCGTTTTTTAACCCACTTCCCGTGATCCAATCGAGCTGACATTTTGCACACAGACTCGTTGTGCGTGACAATTTTTTTGTGAAAATTTTCAAAATTTTCCACTTTTTAGGAAAAAAAAATGTTTTTGTTATTTTTGCAATCGCAAACAAAATGGTTTGCGTTTTGACCGGTCGGTAACAGCATGTTATGTCCCTGTTAGTTATATGAGGTATGGACTCTTGTTGTAGTCCACGTGCTTGGGGGATTACGCTCAGATCTTTCGGTAGACTCGCGTTACATGGGAGGAAATCGATGCCCGTATCCTCCAAAGGCCAATTTTTATTTAAATCCTTTATATTAAGTTCACTTGCTTGCGCGCTTACGACCGTGCACATTTTCGGTCGTTTTTTAACCCACTTCCCGTGATCCAATCGAGCTGGCATTTTGCACACAGACTCGTTGTGCGTGACAATTAATTTTCGTGAAAAAAAATCCAAAATTTTACACTGTTTAGGAAAAAAAATATTTAATTACCAATTGCTTAATGGTTTGCNGGCAATCACTGACCCATAGGTGGCGCATCTCAAGCCACAGGACGAGAGGACTCTCGCCGCCGTTTCATGATGACGCAAATGTTGACTAACCACATGGCATGAAATCCCTGCCCCACGCTACAATGGAGACTATTTATTTAAATCCTTTATTTAAGTTCACTTGCTTGCTTGCTTACGACCGGCAAATTTTCGGTCGTTTTTTAACCCACTTCCAGTGATCCAATCGAGCTGACATTTTGCACACAGACTCGTTGTGCGTGACAATTAATTTTCGTGAAAAAATCCAAAATTTTACACTGTTTAGGAAAAAAAATATTTAATTACCAATTGCTTAATGGTTGCAGGCAGTCATCTGACCCATAGGTGGCAGCCATCTCAAGCCACAGGACGAGAGGACTCTCGCCGCCCGTTTCATGATGACGCAAATGTTGACTAACCACATGGCATGAAATCCCTGCCCCACGCTGCACAATGGAGACTATTTATTTAAATCCTTTATATTAAGTTCACTTGCTTGCTTGCTTACGACCGTGCAAATCTTTCGGTCGTTTTTTAACCCACTTCCCGTGATCCAATCGAGCTGACATTTTGCACACAGACTCGTTGTGCGTGACAATTTATTTTCGTGAAAATTTTTTTCCAAAATTTTCCACTTTTTAGGAAAAATGTTTTTTATTTTGCAATCGCAAAATGGTTGCGTTTTGACCGGTCGGTAACAGCTATGTTTAGTTATATGAGGTATGGACTCTTGTTGAGTGTTGGGGATTACTCAGATGTAGACTCGCTACATGGGAGGAAATCGATGCCCGTATCCTCAAAGGCCAATTTTATTTAAATCCTTTATATTAAGTTCACTTGCTTGCTTGCTTACGACCGGCAAATTTTCGGTCGTTTTTTAACCCACTTCCGTGATCCAATCGAGCTGACATTTTGCACACAGACTCGTTGTGCGTGACAATTTTCGTGAAAAAAATCCAAAATTTTACACTGTTTAGGAAAAAANAATATTTAATTGCCAATTGCTTAATCGCAGACATCATCTGACCCATAGTGGCGCCATCTCAAGCCAGAGGACGAGANGACTCTGCCGCCCTTTCATGATGACGCAAATGTTGACTAACCACATGGCATGAAATCCCTGCCCCACGCTGCACAATGGAGACTATTATTTAAATCCTTTATTTAAGTTCACTTGCTTGCTTGCTTACGACCGTGCAAATCTTTCGGTCGTTTTTTAACCCACTTNCCGTGATCCAATCGAGCTGACATTTTGCACACAGACTCGTTGTGCGTGACAATTAATTTTCGTGAAAAATCCTAAATTTTTCTTTTTAGGAAAAAAAATGTAATCCTTTANATTATTAANTTGCTTGCTTGCTTGCGCGCTTACGACCGTGCAAATCTTTTGGTCGTTTTTTAACCCACTTCCCGTGATCCAATCGAGCTGACATTTTGCACACAGACTCGTTGTGCGTGACAATTTATTTTCGTGAAAAATGTTTCCAAAATTTTCCACTTTTTAGGAAAAATGTTTTTGTTANTTTTGCAATCGCAAACAAAATGGTTTGCGTTTTGACNGGTCGGTAACACGATTGCGTTATGTTGTTAGTTATAAGGTAGTTCTCTTGTTGTAGTGTGCGGGGGATTAGCTCATAGACTCGCTTAGCATGCGAGAGGTAACGGATCGATGCCCGTATCCTCCAAAGGCCAATATTTATTTAAATTTATATTAAGTTCACTTGCTTGCTTACGACCGTGCAAATCTTTCGGTCGTTTTTTAACCCACTTCCCGTGATTCAATCGAGCTGACATTTTGCACACAGACTCGTTGTGCGTGACAATTAATTTTCGTGAAAAAATCCAAAATTTTACACTGTTTAGGGAAAAAAAATATTTAATTACCAATTGCTTAATGGTTGCAGGCAATCATCTGACCCATAGGTGGCAGCCATCTCAAGCCACAGGACGAGAGGACTCTCGCCGCCCGTTTCATGATGACGCAATGTTGACTAACCACATGGCATGAAATCCCTGCCCCCACGCTGCACAATGGAGACTATTTATTTAAATCCTTTATATTAAGTTCACTTGCTTGCTTGCTTNCGACCGTGCAAATCTTTCGGTCGTTTTTTAACCCACTTCCCGTGATCCAATCGAGCTGACATTTTGCACACAGACTCGTTGTGCGTGACAATTTATTTTCGTGAAAATTTTTTTCCAAAATTTTCCACTTTTTAGGNAAAAATGNTTTTTATTTTGCAATCGCAAAATGGTTGCGTTTTGACCGGTCGGTAACAGCTATGTNGTTAGTTATATGAGGTATGGACTCTTGTTGAGTGTTGGGGGATTACTCAGATGTAGACTCGCTACATGGGAGGAAATCGATGCCCTATCCTGCAAAGGCCAATTTTATTTAAATCCTTTATATTAAGTTCACTTGCTTGCTTGCTTACGACCGTGCAAATTTTCGGTCGTTTTTTAACCACTTCCGTGATCCAATCGAGCTGACATTTTGCACACAGACTCGTTGTGCGTGACAATTTTCGTGNAAAAAATCCAAAATTTTACACTGTTTAGGNAAAAAAAATATTTAATTGCCAATTGCTTAATCGTGGCAGACAATCATCTGACCCATAAGTGGCAGCCATTCAAGCCAGAGGACGAGAGGACTCTCGCCGCCCGTTTCATGATGACGCAAATGTTGACTAACCACATGGCATGAAATCCCTGCCCCACGCTGCACAATGGAGACTATTTATTTAAATCCTTTATTTAAGTTCACTTGCTTGCTTGCTTACGACCGTGCAAATCTTTCGGTCGTTTTTTAACCCACTTCCCGTGATCCAATCGAGCTGACATTTTGCACACAGACTCGTTGTGCGTGACAATTTATTTTCGTGAAAAAATAATTTCCTAAATTTTTTCTTTTTAGGAAAAAAAATGAAATCCTAAATGGAGACTATTTATTTAACTTGTTCACTTGCTTGCTTGCTTCGACCGGCAAATCTTTCGGTCGTTTTTTAACCCATTCCANTGATCCAATCGAGCTGACATTTTGCACACAGACTCGTTGTGCGTGACAATTAATTTTCGTGNAAAAAATCCAAATTTTACACTGAGGAAAAAAAAATTATACCAATTGCAAACTTAGGTTGCGCAGTCACTGACCCATAGGTGGCGCCATCTCAAGCCACAGGACGAGAGGACTCTCGCCGCCGTTTCATGATGACGCAAATGTTGACTAACCACATGGCGAAATCTGCCCCACGCCACATGAGACTATTTATTAAATCCTTTATATTAAGTTCACTGCTCGCTTNCTACGACCGTGCAAATCTTTCGGTCGTTTTTTAACCCAATTCCGTGACCAATCGAGCTGACATTTTGCACACAGACTCGTTGTGCGTGACAATTTTCGTGAAAAAATCCAAAATTTTACACTGTTTAGGAAAAAAAATATTTAATTGCCAATTGCAAACTTATCGTAACACATTGACATAAGTGGGCCATCTCAGCCAGAGGACAGAGGACTCCCGCCCTTTCAGAGACGCAGTTGACTAACCACATGGCATGAAATCCCGCCCCACGCTGTACAATGGAGACTATTTATTAAATCCTTTATATTAAGTTCACTTGCTTGCTTCCGACCGTGCAATCTTTCGGTCGTTTTTAACCCACTTCCCGTGATCCAATCGAGCTGACATTTTGCACACAGACTCGTTGTGCGTGACAATTTGTTTTCGTGAAAAAAAATCCAAAATTTTACACTGTTTAGGAAAAAAAAATATTTAATTACCAATTGCTTAATGGTGCAGCATTCTGACCCATAGGTGCAGCCATCTCAAGCCAGAGGACGAGAGACTCTGGCCGCCGTTTCATGATGACGCAAATGTTGACTAACCACATGGCATGAAATCCCTGCCCCCACGCTACAATGGAGACTATTTATTTAAATCCTTTATTTAAGTTCGCTTGCCACTTGCTTGCTTGCTTACGACCGTGCAAATTTTCGGTCGTTTTTAACCCACTTCCCGTGATCCAATCGAGCTGACATTTTGCACACAGACTCGTTGTGCGTGACAATGAATTTTCGTGAAAAATAATTTCCTAAATTTTTCTTTTAGGNAAAAAAAATGTAATCCTTTATATTAAGTTAACTTGCTTGCTTGCGCGCTTACGACCGTGCAAATCTTTTGGTCGTTTTTAACCCACTTCCCGTGATCCAATCGAGCTGACATTTTGCACACAGACTCGTTGTGCGTGACAATTTATTTTCGTGAAAAATGTTTCCAAAANTTTCCACTTTTAGGAAAAATGTTTTGTTANTTTTGCAATCGCAAACAAAATGGTTTGCGTTTTGACTGGTCGGTAACACGATTGCGTTATGTTGTTAGTTATATGAGGTATGATTAGCTCTTGTTGTAGTGTGCGGGGATTAGCTCAGATGTAGAGCGCTCGCTTAGCATGCGAGAGGTAACGGATCGATGCCCGTATCCTCCAAAGGCCAATATTTTAAATCATTTATATTAAGTTCACTTGCTTGCTTACGACCGTGCAAATCTTTCGGTCGTTTTTAACCCACTTCCCGTGATCCAATCGAGCTGACATTTGCACACAGACTCGTTGTGCGTGACAATTTTCGTGAAAAAATCCAAAATTTTACACTGTTTAGGGAAAAAAAATATTTAATTACCAATTGCTTAATGGTTGCAGGCAATCATCTGACCCATAGGTGGCAGCCATCTCAAGCCACAGGACGAGAGGACTCTCGCCGCCCGTTTCATGATGACGCAAATGTTGACTAACCACATGGCATGAAATCCCTGCCCCACGCTGCACAATGGAGACTATTTATTTAAATCCTTTATATTAAGTTCACTTGCTTGCTTGCTTCCGACCGTGCAAATCTTTCGTCGNTTTTTAACCCACTTCCCGTGATCCAATCGAGCTGACATTTTGCACACAGACTCGTTGTGCGTGACAATTTGTTTTCATGAAAAATTCCAAAATTTTCCACTTTTTAGGAAATTTTTTTTGTTANTTTTGCAATCGCAAACAAAATGGTTTGCGTTTTGAGCGGTCGGTAACACGATTGCGTTATGTTTAGTTATATGAGGTATGGTTACTCTTGTTGTAGTTGCGGGGATTACTCAGATGTAGACTCGCTACATGGGAGGAAATCGATGCCCGTATCCTCCAAAGGCCAATATTATATTAAATCCTTTATATTAAGTTCGCTTGGTTGCTTGCTTGCTTACGACCGTGCAAATCTTTCGGTCGTTTTTAACCCACTTCCCGTGATCCAATCGAGCTGACATTTTGCACACAGACTCGTTGTGCGTGCCAATGAATTTTCGTGAAAAATAATTTCCTAAATTTTTCTTTTTAGGAAAAAAAAATGTAATCCTTTATATTAAGTTCANTTGCTTGCTTGCTTGCGCGCTTACGACCGTGCAAATCTTTTGGTCGTTTTTTAACCTACTTCCGTGATCCAATCGAGCTGACATTTTGCACACAGACTCGTTGTGCGTGACAATTTTTTTCATGAAAAATGTTTCCAAAATTTTCCACTTTTTAGGAAANTTTTTTTTGTTATTTTTGCAATTGCAAACAAAATGGTTTGCGTTTTGACCGTCGGTAACACGATTGCGTTACGTTGTTAGTTATATGAGGTATGGTTAGCTCTTGTTGTAGTGTGCGGGGATTAGCTCAGATGGTAGAGCGCTCGCTTAGCATGCGAGAGGTAACGGATCGATGCCCGTATCCTCCAAAGGCCAATATTTTAAAATCCTTTATATTAAGTTCACTTGCTTGCTTACGACCGTGCAAATCTTTCGGTCGTTTTTATCCCACTTCCGTGATCCAATCGAGCTGACATTTTGCACACAGACTCGTTGTGCGTGACAATTAATTTTGTGAAAAAAATCCAAAATTTTACACTGTTTAGGAAAAAAAAATTTTAATTACCAATTGCTTAATCGTGGCAGACAATCATCTGACCCATAGGTGGCAGCCATCTCAAGCCAGAGGACGAGATGACTCTAGCCGNCCGTTTAATGATGACGCAAATGTTGACTAACCACATGGCATGAAATCCCTGCCCCACGCTGTACAATGGAGACTATTTATTTAAATCCTTTATATTAAGTTCACTTGCTTGCTTGCTTACGACCGTGCAAATTTTCGGTCGTTTTTTTAACCCACTTCCCGTGATCCAATCGAGCTGACATTTTGCACACAGACTCGTTGTGCGTGACAATTTGATTTTCTTGNAAAATTTTTTCCAAAATTTTCCACTTTTTAGGAAAAAAATGTTTTTTANTTTTGCAATCGCAAACAAAATGGTTTGCGNTTTGACCGGTCGGTAACAGCNTTATGTTTAGTTATATGAGGTATGGATTCTTGTTGAGCGTCGGGGATTACTCAGATGTAGACTCGCTACATGGGAGGAAATCGATGCCCGTATCCTCCAAAGGCCAATATTTTTAAATCCTTTATATTAAGTTCACTTGCTTGCTTGCTTACGACCGTGCAAATCTTTCGGTCGTTTTTAACCCACTTCCCGTGATCCAATCGAGCTGCATTTTGCACACAGACTCGTTGTGCGTGACAATTAACTTTCGTGAAAAAATAATTTCCTAATATTTAATTACCAATTTTTAGGAAGCCAGAGGACGAGATGACTCTAGCCGCCCGTTTCATGATGACGCAAAAACCACATGGCATGAAATCCCTGCCCCACGCTGTATATTTATTTAAATCCTTTATATTAAGTTCACTTGCTTGCTTGCTTACGACCGTGCAAATCTTTCGGTCGTTTTTTAACCACTTCCCGTGATCCAATCGAGCTGACATTTTGCACACAGACTCGTTGTGCGTGATAATTTATTTTCGTGAAANTTTTTTTCCAAAATTTTCCACTTTTTAGGAAAAAATGTTTTCTTATTTTACAATCGCAAACAAAATGGTTTGCGTTTTGACCGGTCGGTAACACGATTGCGTTATGTTTAGTTATATGAGGTATGGAGCTCTTGTTGTAGTGTGCGGGATTAGCTCAGATGTAGACTCGCTTAGCATGCGAGAGGTAACGGGATCGATGCCCGTATCCTCCAAAGGCCATTATTTTAAAATCCTTTATTAAATCCTTTATATTAAGTTCACTTGCTTGCTTGCTTACGACCGTGCAAATTTTCGGTCGTTTTTAACCCACTACCCGTGATCCAATCGAGCTGACATTTTGCACACAGACTCGTTGTGCGTGACAANTTATTTTCGTGAAAATTTTTTTCCAAAATTTTCCACTTTTTAGGAAAAATGTTTTTGTTATTTTGCAATCGCAAACAAAATGGTTTGCGTTTTGACCGGTCGGTAACAGCTATGTTTAGTTATATGAGGTATGGACTCTTGTTGTAGTTGCGGGATTACTCAGATGTAGACTTAGCATGTGAGAGGAAATCGATGCCCGTATCCTCCAAAGGCTAATATTTTTAAATCCTTCATATTAAGTTCACTTGCTTGCTTACGACCGTGCAAATCTTTCGGTCGTTTTTTAACCCACTTCCCGTGATCCAATCGAGCTGACATTTTGCACACAGACTCGTTGTGCGTGACACTTAATTTTCGTGAAAAAAATCCAAAATTTTACACTGTTTATGGAAAAAAAAATTTAATTACCAATTGCTTAATGGTGCAGGCAATCATCTGACCCATAGGTGGCAGCCATCTCAAGCCACAGGACGAGAGGACTCTCGCCGCCCGTTTCATGATGACGCAAATGTTGACTAACCACATGGCATGAAATCCCTGCCCCACGCTGTACAGTGGAGACTATTTATTTAAATCCTTTATATTAAGTTCACTTGCTTGCTTGCTTACGACCGTGCAAATCTTTCGGTCGTTTTTTAACCCACTTCCCGTGATCCAATCGAGCTGACATTTTGCACACAGACTCGTTGTGCGTGATAATTTATTTTCGTGAAANATTTCCAAAATTTTCCACTTTTTAGGAAAAAATGNTTTTCTTATTTTGCAATCGCAAACAAAATGGTTTGCGTTTTGACCGGTCGGTAACAGCTATGTTTAGTTATATGAGGTATGGACTCTTGTTGTAGTTGCGGGATTACTCAGGTGTAGACTCGCTACATGGGAGGAAATCGATGCCCGTATCCTCCAAAGGCCATTATTTATTTAAATCCTTTATATTAAGTTCACTTGCTTGCTTGCTTACGACCGTGCAAATCTTTCGGTCGTTTTTAACCCACTACCCGTGATCCAATCGAGCTGACATTTTGCACACAGACTCGTTGTGCGTGACAATTTATTTTCGTGAAAATTTTTTTCCAAAATTTTCCACTTTTTAAGAAAAATGTTTTTGTTATTTTTGCAATCGCAAACAAAATGGTTTGCGTTTTGACCGGTCGGTAGCAGCTATGTTTAGTTATATGAGGTATGGACTCTTGTTGTAGTGTGCGGGATTACTCAGATGTAGACTCGCTACATGCGAGAGGAAATCGATGCCCGTATCCTCCAAAGGCTAATATTTTTAAATCCTTCATTAAATCCTTCATATTAAGTTCACTTGCTTGCTTACGACCGTGCAAATCTTTCGGTCGTTTTTAACCCACTTCCCGTGATCCAATCGAGCTGACATTTTGCACACAGACTCGTTGTGCGTGACAATTAATTTTCGTGAAAAAAATCCAAAATTTTACACTGTTTATGGAAAAAAAAATTTAATTACCAATTGCTTAATGGTGGCAGGCAATCATCTGACCCATAGGTGGCAGCCATCTCAAGCCACAGGACGAGAGGACTCTCGCCGCCCGTTTCATGATGACGCAAATGTTGACTAACCACATGGCATGAAATCCCTGCCCCCACGCTGTACAATGGAGACTATTTATTTTAATCCTTTATATTAAGTTCACTTGCTTGCTTGCTTACGACCGTGCAAATCTTTCGGTCGTTTTTTAACCCACTACCCGTGATCCAATCGAGCTGACATTTTGCACACAGACTCGTTGTGCGTGACAATTTATTTTCGTGAAAAGTTTTTTTCCAAAATTTCCACTTTTTAGGAAAAATGTTTTTGTTATTTTGCAATCGCAAAATGGTTTGCGTTTTGACCGGTCGGTAACAGCTATGTTTAGTTATATGAGGTATGGACTCTTGTTGTAGTTGCGGGATTACTCAGATGTAGACTCGCTACATGGGAGGAAATCGATGCCCGTATCCTCCAAAGGCTAATATTTATTTAAATCCTTATATTAAGTTCACTTGCTTGCTTACGACCGGCAAATCTTTCGGTCGTTTTTTAACCCACTTCCCGTGATCCAATCGAGCTGACATTTTGCACACAGACTCGTTGTGCGTGACAATTAATTTTCGTGAAAAAAATCCAAAATTTTACACTGTTTAGGAAAAAAAAATTTAATTGCCAATTGCTTAATGGTGGCAGGCAATCATCTGACCCATAGGTGGCAGCCATCTCAAGCCACAGGACGAGAGGACTCTCGCCGCCGTTTCATGATGACGCAAATGTTGACTAACCACATGGCATGAAATCCCTGCCCCCACGCTGTACAATGGAGACTATTTATTTAAATCCTTTATATTAAGTTCACTTGCTTGCTTGCTTACGACCGTGCAAATCTTTCGGTCGTTTTTTAACCCACTTCCCGTGATCCAATCGAGCTGACATTTTGCACACAGACTCGTTGTGCGTGACAATTAATTTTGTGAAAAAAATCCAAAATTTTACACTGTTTAGGAAAAAATATTTTTACCAATTGCTTCATGGTGGCAGACAATCATCTGACCCATAGGTGGCAGCCATCTCAAGCCAGAGGACGAGATGACTCTAGCCGCCCGTTTCATGATGACGCAAATGTTGACTAACCACATGGCATGAAATCCCTGCCCCACGCTGTACAATGGAGACTATTTATTTAAATCCTTTATATTAAGTTCACTTGCTTGCTTGCTTACGACCGTGCAAATCTTTCGGTCGTTTTTTAACCCACTTCCGTGATCCAATCGAGCTGACATTTTGCACACAGACTCGTTGTGCGTGATAATTTATTTTCGTGAAATATTTCCAAAATTTTCCAATTTTTAGGAAAAAATGTTTTTCTTATTTTTGCAATCGCAAACAAAATGGTTTGCGTTTTGACCGGTCGGTAACACGATTGCGTTACGTTGTTAGTTATATGAGGTATGGTTAGCTCTTGTTGTAGTGTGTGGGGGATTAGCTCAGATGGTAGAGCGCTCGCTTAGCATGCGAGAGGTAACGGATCGATGCCCGTATCCTCCAAAGGCCAATATTTTAAAATCCTTTATTAAATCCTTTATATTAAGTTCACTTGCTTGCTTACGACCGTGCAAATCTTTCGGTCGTTTTTAACCCACTTCCCGTGATCCAATCGAGCTGACATTTTGCACACAGACTCGTTGTGCATGACAATTAATTTTCGTGAAAAAAATCCAAAATTTTACACTGTTTAGGAAAAAAATATTTAATTACCAATTGCTTAATGGTGCAGGCAATCATCTGACCCATAGGTGGCAGCCATCTCAAGCCACAGGACGAGAGGACTCTCGCCGCCCGTTTCATGATGACGCAAATGTTGACTAACCACATGGCATGAAATCCCTGCCCCCACGCTGTACAATGGAGACTATTTATTTAAATCCTTTATATTAAGTTCACTTGCTTGCTTGCTTACGACCGTGCAAATCTTTCGGTCGTTTTTTAACCACTTCCCGTGATCCAATCGAGCTGACATTTTGCACACAGACTCGTTGTGCGTGATAATTTATTTTCGTGAAANATTTTCCAAAATTTTCCACTTTTAGGAAAAAATGTTTTGTTATTTTGCAATCGCAAACAAAATGGTTTGCGTTTTGACCGTCGGTAACACGATTGCGTTATGTTGTTAGTTATATGAGGTATGGTTAGCTCTTGTTGTAGTGTGCGGGGATTAGCTCAGGTGGTAGAGCGCTCGCTTAGCATGCGAGAGGTAACGGGATCGATGCCCGTATCCTCCAAAGGCCATTATTTTAAAATCCTTTATTAAATCCTTTATATTAAGTTCACTTGGTTGCTTGCTTGCTTACGACCGTGCAAATCTTTCGGTCGTTTTTAACCCACTTCCCGTGATCCAATCGAGCTGACATTTTGCACACAGACTCGTTGTGCGTGACAATTTATTTTCGTGAAAATTTTTTTCCAAAATTTTCCACTTTTTAAAAAAATGTTTTTGTTATTTTTGCAATCGCAAACAAAATGGTTTGCGTTTTGACCGGTCGGTAACACGATTGCGTTATGTTGTTAGTTATATGAGGTATGGTTAGCTCTTGTTGTAGTGTGCGGGGATTAGCTCAGATGGTAGAGCGCTCGCTTAGCATGCGAGAGGTAACAGGATCGATGCCCGTATCCTCCAAAGGCAAATTTTTTAAATCCTTTATTAAATCCTTTATATTAAGTTCACTTGCTTGCTTGCGTGCTTGCTTGCTTACGACCGTGCAAATTTTCGGTCGTTTTTTAACCCACTTCCCGTGATCCAATCGAGCTGACATTTTGCACACAGACTCGTTGTGCGTGACAATTAATTTTCGTGAAAAAAATCCAAAATTTTACACTGTTTAGGNAAAAAAAATATTTAATTACCAATTGCTTAATGTGGCAGACAATCATCTGACCCATAGGTGGCAGCCATCTCAAGCCAGAGGACGAGAGGACTCTCGCCGCCCGTTTCATGATGACGCAAATGTTGACTAACCACATGGCATGAAATCCCTGCCCCCACGCTGTACAGTGGAGACTATTTATTTAAATCCTTTATATTAAGTTCACTTGCTTGCTTGCTTACGACCGTGCAAATCTTCCGGTCGTTTTTTAACCCACTTCCCGTGATCCAATCGAGCTGACATTTTGCACACAGACTCGTTGTGCGTGACAATTATTTTCGTAAAAAAATCCAAAATTTTACACTGTTTAGGGAAAAAAAATATTTAATTACCAATTGCTTAATGGTGGCAGACAATCATCTGACCCATAGGTGGCAGCCATCTCAAGCCAGAGGACGAGATGACTCTGCCGCCCGTTTCATGATGACGCAAATGTTGACTAACCACATGGCATGAAATCCCTGCCCCACGCTGTACAATGGAGACTATTTATTTAAATCCTTTATTTAAGTCACTTGCTTGCTTGCTTACGACCGTGCAAATCTTCGGTCGTTTTTAACCCACTTCCCGTGATCCAATCGAGCTGACATTTTGCACACAGACTTGTTGTGCGTGACAATGAATTTTCGTGAAAAAATAATTTCCTAATTTTTTCTTTTTAGGAAAAAAAATGTAATCCTTTATATTAAGTTAACTTGCTTGCTTGCTTGCGCGCTTACGACCGTGCAAATCTTTTGGTCGTTTTTTAACCCACTTCCCGTGATCCAATCGAGCTGACATTTTGCACACAGACTCGTTGTGCGTGACAATTTATTTTCGTGAAAAAATGTTTCCAAAATTTTCCACTTTTAGGAAAAAATGTTTTTGTTATTTTTGCAATCGCAAACAAAATGGTTTGCGTTTTGACGGTCGGTAACACGATTGCGTTATGTTGTTAGTTATATGAGGTATGGTTAGCTTTGTTGTAGTGTGCNGGGGATTAGCTCAGATGGTAGAGCGCTCGCTTAGCATGCGAGAGGTAACGGGATCGATGCCCGTATCCTCCAAAGGCAATATTTTAAATCCTTTATTAAATCCTTTATATTAAGTTCACTTGCTTGCTTGTGTGCTTGCTTGCTTACGACCGTGCAAATCTTTCGGTCGTTTTTTAACCCACTTCCCGTGATCCAATCGAGCTGACATTTTGCACACAGACTCGTTGTGCGTGACAATTAATTTTCGTGAAAAAAATCCAAAATTTTACACTGTTTAGGGAAAAAAAATATTTAATTACCAATTGCTTAATGTGCAGGCAATCATCTGACCCATAGGTGGCAGCCATCTCAAGCCACAGGACGAGAGGACTCTCGCCGCCCGTTTCATGATGACGCAAATGTTGACTAACCACATGGCATGAAATCCCTGCCCCCACGCTGTACAATGGAGTCTATTTATTTAAATCCTTTATATTAAGTTCACTTGCTTGCTTGCTTACGACCGTGCAAATTTTCGGTCGTTTTTTAACCCACTTCCCGTGATCCATCGAGCTGACATTTTGCACACAGACTCGTTGTGCGTGACAATTTATTTTCGTGAAAATTTTTTCCAAAATTTTCCACTTTTTAGGAAAAAATGTTTTTTGTTATTTTTGCAATCGCAAACAAAATGGTTTGCGTTTTGACCGGTCGGTAACACGATTGCGTTATGTTGTTAGTTATATGAGGTATGGTTAGCTCTTGTTGTAGTGTGCGGGGATTAGCTCAGATGGTAGAGCGCTCGCTTAGCATGCGAGAGGTAACAGGATCGATGCCCGTATCCTCAAAGGCCAATTTTTAAAATCCTTTATATTAAGTTCACTTGCTTGCTTGCGTGCTTGCTTGCTTACGACCGTGCAAATTTTCGGTCGTTTTTTAACCCACTTCCCGTGATCCAATCGAGCTGACATTTTGCACACAGACTCGTTGTGCGTGACAATTTATTTTCGTGAAAATTTCCAAAATTTTCCACTTTTAGGAAAAAATGTTTTTGTTATTTTGCAATCGCAAAAAAATGGTTTGCGTTTTGACCGATCGGTAACAGCTATGTTTAGTTATATGAGGTATGGCTAGCTCTTGTTGTAGTGTCGGGATTACTCAGATGTAGACTCGCTTAGCATGCGAGAGGTAACAGGATCGATGCCCGTATCCTCCAAAGGCCAATTTTTATTTAAATCCTTTATATTAAGTTCACTTGCTTGCTTGCGTGCTTGCTTGCTTACGACCGTGCAAATCTTTCGGTCGTTTTTTTAACCCACTTCCCGTGATCCAATCGAGCTGACATTTTGCACACAGACTCGTTGTGCGTGACAATTAATTTTCGTGAAAAAAATCCAAAATTTTACACTGTTTAGGGAAAAAAATTATTTAATTACCAATTGCTTAATGGTTGGCATCATCTGACCCATAGGTGGCAGCCATCTCAAGCCACAGGACGAGAGGACTCTCGCCGCCCGTTTCATGATGACGCAAATGTTGACTAACCACATGGCATGAAATCCCTGCCCCCACGCTGTACAATGTCTATTTATCCTTTAAATCCTTTATATTAAGTCACTTGCTTGCTTGCTTACGACCGTGCAAATCTTTCGGTCGTTTTTTAACCCACTTCCCGTGATCCAATCGAGCTGACATTTTGCACACACAGACTGTTGTGCGTGACAATGAATTTTCGTGAAAAAATAATTTCCTAATTTTTCTTTTTAGGAAAAAAAATGTAATCCTTTATATTAAGTTAACTTGCTTGCTTGCGCGCTTACGACCGTGCAAATCTTTTGGTCGTTTTTTAACCCACTTCCGTGATCCAATCGAGCTGACATTTTGCACACAGACTCGTTGTGCGTGACAATTTATTTTCGTGAAAAAATTTTCCAAAATTTTCCACTTTTTAGGAAAAAATGTTTTTGTTATTTTTGCAATCGCAAACAAAATGGTTTGCGTTTTGACCGGTCGGTAACACGATTGCGTTATGTTGTTAGTTATATGAGGTATGGTTAGCTTTGTTGTAGTGTGCGGGGGATTAGCTCAGATGGTAGAGCGCTCGCTTAGCATGCGAGAGGTAACGGGATCGATGCCCGTATCCTCCAAAGGCCAATATTTTAAAATCCTTTATTAAATCCTTTATATTAAGTTCACTTGCTTGCTTGTGTGCTTGCTTGCTTACGACCGTGCAAATCTTTCGGTCGTTTTTTAACCCACTTCCCGTGATCCAATCGAGCTGACATTTTGCACACAGACTCGTTGTGCGTGACAATTAATTTTCGTGAAAAAATCCAAAATTTTACACTGTTTAGGGAAAAAAAATATTTAATTACCAATTGCTTAATGGTTGCAGGCAATCATCTGACCCATAGGTGGCAGCCATCTCAAGCCACAGGACGAGAGGACTCTCGCCGCCCGTTTCATGATGACGCAAATGTTGACTAACCACATGGCATGAAATCCCTGCCCCCACGCTGTACAATGGAGTCTATTTATTTAAATCCTTTATATTAAGTTCACTTGCTTGCTTGCTTACGACCGTGCAAATTTTCGGTCGTTTTTTAACCCACTTCCCGTGATCCATCGAGCTGACATTTTGCACACAGACTCGTTGTGCGTGACAATTTATTTTCGTGAAAATTTTTTCCAAAATTTTCCACTTTTTAGGAAAAAATGTTTTGTTATTTTTGCAATCGCAAACAAAATGGTTTGCGTTTTGACCGGTCGGTAACACGATTGCGTTATGTTGTTAGTTATATGAGGTATGGTTAGCTCTTGTTGTAGTGTGCGGGGGATTAGCTCAGATGGTAGAGCGCTCGCTTAGCATGCGAGAGGTAACAGGATCGATGCCCGTATCCTCAAAGGCCAATTTTTTAAAATCCTTTATATTAAGTTCACTTGCTTGCTTGCGTGCTTGCTTGCTTACGACCGTGCAAATTTTCGGTCGTTTTTTAACCCACTTCCCGTGATCCAATCGAGCTGACATTTTGCACACAGACTCGTTGTGCGTGACAATTTATTTTCGTGAAAANTTTTTTCCAAAATTTTCCACTTTTTAGGAAAAAATGTTTTTGTTATTTTTGCAATCGCAAACAAAATGGTTTGCGTTTTGACCGTCGGTAACACGATTGCGTTATGTTGTTAGTTATATGAGGTATGGCTAGCTCTTGTTGTAGTGTCGGGGGATTAGCTCAGATGGTAGAGCGCTCGCTTAGCATGCGAGAGGTAACAGGATCGATGCCCGTATCCTCCAAAGGCCAANTTTTTAAAATCCTTTATTAAATCCTTTATATTAAGTTCACTTGCTTGCTTGCGTGCTTGCTTGCTTACGACCGTGCAAATCTTTCGGTCGTTTTTTAACCCACTTCCCGTGATCCAATCGAGCTGACATTTTGCACACAGACTCGTTGTGCGTGACAATTAATTTTCGTGAAAAAAATCCAAAATTTTACACTGTTTAGGGAAAAAAATTATTTAATTACCAATTGCTTAATGGTTGCAGGCAATCATCTGACCCATAGGTGGCAGCCATCTCAAGCCACAGGACGAGAGGACTCTCGCCGCCCGTTTCATGATGACGCAAATGTTGACTAACCACATGGCATGAAATCCCTGCCCCCACGCTGTACAATGGAGTCTATTTATTTAAATCCTTTATATTAAGTTCACTTGCTTGCTTGCTTACGACCGTGCAAATCTTTCGGTCGTTTTTTAACCCACTTCCCGTGATCCAATCGAGCTGACATTTTGCACACAGACTCGTTGTGCGTGACAATTTATTTTCGTGAAAATTTTTTCCAAAATTTTCCACTTTTTAGGAAAAAATGTTTTGTTATTTTTGCAATCGCAAACAAAATGGTTTGCGTTTTGACCGGTCGGTAACACGATTGCGTTATGTTGTTAGTTATATGAGGTATGGTTAGCTCTTGTTGTAGTGTGCGGGGATTAGCTCAGATGGTAGAGCGCTCGCTTAGCATGCGAGAGGTAACGGATCGATGCCCGTATCCTCCAAAGGCCAATTTTTTAAAATCCTTTATATTAAGTTCACTTGCTTGCTTGCGTGCTTGCTTGCTTACGACCGTGCAAATTTTCGGTCGTTTTTTAACCCACTTCCCGTGATCCAATCGAGCTGACATTTTGCACACAGACTCGTTGTGCGTGACAATTTATTTTCGTGAAAANTTTTTTCCAAAATTTTCCACTTTTTAGGAAAAAATGTTTTTGTTATTTTTGCAATCGCAAACAAAATGGTTTGCGTTTTGACCGATCGGTAACACGATTGCGTTATGTTGTTAGTTATATGAGGTATGGTTAGCTCTTGTTGTAGTGTCTGGGGGATTAGCTCAGATGGTAGAGCGCTCGCTTAGCATGCGAGAGGTAACAGGATCGATGCCCGTATCCTCCAAAGGCCAATTTTTTAAAATCCTTTATTAAATCCTTTATATTAAGTTCACTTGCTTGCTTGCGTGCTTGCTTGCTTACGACCGTGCAAATTTTCGGTCGTTTTTTAACCCACTTCCCGTGATCCAATCGAGCTGACATTTTGCACACAGACTCGTTGTGCGTGACAATTAATTTTCGTGAAAAAAATCCAAAATTTTACACTGTTTAGGGAAANTTTTTTTTTAATTACCAATTGCTTAATGGTGGCAGACAATCAATTGACCCATAGGTGGCAGCCATCTCAAGCCAGAGGACGAGAGGACTCTCGCCGCCCGTTTCATGATGACGCAAATGTTGACTAACCACATGGCATGAAATCCCTGCACCCACACTGTACAATGGAGACTATTTATTTAAATCCTTTATATTAAGTTCACTTGCTTGCTTGCTTACGACCGGCAAATCTTTCGGTCGTTTTTTAACCCACTTCCAGTGATCCAATCGAGCTGACATTTTGCACACAGACTCGTTGTGCGTGACAATTAATTTTCGTGAAATTTTTTCCAAAATTTTCCACTTTTTAGAAAAAATGTTTTGTTATTTTTGCAATCGCAAACAAAATGGTTTGCGTTTTGACCGGTCGGTAACACGATTGCGTTATGTTGTTAGTTATATGAGGTATGGTTAGCTCTTGTTGTAGTGTGCGGGGATTAGCTCAGATGGTAGCGCGCTCGCTTAGCATGCGAGAGGTAACAGGATCGATGCCCGTATCCTCCAAAGGCCAATTTTTTAAATCCTTTATTAAATCCTTTATATTAAGTTCACTTGCTTGCTTGCGTGCTTGCTTGCTTACGACCGTGCACATTTTCGGTCGTTTTTTAACCCACTTCCCGTGATCCCATCGAGCTGACATTTTGCACACAGACTCGTTGTGCGTGACAATTAATTTTCGTGAAGAAAATCCAAAATTTTACACTGTTTAGGGAAATTTTTTTTATTACCAATTGCTTAATGGTGGCAGACAATCATCTGACCCATAGGTGGCAGCCATCTCAAGCCAGAGGACGAGAGGACTCTCGCCGCCCGTTTCATGATGACGCAAATGTTGACTAACCACATGGCATGAAATCCCTGCCCCCACGCTGTACAGTGGAGACTATTTATTTAAATCCTTTATATTAAGTTCACTTGCTTGCTTGCTTACGACCGTGCAAATCTTTCGGTCGTTTTTAACCCACTTCCCGTGATCCAATCGAGCTGAAATTTTGCACACAGACTCGTTGTGCGTGACAATGAATTTTCGTGAAAAAATAATTTCCTAAATTTTTACTTTTTAGGAAAAAAAAATGTAATCCTTTATATTAAGTTAACTTTCTTGCTTGCACGCTTACGACCGTGCAAATCTTTTGGTCGTTTTTTAACCCACTTCCCGTGATCCAATCGAGCTGACATTTTGCACACAGACTCGTTGTGCGTGACAATTTGTTTTCGTGAAAAAATGTTTGCAAAATTTTCCACTTTTTAGGAAATTTTTTTGTTATTTTTGCAATCGCAAACAAAATGGTTTGCGTTTTGACCGGTCGGTAACACGATTGCGTTATGTTGTTAGTTATATGAGGTATGGTTAGCTCTTGTTGTAGTGTGCNGGGGATTAGCTCAGATGGTAGAGCGCTTGCTTAGCATGCGAGAGGAACGGGATCGATGCCCGTATCCTCAAAAGGCCAATATTTTTCAATCCTTTCTATTAAGTTAACTTGCTTGCTTGCGTGCTTGCTTGCTTGCTTACGACCGTGCAAATCTTTCGGTCGTTTTTTAACCCACTTCCCGTGATCCAATCGAGCTGACATTTTGCACACAGACTCGTTGTGCGTGACAATTAATTTTCGTGAAAAAATCCAAAATTTTACATTGTTTAGGGAAAAAAATATTTAATTACCAATTGCTTAATCGTGGCAGACAATCATCTGACCCATGGGTGGCAGCCATCTCAAGCCAGAGGACGAGATGACTCTAGCCGCCCGTTTCATGATGACGCAAATGTTGACTAACCACATGGCATGAAATCCCTGCCCCCACGCTGTACAATGGAGACTATTTATTTAAATCCTTTATATTAAGTTCACTTGCTTGCTTACGACCGTGCAAATTTTCGGTCGTTTTTTAACCCACTTCCCGTGATCCAATCGAGCTGACATTTTGCACACAGACTCGTTGTGCGTGACAATTAATTTTCGTGAAAAAATAATGACCTAAATTTTTACTTTTTAGGAAGAAAAAAATGTTATCCTTTATATTAAGTTAACTTGCTTGCTTGCTTGCGCGCTTACGACCGTGCAAATCTTTTGGTCGTTTTTTAACCCACTTCCCGTGATCCAATCGAGCTGACATTTTGCACACAGACTCGTTGTGCGTGACAATTTGTTTTCGTGAAAAATGTTTCCAAAATTTTCCACTTTTTAGGAATTTTTTGTTTTGTTATTTTTGCAATCGCAAACAAAATGGTTTGCGTTTTGACCGGTCGGTAACACGATTGCGTTATGTTGCTAGTTATATGAGGTATGGTTAGCTCTTGTTGTAGTGTGCGGGGGATTAGCTCAGATGGTAGAGCGCTCGCTTAGCATGCGAGAGGTAACGGGATCGATGCCGTATCCTCCAAAGGCCAATATTTTAAATTCTTTATTAAATCCTTTATATTAAGTTCGCTTGCTTGCATGCTTGCTTGCTTGCTTACGACCGTGCAAATCTTTCGGTCGTTTTTAACCCACTTCCCGTGATCCAATCGAGCTGACATTTTGCACACAGACTCGTTGTGCGTGACAATGAATTTTCGTGAAAAATAATTTCCTAAATTTTTACTTTTTAGGAAAAAAAATGTAATCCTTTATATTAAGTTCACTTGCTTGCTTGCGCGCTTACGACCGTGCAAATCTTTTGGTCGNTTTTTAACCCACTTCCCGTGATCCAATCGAGCTGACATTTTGCACACAGACTCGTTGTGCGTGACAATTTGTTTTCGTGCAAATTTTTTCCAAAATTTTCCACTTTTTAGGAAAAAATGTTTTTGTTTTTTTGCAATCGCAAACAAAATGGTTTGCGTTTTGACCGGTCGGTAACACGATTGCGTTATGTTGTTAGTTATATGAGGTATGGTTAGCTCTTGTTGTAGTGTGCGGGGATTAGCTCAGATGGTAGAGCGCTTGCTTAGCATGCGAGAGGTAACGGGATCGATGCCCGTATCCTCAAAGGCCAATATTTTTCAATCCTTTATATTAAGTTAACTTGCTTGCTTGCGTGCTTGCTTGCTTGCTTACGACCGTGCAAATCTTTCGGTCGTTTTTAACCCACTTCCCGTGATCCAATCGAGCTGACATTTTGCACACAGACTCGTTGTGCGTGACAATTAATTTTCGTGAAAAAAATCCAAAATTTTACATTGTTTAGGGAAAAAAATATTTAATTACCAATTGCTTAATCGTGGCAGACAATCATCTGACCCATGGTGGCAGCCATCTCAAGCCAGAGGACGAGATGACTCTAGCCGCCGTTTCATGATGACGCAAATGTTGACTAACCACATGGCATGAAATCCCTGCCCCACGCTGTACAATGGAGACTATTTATTTAAATCCTTTATATTAAGTTCACTTGCTTGCTTGCTTACGACCGTGCAAATTTTCGGTCGNTTTTTAACCCACTTCCCGTGATCCAATCGAGCTGACATTTTGCACACAGACTCGTTGTGCGTGACAATTAATTTTCGTGAAAAAAAAATCCAAAATTTTACACTGTTTAGGGAAAAAAAATATTTAATTACCAATTGCTTAATGGTGGCAGGCAATCATCTGACCCATAGTGGCAGCCATCTCAAGCCAGAGGACGAGAGGACTCTCGCCGCCCGTTTCATGATGACGCAAATGTTGACTAACCACATGGCATGAAATCCCTGCCCCACGCTGTACATGGAGACTATTTATTTAAATCCTTTATATTAAGTTCACTTGCTTGCTTGCTTACGACCGTGCAAATTTTCGGTCGTTTTTAACCCACTTCCCGTGATCCAATCGAGCTGACATTTTGCACACAGACTCGTTGTGCGTGACAATGAATTTTCGTGAAAAATAATGACCTAAATTTTTNGTTTTTAGGANAAAAAATGTAATCCTTTATATTAAGTTAACTTGCTTGCTTGCTTGCGCGCTTACGACCGTGCAAATCTTTTGGTCGTTTTTTAACCCACTTCCCGTGATCCAATCGAGCTGACATTTTGCACACAGACTCGTTGTGCGTGACAATTTGTTTTCGTGAAAAATGTTTCCAAAATTTTCCACTTTTAGGAATTTTTGTTTTGTTATTTTTGCAATCGCAAACAAAATGGTTTGCGTTTTGACCGGTCGGTAACACGATTGCGTTATGTTGTTAGTTATATGAGGTATGGTTAGCTCTTGTTGTAGTGTGCGGGGATTAGCTCAGATGGTAGCGCGCTCGCTTAGCATGCGAGAGGTAACAGGATCGATGCCCGTATCCTCCAAAGGCCAATTTTTAAAATCCTTTATTAAATCCTTTATATTAAGTTCACTTGCTTGCTTGCGTGCTTGCTTGCTTACGACCGTGCACATTTTCGGTCGTTTTTAACCCACTTCCCGTGATCCAATCGAGCTGACATTTTGCACACAGACTCGTTGTGCGTGACAATTAATTTTCGTGAAGAAAATCCAAAATTTTACACTGTTTAGGGAAAATTTTTTTTAATTACCAATTGCTTAATGGTGGCAGACAATCATCTGACCCATAGGTGGCAGCCATCTCAAGCCAGAGGACGAGAGGACTCTCGCCGCCCGTTTCATGATGACGCAAATGTTGACTAACCACATGGCATGAAATCCCTGCCCCCACGCTGTACAGTGGAGACTATTTATTTAAATCCTTTATATTAAGTTCACCTGCTTGCTTGCTTACGACCGTGCAAATCTTTCGGTCGTTTTTTAACCCACTTCCCGTGATCCAATCGAGCTGAAATTTTGCACACAGACTCGTTGTGCGTGACAATGAATTTTCGTGAAAAATAATTTCCTAAATTTTACTTTTTAGGAAGAAAAAAATGTAATCCTTTATATTAAGTTAACTTTCTTGCTTGCACGCTTACGACCGTGCAAATCTTTTGGTCGTTTTTAACCCACTTCCGTGATCCAATCGAGCTGACATTTTGCACACAGACTCGTTGTGCGTGACAATTTGTTTTCGTGAAAAATGTTTGCAAAATTTTCCACTTTTTAGGAAATTTTTTTTGTTATTTTTGCAATCGCAAACAAAATGGTTTGCGTTTGACCGGTCGGTAACACGATTGCGTTATGTTGTTAGTTATATGAGGTATGGTTAGCTCTTGTTGTAGTGTGCGGGATTAGCTCAGATGGTAGAGCGCTTGCTTAGCATGCAGGGAACGGGATCGATGCCCGTATCCTCAAAAGGCCAATATTTTTCAATCCTTTATATTAAGTTAGCGTGCTTGCTTGCTTGCTTACGACCGTGCAAATCTTTCGGTCGTTTTTTAACCCACTTCCCGTGATCCAATCGAGCTGACATTTTGCACACAGACTCGTTGTGCGTGACAATTAATTTTCGTGAAAAAAATCCAAAATTTTACATTGTTTAGGGAAAAAAATATTTAATTACCAATTGCTTAATCGTGGCAGACAATCATCTGACCCATGGGTGGCAGCCATCTCAAGCCAGAGGACGAGATGACTCTAGCCGCCCGTTTCATGATGACGCAAATGTTGACTAACCACATGGCATGAAATCCCTGCCCCCACGCTGTACAATGGAGACTATTTATTTAAATCCTTTATATTAAGTTCACTTGCTTGCTTGCTTACGACCGTGCAAATTTTCGGTCGTTTTTTAACCCACTTCTCGTGATCCAATCGAGCTGACATTTTGCACACAGACTCGTTGTGCGTGACAATTAATTTTCGTGAAAAAATAATGACCTAAATTTTTACTTTTTAGGAAGAAAAAAATGTTATCCTTTATATTAAGTTAACTTGCTTGCTTGCTTGCGCGCTTACGACCGTGCAAATCTTTTGGTCGTTTTTTAACCCACTTCCCGTGATCCAATCGAGCTGACATTTTGCACACAGACTCGTTGTGCGTGACAATTTGTTTTCGTGAAAAATGTTTCCAAAATTTTCCACTTTTTAGGAATTTTTTGTTTTGTTATTTTTGCAATCGCAAACAAAATGGTTTGCGTTTTGACCGGTCGGTAACACGATTGCGTTATGTTGCTAGTTATATGAGGTATGGTTAGCTCTTGTTGTAGTGTGCGGGGGATTAGCTCAGATGGTAGAGCGCTCGCTTAGCATGCGAGAGGTAACGGGATCGATGCCCGTATCCTCCAAAGGCCAATATTTTTAAATTCTTTATTAAATCCTTTATATTAAGTTCGCTTGCTTGCATGCTTGCTTGCTTGCTTACGACCGTGCAAATCTTTCGGTCGTTTTTAACCCACTTCCCGTGATCCAATCGAGCTGACATTTTGCACACAGACTCGTTGTGCGTGACAATGAATTTCGTGAAAAAAAATTTCCTAAATTTTTACTTTTTAGGAAAAAAAAATGTAATCCTTTATATTAAGTTCACTTGCTTGCTTGCGCGCTTACGACCGTGCAAATCTTTTGGTCGTTTTTTAACCCACTTCCCGTGATCCAATCGAGCTGACATTTTGCACACAGACTCGTTGTGCGTGACAATTTGTTTTCGTGAAATTTTTTCCAAAATTTTCCACTTTTTAGGAAAAAATGTTTTTGTTTTTTTGCAATCGCAAACAAAATGGTTTGCGTTTTGACCGGTCGGTAACACGATTGCGTTATGTTGTTAGTTATATGAGGTATGGTTAGCTCTTGTTGTAGTGTGCGGGGGATTAGCTCAGATGGTAGAGCGCTTGCTTAGCATGCGAGAGGTAACGGGATCGATGCCCGTATCCTCAAAGGCCAATATTTTTCAATCCTTTATATTAAGTTAACTTGCTTGCTTGCGTGCTTGCTTGCTTGCTTACGACCGTGCAAATCTTTCGGTCGTTTTTTAACCCACTTCCCGTGATCCAATCGAGCTGACATTTTGCACACAGACTCGTTGTGCGTGACAATTAATTTTCGTGAAAAAATCCAAAATTTTACATTGTTTAGGGNAAAAAATATTTAATTACCAATTGCTTAATCGTGGCAGACAATCATCTGACCCATGGTGGCAGCCATCTCAAGCCAGAGGACGAGATGACTCTAGCCGACCGTTTCATGATGACGCAAATGTTGACTAACCACATGGCATGAAATCCCTGCCCCCACGCTGTACAATGGAGACTATTTATTTAAATCCTTTATATTAAGTTCACTTGCTTGCTTGCTTACGACCGTGCAAATTTTCGGTCGTTTTTAACCCACTTCCGTGATCCAATCGAGCTGACATTTTGCACACAGACTCGTTGTGCGTGACAATGAATTTTCGTGAAAAAATAATGACCTAAATTTTTACTTTTTAGGAAGAAAAAAATGTAATCCTTTATATTAAGTTAACTTGCTTGCTTGCTTGCGCGCTTACGACCGTGCAAATCTTTTGGTCGTTTTTAACCCACTTCCCGTGATCCAATCGAGCTGATATTTTGCACACAGACTCGTTGTGCGTGACAATTTGTTTTCGTGAAAAATGTTTCCAAAATTTTCCACTTTTTAGGAATTTTTTGTTTTGTTATTTTTGCAATCGCAAACAAAATGGTTTGCGTTTTGACCGGTCGGTAACACGATTGCGTTATGTTGTTAGTTATATGAGGTATGGTTAGCTCTTGTTGTAGTGTGCGGGGATTAGCTCAGATGGTAGAGCGCTTGCTTAGCATGCGAGAGGTAACGGGATCGATGCCCGTATCCTCAAAAGGCCAATATTTTTCAATCCTTTATATTAAGTTAACTTGCTTGCTTGCGTGCTTGCTTGCTTGCTTACGACCGTGCAAATCTTTCGGTCGTTTTTTAACCCACTTCCCGTGATCCAATCGAGCTGACATTTTGCACACAGACTCGTTGTGCGTGACAATTAATTTTCGTGAAAAAAATCCAAAATTTTACATTGTTTAGGGAAAAAAATATTTAATTACCAATTGCTTAATCGTGGCAGACAATCATCTGACCCATGGGTGGCAGCCATCTCAAGCCAGAGGACGAGATGACTCTAGCCGCCCGTTTCATGATGACGCAAATGTTGACTAACCACATGGCATGAAATCCCTGCCCCACGCTGTACAATGGAGACTATTTATTAAATCCTTTATATTAAGTTCACTTGCTTGCTTGCTTACGACCGTGCAAATTTTCGGTCGTTTTTTAACCCACTTCCCGTGATCGAATCGAGCTGACATTTTGCACACAGACTCGTTGTGCGTGACAATTAATTTTCGTGAAAAAAAATGACCTAAATTTTTACTTTTTAGGAAGCCACAGGACGAGAGGAAAAAAATGTTATCCTTATATTAAGTTAACGCTTGCTTGCTTGCGCGCTTACGACCGTGCAAATCTTTTGGTCGTTTTTTAACCCACTTCCCGTGATCCAATCGAGCTGACATTTTGCACACAGACTCGTTGTGCGTGACAATTTGTTTTCGTGAAAAATGTTTCCAAAATTTTCCACTTTTTAGGAATTTTTTGTTTTGTTATTTTTGCAATCGCAAACAAAATGGTTTGCGTTTTGACCGGTCGGTAACACGATTGCGTTATGTTGCTAGTTATATGAGGTATGGTTAGCTCTTGTTGTAGTGTGCGGGGATTAGCTCAGATGGTAGAGCGCTCGCTTAGCATGCGAGAGGTAACGGGATCGATGCCCGTATCCTCCAAAGGCCAATATTTTTAAATTCTTTATTAAATCCTTTATATTAAGTTCGCTTGCTTGCATGCTTGCTTGCTTGCTTACGACCGTGCAAATCTTTCGGTCGTTTTTTAACCCACTTCCCGTGATCCAATCGAGCTGACATTTTGCACACAGACTCGTTGTGCGTGACAATGAATTTTCGTGAAAAAAGAATTTCCTAAATTTTTACTTTTTAGGAAAAAAAATGTAATCCTTTATATTAAGTTCACTTGCTTGCTTGCGCGCTTACGACCGTGCAAATCTTTTGGTCGTTTTTTAACCCACTTCCCGTGATCCAATCGAGCTGACATTTTGCACACAGACTCGTTGTGCGTGACAATTTGTTTTCGTGCAAATTTTTTTCCAAAATTTTCCACTTTTTAGGAAAAATGTTTTTGNTTTTTTTGCAATCGCAAACAAAATGGTTTGCGTTTTGACCGGTCGGTAACACGATTGCGTTATGTTGTTAGTTATATGAGGTATGGTTAGCTCTTGTTGTAGTGTGCGGGGATTAGCTCAGATGGTAGAGCGCTTGCTTAGCATGCGAGAGGTAACGGATCGATGCCCGTATCCTCAAAAGGCCAATATTTTTCAATCCTTTATATTAAGTTAACTTGCTTGCTTGCGTGCTTGCTTGCTTGCTTACGACCGTGCAAATCTTTCGGTCGTTTTTTAACCCACTTCCCGTGATCCAATCGAGCTGACATTTTGCACACAGACTCGTTGTGCGTGACAATTAATTTTCGTGAAAAAAATCCAAAATTTTACATGTTTAGGGAAAAAAATATTTAATTACCAATTGCTTAATCGTGGCAGACAATCATCTGACCCATGGTGGCAGCCATCTCAAGCCAGAGGACGAGATGACTCTAGCCGCCGTTTCATGATGACGCAAATGTTGACTAACCACATGGCATGAAATCCCTGCCCCCACGCTGTACAATGGAGACTATTTATTTAAATCCTTTATATTAAGTTCACTTGCTTGCTTGCTTACGACCGTGCAAATTTTCGGTAGTTTTTTAACCCACTTCCCGTGATCCAATCGAGCTGACATTTTGCACACAGACTCGTTGTGCTGACAATTAATTTTCGTGAAAAAAAATCCAAAATTTTACACTGTTTAGGGAAAAAAAAATTAATTACCAATTGCTTAATGGTGGCAGGCATTCTGACCCATAGGTGGCAGCCATCTCAAGCCAGAGGACGAGAGGACTCTCGCCGCCGTTTCATGATGACGCAAATGTTGACTAACCACATGGCATGAAATCCCTGCCCCACGCTGTACAGTGGAGACAATTTATTTAAATCCTTTATATTAAGTTCACTTGCTTGCTTGCTTACGACCGTGCAAATTTTCGGTCGTTTTTTAACCCACTTCCCGTGATCCAATCGAGCTGACATTTTGCACACAGACTCGTTGTGCGTGACAATGAATTTTCGTGAAAAAATAATGACCTAAATTTTTACTTTTTAGGAAAAAAAAATGTAATCCTTTATATTAAGTTAACTTGCTTGCTTGCGCGCTTACGACCGTGCAAATCTTTTGGTCGTTTTTTAACCCACTTCCCGTGATCCAATCGAGCTGATATTTTGCACACAGACTCGTTGTGCGTGACAATTTGTTTTCGTGAAAAAATGTTTCCAAAATTTTCCACTTTTTAGGAATTTTTTGTTTTGTTATTTTTGCAATCGCAAACAAAATGGTTTGCGTTTTGACCGGTCGGTAACACGATTGCGTTATGTTGCTAGTTATATGAGGTATGGTTAGCTCTTGTTGTAGTGTGCGGGGATTAGCTCAGATGGTAGAGCGCTCGCTTAGCATGCGAGAGGTAACGGGATCGATGCCCGTATCCTCCAAAGGCCAAATTTTTAAATTCTTTATTAAATCCTTTATATTAAGTTCGCTTGCTTGCATGCTTGCTTGCTTGCTTACGACCGTGCAAATTTTCGGTCGTTTTTTAACCCACTTCCCGTGATCCAATCGAGCTGACATTTTGCACACAGACTCGTTGTGCGTGACAATGAATTTTCGTGNAAAAATAATTTCCTAAATTTTACTTTTTAGGTGGCAGCCATCTCAAGCCAGAGGACGAGAGGACTCTCGCCGCCCGTTTCATGATGACGCAAAAAAAAATGTAATCCTTTATATTAAGTTCAATCCTTGCTTGCTTGCTTGCTTACGACCGTGCAAATCTTTTGGTCGTTTTTTAACCCACTTCCCGTGATCCAATCGAGCTGACATTTTGCACACAGACTCGTTGTGCGTGACAATTAATTTTCGTGAAAAAAATCCAACATTTTACACTGTTTAGGGAAAAAATAATATTTAATTACCAATTGCTTAATGGTGGCAGGCAATCATCTGACCCATAGGTGGCAGCCATCTCAAGCCACAGGACGAGAGGACTCTCGCCGCCCGTTTCATGATGACGCAAATGTTGACTAACCACATGGCATGAAATCCCTGCCCCCACGCTGTACAATGGAGACTATTTATTTAAATCCTTTAATTAAGTTCACTTGCTTGCTTGCTTAAGACCGTGCAAATCTTTCGGTCGTTTTTAACCCACTTCCCGTGATCCAATCGAGCTGACATTTTGCACACAGACTCGTTGTGCGTGACAATTTATTTTCGTGAAAATTTTTTTCTAAAATTTTCCACTTTTTAGGAAAAAATGTTTTTGTTATTTTTGCAATCGCAAAAAAATGGTTTGCGTTTTGACCGGTCGGTTACAGCTATGTTTAGTTATATGAGGTATGGTTACTCTTGTTGTAGTGTGCGGATTACTCAGATGTAGACTCGCTACATGGGAGGAAATCGATGCCCTTATTCCAAAGGCTAATATTTATTTAAATCCTTTATATTAAGCTTGCTTGCTTGCTTACGACCGTGCAAATCTTTCGGTCGTTTTTTAACCCACTTCCCGTGATCCAATCGAGCTGACATTTTGCACACAGACTCGTTGTGCGTGACAATTAATTTTGTGAAAAAATCCAAAATTTTACACTGTTTAGGGAAAAAAAATATTTAATTACCAATTGCTTAATCGTGGCAGACAATCATCTGACCCATAGGTGGCAGCCATCTCAAGCCAGAGGACGAGATGACTCTAGCCGCCCGTTTCATGATGACGCAAATGTTGACTAACCACATGGCATGAAATCCCTGCCCCCACGCTGTACAATGGAGACTATTTATTTAAATCCTTTATATTAAGTTCACTTGCTTGCTTGCTTACGACCGTGCAAATCTTTCGGTCGTTTTTTAACCCACTTCCCGTGATCCAATCGAGCTGACATTTTGCACACAGACTCGTTGTGCGTGACAATTTATTTTCGTTAAATANTTTTTCCAAAATTTTCCACTTTTTAGGAAAAAATGTTTTTCTTATTTTTGCAATCGCAAACAAAATGGTTTGCGTTTTGACCGGTCGGTAACACGATTGCTATGTTGTTAGTTATATGAGGTATTTGGTTACTCTTGTTGTAGTGTGCGGGGATTAGCTCAGATGGTAGAGCGCTCGCTTAGCACAGGTAATGGGATCGATGCCCGTATCCTCCAAAGGCCATTATTTCCTAAAATTTAAATCCTTTATATTAAGTTCACTTGCTTGCTTGCTTACGACCGTGCAAATCTTTCGGTCGTTTTTAACCCACTACCCGTGATCCAATCGAGCTGACATTTTGCACACAGACTCGTTGTGCGTGACAATTTATTTTCGTGAAAATTTTTTCCAAAATTTTCCACTTTTTAGGAAAAATGTTTTTGTTATATTTGCAATCGCAAACAAAATGGTTTGCGTTTTGACCGGTCGGTAACACGATTGCGTTATGTTGTTAGTCATATGAGGTATGGTTAGCTCTTGTTGTAGTGTGCGGGGATTAGCTCAGATGGTAGAGCGCTCGCTTAGCATGCGAGAGGTAACGGGATCGATGCCCGTATCCTCCAAAGGCTAATATTTTTAAATCCTTCATTAAATCCTTCATATTAAGTTCACTTGCTTGCTTACGACCGTGCAAATCTTTCGGTCGTTTTTTAACCCACTTCCCGTGATCCAATCGAGCTGACATTTTGCACACAGACTCGTTGTGCGTGACAATTAATTTTCGTGAAAAAAATCCAAAATTTTACACTGTTTAGGAAAAAAAAAATTTAATTACCAATTGCTTAATGGTGGCAGGCAATCATCTGACCCATAGGTGGCAGCCATCTCAAGCCACAGGACGAGAGGACTCTCGCCGCCCGTTTCATGATGACGCAAATGTTGACTAACCACATGGCATGAAATCCCTGCCCCACGCTGTACAATGGAGACTATTTATTTAAATCCTTTATATTAAGTTCACTTGCTTGCTTGCTGACGACCGTGCAAATCTTTCGGTCATTTTTTAACCCACTTCCTTGATCCAATCGATCTGACATTTTGCACACAGACTCGTTGTGCGTGACAATTTATTTTCGTGAAAATTTTTTCCAAAATTTTCCACTTTTTAGGAAAAAATGTTTTTCTTATTTTTGCAATCGCAAACAAAATGGTTTGCGTTTTGACCGGTCGGTAACACGATTGCATTATGTTGTTAGTTATATGAGGTATGGTTAGCTCTTGTTGTAGTGTGCGGGGATTAGCTCAGATGGTAGAGCGCTCGCTTAGCATGCGAGAGGTAACGGGATCGATGCCCGTATCCTCCAAAGGCTAATATTTTTAAATCCTTTATTAAATCCTTTATATTAAGTTCGCTGCTTGCGTGCTTGCTTGCTTGCTTACGACCGTGCAAATCTTTCGGTCGTTTTTTAACCCACTTCCCGTGATCCAATCGAGCTGACATTTTGCATACAGACTCGTTGTGCGTGACAATTAATTTTCGTGAAAAAAATCCAAAATTTTACACTGTTTANGGAAAAAAAATTTAATTACCAATTGCTTAATCGTGGCAGACAATCATCTGACCCATAGGTGGCAGCCATCTCAAGCCAGAGGACGAGAGGACTCTCGCCGCCCGTTTAATGATGACGCAAATGTTGACTAACCACATGGCATGAAATCCCTGCCCCACGCTGTACAATGGAGACTATTTTTTTAAATCCTTTATATTAAGTTCACTTGCTTGCTTGCTTACGACCGTGCAAATCTTTCGGTCGNTTTTTAACCCACTTCCGTGATCCAATCGAGCTGACATTTTGCACACAGACTCGTTGTGCGTGACAATTTATTTTCGTGAAAATTTTTTTCCAAAATTTTCCACTTTTTTGGAAAAATGTTTTTGTTATTTTTGCAATCGCAAACAAAATGGTTTGCGTTTTGACCGGTCGGTAACACGATTGCGTTATGTTGTTAGTTATATGAGGTATGGTTAGCTCTTGTTGTAGTGTGCGGGGATAAGCTCAGATGGTAGAGCGCTCGCTTAGCATGCGAGAGGTAACGGGATCGATGCCCGTATCCTCCAAAGGCTAATATTTTAAATCCTTTATTAAATCCTTTATATTAAGTTCACTTGGTTGCTTGCTTGCTTACGACCGTGCAAATCTTTCGGTCGNTTTTTAACCCACTTCCCGTGATCCAATCGAGCTGACATTTTGCACACAGACTCGTTGTGCGTGACAATTAATTTTTGTGAAAAAAATCCAAAATTTTACACTGTTTAGGGAAAAAAAATATTTAATTACCAATTGCTTAATCGTGGCAGACAATCATCTGACCCATAGGTGGCAGCCATCTCAAGCCAGAGGACGAGATGACTCTAGCCGCCCGTTTCATGATGACGCAAATGTTGACTAACCACATGGCATGAAATCCCTGCCCCCACGCTGTACAATGGAGACTATTTATTTAAATCCTTTATATTAAGTTCACTTGCTTGCTTGCTTACGACCGTGCAAATCTTTCGGTCGTTTTTTAACCCACTTCCGTGATCCAATCGAGCTGACATTTTGCACACAGACTCGTTGTGCGTGACAATTTATTTTCGTTAAATANTTTTTCCAAAATTTTCCACTTTTTAGGAAAAATGTTTTTCTTATTTTTGCAATCGCAAACAAAATGGTTTGCGTTTTGACCGGTCGGTAACACGATTGCGTTATGTTGTTAGTTATATGAGGTATGGTTAGCTCTTGTTGTAGTGTGCGGGGGATTAGCTCAGATGGTAGAGCGCTCGCTTAGCATGCGAGAGGTAATGGGATCGATGCCCGTATCCTCCAAAGGCCATTATTTTAAAATCCTTTATTAAATCCTTTATATTAAGTTCACTTGGTTGCTTGCTTGCTTACGACCGTGCAAATCTTTCGGTCGTTTTTAACCCACTACCCGTGATCCAATCGAGCTGACATTTTGCACACAGACTCGTTGTGCGTGACAATTTATTTTCGTGAAAATTTCTTTCCAAAATTTTCCACTTTTTAGGAAAAATGTTTTGTTATATTTGCAATCGCAAACAAAATGGTTTGCGTTTTGACCGGTCGGTAACACGATTGCGTTATGTTGTTAGTCATATGAGGTATGGTTAGCTCTTGTTGTAGTGTGCGGGATTAGCTCAGATGGTAGAGCGCTCGCTTAGCATGCGAGAGGTAAATCGATGCCCGTATCCTCCAAAGGCTAATATTTTTAAATCCTTCATTAAATCCTTCATATTAAGTTCACTTGCTTGCTTACGACCGTGCAAATCTTTCGGTCGTTTTTAACCCACTTCCCGTGATCCAATCGAGCTGACATTTTGCACACAGACTCGTTGTGCGTGACAATTAATTTTCGTGNAAAAAAATCCAAAATTTTACACTGTTTAGGAAAAAAAAAATTTAATTACCAATTGCTTAATGGTGGCAGGCAATCATCTGACCCATAGGTGGCAGCCATCTCAAGCCACAGGACGAGAGGACTCTCGCCGCCCGTTTCATGATGACGCAAATGTTGACTAACCACATGGCATGAAATCCCTGCCCCACGCTGTACAATGGAGACTATTTATTTAAATCCTTTATATTAAGTTCACTTGCTTGCTTGCTGACGACCGTGCAAATCTTTCGGTCATTTTTTAACCCACTTCCTTGATCCAATCGATCTGACATTTTGCACACAGACTCGTTGTGCGTGACAATTTATTTTCGTGAAAANTTTTTTCCAAAATTTTCCACTTTTTAGGAAAAAATGTTTTTCTTATTTTGCAATCGCAAACAAAATGGTTTGCGTTTTGACCGGTCGGTAACACGATTGCATTATGTTGTTAGTTATATGAGGTATGGTTAGCTCTTGTTGTAGTGTGCGGGGATTAGCTCAGATGGTAGAGCGCTCGCTTAGCATGCGAGAGGTAACGGGATCGATGCCCGTATCCTCCAAAGGCTAATATTTTTAAATCCTTTATTAAATCCTTTATATTAAGTTCGCTTGCTTGCGTGCTTGCTTGCTTGCTTACGACCGTGCAAATCTTTCGGTCGTTTTTTAACCCACTTCCCGTGATCCAATCGAGCTGACATTTTGCATACAGACTCGTTGTGCGTGACAATTAATTTTCGTGAAAAAAAAAATCCAAAATTTTACACTGTTTAGGGAAAAAAAATATTTAATTACCAATTGCTTAATCGTGGCAGACAATCATCTGACCCATAGGTGGCAGCCATCTCAAGCCAGAGGACGAGAGGACTCTCGCCGCCCGTTTAATGATGACGCAAATGTTGACTAACCACATGGCATGAAATCCCTGCCCCCACGCTGTACAATGGAGACTATTTTTTAAATCCTTTATATTAAGTTCACTTGCTTGCTTGCTTACGACCGTGCAAATCTTTCGGTCGTTTTTTAACCCACTTCCCGTGATCCAATCGAGCTGACATTTTGCACACAGACTCGTTGTGCGTGACAATTTATTTTCGTGAAAATTTTTTCCAAAATTTTCCACTTTTTTGGAAAAATGTTTTTGTTATTTTGCAATCGCAAACAAAATGGTTTGCGTTTTGACCGGTCGGTAACAGCGTTATGTTGTTAGTTATATGAGGTATGGACTCTTGTTGTAGTGTGCGGGATAACTCAGATGTAGACTCGCTACATGGGAGGAAATCGATGCCCGTATCCTCCAAAGGCTAATATTTATTTAAATCCTTTATATTAAGTTCACTTGCTTGCTTGCTTACGACCGTGCAAATCTTTCGGTCGTTTTTAACCCACTACCCGTGATCCAATCGAGCTGACATTTGCACACAGACTCGTGCGTGACAATTTATTTTCGTGAAAATTTTTTTCCAAAATTTTCCACATTTTAGGAAAAATGTTTTTGTTATTTTTGCAATCGCAAACAAAATGGTTTGCGTTTTGACCGGTCGGTAACACGATTGCGTTATGTTGTTAGTTATATGAGGTATGGTTAGCTCTTGTTGTAGTGTGCGGGGATTAGCTCAGATGGTAGAGCGCTCGCTTAGCATGCGAGAGGTAACGGGATCGATGCCCGTATCCTCCAAAGGCCAATATTTTAAAATCCTTTTTTAAATCCTTTATATTAAGTTCACTTGCTTGCTTACGACCGTGCAAATCTTTCGGTCGTTTTTCAACCCACTTCCCGTGATCCAATCGAGCTGACATTTTGCACACAGACTCGTTGTGCGTGATAATTTATTTTTGTGAAATATTTCCAAAATTTTCCACTTTTTAGGAAAAAATGTTTTTCTTANTTTTGCAATCGCAAACAAAATGGTTTGCGTTTTGACCGGTCGGTAACACGATTGCGTTATGTTGTTAGTTATATGAGGTATGGTTACTCTTGTTGTAGTTGCGGGATTACTCAGATGTAGAGCGCTCGCTTAGCATGCGAGAGGTAACGGGATCGATGCCCGTATCCTCCAAAGGCTAATATTTATTTAAATCCTTTATATTAAGTTCACTTGCTTGCTTGCTTACGACCGTGCAAATCTTTCGGTCGTTTTTTAACCCACTACCCGTGATCCAATCGAGCTGACATTTTGCACACAGACTCGTTGTGCGTCACAATTTATTTTCGTGAAAANTTTTTTCCAAAATTTTCCACTTTTAGGAAAAATGTTTTTGTTACTTTTTGCAATCGCAAACAAAATGGTTTGCGTTTTGACCGGTCGGTAACACGATTGCTATGTTGTTAGTTATATGAGGTATGGTTACTCTTGTTGTAGTGTGCGGGATTACTCAGATGTAGAGCGCTCGCTTAGCATGCGAGAGGTAACGGGATCGATGCCCGTATCCTCCAAAGGCCAATATTTATTTAAATCCTTTATATTAAGTTCACTTGCTTGCTTACGACCGTGCAAATCTTTCGGTCGNTTTTTATCCCACTTTTCGTGATCCAATCGAGCTGACATTTTGCACACAGACTCGTTGTGCGTGACAATTTATTTTCTTGAAAAAAATCCGAAATTTTACACTGTTTAGGAAAAAAAATATTTAATTACCAATTGCTTAATGGTGGCAGGCAATCATCTGACCCATAGGTGGCAGCCATCTCAAGCACAGGACGAGAGGACTCTCGCCGCCCGTTTCATGATGACGCAAATGTTGACTAACCACATGGCATGAAATCCCTGNCCCCACGCTGTACAATGGAGACTATTTATTTAAATCCTTTATATTAAGTTCACTTGCTTGCTTGCTTACGACCGTGCAAATCTTTCGGTCGTTTTTTAACCACTTCCCGTGATCCAATCGAGCTGACATTTTGCACACAGACTCGTTGTGCGTGACAATTTATTTTCGTGAAAATTTTCCAAAATTTTCCACTTTTTAGGAAAAAATGTTTTGTTATTTTTGCAATCGCAAACAAAATGGTTTGCGTTTTGACCGGTCGGTAACACGATTGCTATGTTGTTAGTTATATGAGGTATGGTTACTCTTGTTGTAGTGTGCNGGGGATTAGCTCAGATGGTAGAGCGCTCGCTTAGCATGCGAGAGGTAAATCGATGCCCGTATCCTCCAAAGGCCAATATTTTTAAATCCTTTATATTAAGTTCACTTGCTTGCTTGCTTACGACCGTGCAAATCTTTCGGTCGTTTTTTAACCCACTTCCCGTGATCCAATCGAGCTGACATTTGCACACAGACTCGTTGTGCGTGACAATTTATTTTCGTGAAAATTTTCCAAAATTTTCCACTTTTTAGGAAAAATGTTTTTGTTATTTTGCAATCGCAAACAAAAGGGTTTGCGTTTTGACCGGTCGTAACACGATTGCTATGTTGTTAGTTATATGAGGTATGGTTAGCTCTTGTTGTAGTGTGCGGGATTAGCTCAGATGGTAGACTCGCTTAGCATGCGAGAGGTAAATCGATGCCCGTATCCTCCAAAGGCCAATATTTTAAATCCTTTATTAAATCCTTTATATTAAGTTCACTTGCTTGCTTACGACCGTGCAAATCTTTCGGTCGTTTTTTATCCCACTTCCCGTGATCCAATCGAGCTGACATTTTGCACACAGACTCGTTGTGCGTGACAATTATTTTCGTGAAAAAAATCCAAAATTTTACACTGTTTAGGAAAAAAAAAATTTAATTACCAATTGCTTAATGGTGGCAGGCAATCATCTGACCCATAGGTGGCAGCCATCTCAAGCCACAGGACGAGAGGACTCTCGCCGCCCGTTTCATGATGACGCAAATGTTGACTAACCACATGGCATGAAATCCCTGCCCCCACGCTGTACAATGGAGACTATTTATTTAAATCCTTTATATTAAGTTCACTTGCTTGCTTGCTTACGACCGTGCAAATCTTTCGGTCGTTTTTTAACCCACTTCCCGTGATCCAATCGAGCTGACATTTTGCACACAGACTCGTTGTGCGTGACAATTTATTTTCGTGAAAATTTTTTTCCAAAATTTTCCACTTTTTAGGAAAAAATGTTTTGTTATTTTTGCAATCGCAAACAAAATGGTTTGCGTTTTGACCGGTCGGTAACACGATTGCGTTATGTTGTTAGTTATATGAGGTATGGTTAGCTCTTGTTGTAGTGTGCGGGATTAGCTCAGATGGTAGAGTGCTCGCTTAGCATGCGAGAGGTAACGGATCGAT
Organism: Lethenteron camtschaticum; assembly: GCA_018977245.1. NCBI lineage: Eukaryota > Metazoa > Chordata > Hyperoartia > Petromyzontiformes > Petromyzontidae > Lethenteron > Lethenteron camtschaticum. Next base: position 10,809,649 of record MU249606.1, read on the forward strand.
GCCCGTATCCTCCAAAGGCTTAATATTTTTAAATCCTTTATATTAAGTTCGCTTGCTTGCTTGCTTACGACCGTGCAAATCTTTCGTCGTTTTTTAACCCACTTCCGTGATCCAATCGAGCTGGCATTTTGCACACAGACTCGTTGTGCGTGACAATTAATTTTTGTGAAAAAAATCCAAAATTTTACACTGTTTAGGGAAAAAAATATTTAATTACCAATTGCTTTATCGTGGCAGACAATCATCTGACCCATAGGTGGCAGCCATCTCAAGCCAGAGGACGAGATGACTCTAGCCGCCCGTTTCATGATGACGCAAATGTTGACTAACCACATGGCATGAAATCCCTGCCCCACGCTGTACAATGGAGACCATTTATTTAAATCCTTTATATTAAGTTCACTTGCTTGCTTGCTTACGACCGTGCAAATCTTTCGGTCATTTTTTAACCCACTTCCCTGATCCAATCGATCTGACATTTTGCACACAGACTCGTTGTGCGTGACAATTTATTTTCGTGAAAATTTTTTCCAAAATTTTCCACTTTTTAGGAAAAAATGTTTTTCTTATTTTTGCAATCGCAAACAAAATGGTTTGCGTTTTGACCGGTCGGTAACACGATTGCATTATGTTGTTAGTTATATGAGGTATGGTTAGCTCTTGTTGTAGTGTGCGGGGATTAGCTCAGATGGTAGAGCGCTCGCTTAGCATGCGAGAGGTAACGGGATCGATGCCCGTATCCTCCAAAGGCTAATATTTTTAAATCCTTTATAAATCATTTATATTAAGTTCACTTGCTTGCTTACGACCGTGCAAATCTTTCGGTCGTTTTTTATCCCACTTTCGTGATCCAATCGAGCTGACATTTTGCACACAGACTCGTTGTGCGTGACAATTTATTTTCGTGAAAAAAATCCGAAATTTTACACTGTTTAGGAAAAAAAAATATTTAATTACCAATTGCTTAATGGTGGCAGGCAATCATCTGACCCATAGGTGGCAGCCATCTCAAGCCACAGGACGAGAGGACTCTCGCCGCCCGTTTCATGATGACGCAAATGTTGACTAACCACATGGCATGAAATCCCTGCCCCCACGCTGTACAATGGAGACTATTTATTTAAATCCTTTATATTAAGTTCACTTGCTTGCTTGCTTACGACCGTGCAAATCTTTCGGTCGTTTTTAACCCACTTCCCGTGATCCAATCGAGCTGACATTTTGCACACAGACTCGTTGTGCGTGACAATTTTTTTCGTGAAAANTTTTTTCCAAAATTTTCCACTTTTTAGGAAAAAATGTTTTGTTATTTTTGCAATCGCAAACAAAATGGTTTGCGTTTTGACCGGTCGGTAACACGATTGCGTTATGTTGTTAGTTATATGAGGTATGGTTAGCTCTTGTTGTAGTGTGCGGGGGATTAGCTCAGATGGTAGAGCGCTCGCTTAGCATGCGAGAGGTAACGGGATCGATGCCCGTATCCTCCAAAGGCCAATATTTTTAAATCCTTTATATTAAGTTCACTTGCTTGCTTGCTTACGACCGTGCAAATCTTTCGGTCGTTTTTAACCCACTTCCCGTGATCCAATCGAGCTGACATTTTGCACACAGACTCGTTGTGCGTGACAATTTATTTTCGTGAAAATTTTTTCCAAAATTTTCCACTTTTTAGGAAAAATGTTTTTTTATTTTGCAATCGCAAACAAAAGGGTTTGCGTTTTGACCGGTCGGTAACACGATTGCGTTATGTTGTTAGTTATATGAGGTATGGTTACTCTTGTTGTAGTGTGCGGGGGATTACTCAGATGTAGAGCGCTCGCTTAGCATGCGAGAGGTAACGGGATCGATGCCCGTATCCTCCAAAGGCCAATATTTATTTAAATCCTTTATATTAAGTTCACTTGCTTGCTTGTGTGCTTGCTTGCTTACGACCGTGCAAATCTTTCGGTCGTTTTTTAACCCACTTCCCGTGATCCAATCGAGCTGACATTTTGCACACAGACTCGTTGTGCGTGACAATTTATTTTCGTGAAAATTTTCCAAAATTTTCCACTTTTTAGGAAAAAATGTTTTGTTATTTTGCAATCGCAAACAAAATGGTTTGCGTTTTGACCGGTCGGTAACACGATTGCGTTATGTTGTTAGTTATATGAGGTAAGGTTAGCTTTTGTTGTAGTGTGCGGGGGATTAGCTCAGATGGTAGAGCGCTCGCTTAGCATGCGAGAGGTAATGGGATCGATGCCCGTATCCTCATCCTCCAAAGGCTAATATTTTTTAAATCCTTTATATTAAGTTCACTTGCTTGCTTGCTTACGACCGTGCAAATCTTTCGGTCGTTTTTTAACCCACTTCCCGTGATACAATCGAGCTGGCATTTTGCACACAGACTCGTTGTGCGTGACAATTAATTTTTGTGAAAAAAATCCAAAATTTTACACTGTTTAGGGAAAAAAATATTTAATTACCAATTGCTTTATCGTGGCAGACAATCATCTGACCCATAGGTGGCAGCCATCTCAAGCCAGAGGACGAGATGACTCTAGCCGCCCGTTTCATGATGACGCAAATGTTGACTAACCACATGGCATGAAATCCCTGCCCCCACGCTGTACAATGGAGACCATTTATTTAAATCCTTTATATTAAGTTCACTTGCTTGCTTGCTTACGACCGTGCAAATCTTTCGGTCATTTTTTAACCCACTTCCCTGATCCAATCGATCTGACATTTTGCACACAGACTCGTTGTGCGTGACAATTTATTTTCGTGAAAATTTTTTTCCAAAATTTTCCACTTTTTAGGAAAAAATGTTTTTCTTATTTTTGCAATCGCAAACAAAATGGTTTGCGTTTTTACCGGTCGGTAATACGATTGCATTATGTTGTTAGTTATATGAGGTATGGTTAGCTCTTGTTGTAGTGTGCGGGGGATTAGCTCAGATGGTAGAGCGCTCGCTTAGCATGCGAGAGGTAACGGGATCGATGCCCGTATCCTCCAAAGGCTAATATTTTTAAATCCTTTATTAAATCATTTATATTAAGTTCGCTTGCTTGCTTGCTTACGACCGTGCAAATCTTTCGGTCGTTTTTTAACCCACTTCCCGTGATCCAATCGAGCTGACATTTTGCACACAGACTCGTTGTGCGTGACAATTAATTTTCGTGAAAAAAATCCAAAATTTTACACTGTTTAGGGAAAAAAAAATGTATTTACCAATTGCTTAATCGTGGCAGACAATCATCTGACCCATAGGTGGCAGCCATCTCAAGCCAGAGGACGAGATGACTCTAGCCGCCCGTTTAATGATGACGCAAATGTTGACTAACCACATGGCATGAAATCCCTGCCCCACGCTGTACAATGGAGACTATTTATTTAAATCCTTTATATTAAGTTCACTTGCTTGCTTGCTTACGACCGTGCAAATCTTTCGGTCGTTTTTTAACCCACTTCCCGTGATCCAATCGAGCTGACATTTTGCACACAGACTCGTTGTGCGTGACAATTTATTTTCGTGAAAATTTTTTCCAAAATTTTCCACTTTTTAGGAAAAAATGTTTTGTTATTTTTGCAATCGCAAACAAAATGGTTTGCGTTTTGACCGGTCGGTAACACGATTGCGTTATGTTGTTAGTTATATGAGGTATGGTTAGCTCTTGTTGTAGTGTGCGGGGATTAGCTCAGATGTAGAGCGCTCGCTTCGCATGCGAGAGGTAACGGGATCGATGCCCGTATCCTCCAAAGGCCAATATTTTAAAATCCTTTATTAAATCCTTTATATTAAGTTCACTTGCTTGCTTACGACCGTGCAAATCTTTCGGTCGTTTTTTAACCCACTTCCCGTGATCCAATCGAGCTGACATTTTGCACACAGACTCGTTGTGCGTGACAATTAATTTTCGTGAAAAAAATCCAAAATTTTACACTGTTTAGGAAAAAAAAATTTAATTACCAATTGCTTAATGGTGGCAGGCAATCATCTGACCATAGGTGGCAGCCATCTCAAGCCACAGGACGAGAGGACTCTCGCCGCCCGTTTCATGATGACGCAAATGTTGACTAACCACATGGCATGAAATCCCTGCCCCACGCTACAATGGAGACTATTTATTTAAATCCTTTATATTAAGTTCACTTGCTTGCTTGCTTACGACCGTGCAAATCTTTCGGTCGTTTTTTAACCCACTTCCCGTGATCCAATCGAGCTGACATTTTGCACACAGACTCGTTGTGCGTGACAATTAATTTTTGTGAAAAAAATCCAAAATTTTACACTGTTTAGGGGAAAAAAATATTTAATTACCAATTGCTTCATGGTGGCAGACAATCATCTGACCCATAGGTGGCAGCCATCTCAAGCCAGAGGACGAGATGACTCTAGCCGCCGTTTCATGATGACGCAAATGTTGACTAACCACATGGCATGAAATCCCTGCCCCACGCTGTACAATGGAGACTATTTATTTAAATCCTTTATATTAAGTTCACTTGCTTGCTTGCTTACGACCGTGCAAATCTTTCGGTCGTTTTTTAACCCACTTCCCGTGATCCAATCGAGCTGACATTTTGCACACAGACTCGTTGTGCGTGACAATTTATTTTCGTGAAAATTTTTTTCCAAAATTTTCCACTTTTTAGGAAAAATGTTTTTTGTTANTTTTGCAATCGCAAACAAAATGGTTTGCGTTTTGACCGGTCGGTAACACGATTGCGTTATGTTGTTAGTTATATGAGGTATGGTTAGCTCTTGTTGTAGTGTGCGGGGATTAGCTCAGATGTAGACTCGCTAGCATGCGAGAGGTAAATCGATGCCCGTATCCTCCAAAGGCTAATATTTTAAATTTAAATCCTTCATATTAAGTTCACTTGCTTGCTTACGACCGTGCAAATCTTTCGGTCGTTTTTTAACCCACTTCCCGTGATCCAATCGAGCTGACATTTTGCACACAGACTCGTTGTGCGTGACAATTAATTTTCGTGAAAAAAATCCAAAATTTTACACTGTTTANGGAAAAAAAAATTTAATTACCAATTGCTTAATGGTGCAGGCAATTCTGACCCATAGGTGGCAGCCATCTCAAGCCACAGGACGAGAGGACTCTCGCCGCCGTTTCATGATGACGCAAATGTTGACTAACCACATGGCATGAAATCCCTGCCCCACGCTACAATGGAGACTATTTATTTAAATCCTTTATATTAAGTTCACTTGCTTGCTTGCTTACGACCGTGCAAATCTTTCGGTCGTTTTTTAACCCACTTCCGTGATCCAATCGAGCTGACATTTTGCACACAGACTCGTTGTGCGTGATAATTCATTTTCGTGAAATTTTTTTCCAAAATTTTCCACTTTTTAGGAAAAAATTTTTTCTTACTTTTTGCAATCGCAAACAATCNTTTTGACCGGTCGGTAACAGCTATGTTTAGTTATATGAGGAGGACTCTTGTTGTAGTTGCGGGATTACTCAGGTGTAGACTCGCTACATGGGAGGAAATCGATGCCCGTATCCTCCAAAGGCCATTATTTATTTAAATCCTTTATATTAAGTTCACTTGCTTGCTTGCTTACGACCGTGCAAATCTTTCGGTCGNTTTTTAACCCACTACCCGTGATCCAATCGAGCTGACATTTTGCACACAGACTCGTTGTGCGTGACAATTTATTTTCGTGAAAATTTTCCAAAGTTTTCCACTTTTTAGGAAAAATGTTTTTGTTANTTTTGCAATCGCAACAAAATGGTTTGCGTTTTGACCGGTCGGTAACAGCTATGTTTAGTTATATGAGGATGGACTCTTGTTGTAGTTGCGGGATTACTCAGATGTAGACTCGCTACATGGGAGGAAATCGATGCCCGTATCCTCCAAAGGCTAATATTTTTAAATCCTTTATATTAAGTTCACTTGCTTGCTTGCTTACGACCGTGCAAATCTTTCGGTCGTTTTTAACCCACTTCCCGTGATCCAATCGAGCTGACATTTTGCACACAGACTCGTTGTGCGTGACAATTTATTTTCGTGAAAATTTTTTTCCAAAATTTTCCACTTTTTANGAAAAATTTTTTTTGTTATTTTTGCAATCGCAAACAAAATGGTTTGCGTTTTGACCGGTCGGTAACANGATTGCTATGTTTAGTTATATGAGGTATGGACTCTTGTTGAGCGTTGGGGGATTACTCAGATGTAGACTCGCTACATGGGAGGAAATCGATGCCCGTATCCTCCAAAGGCTAATATTTATTTAAATCCTTTATATTAAGTTCACTTGCTTGCTTGCTTACGAACGTGCAAATCTTTCGGTCGTTTTTAACCCACTTCCCGTGATCCAATCGAGCTGACATTTTGCACACAGACTCGTGCGTGACAATTTATTTTCGTGAAAATTTTTTCCAAAATTTTCCACTTTTAAAAAAATGTTTTTCTTATTTTTGCAATCGCAAACAAAATGGTTTGCGTTTTGACCGGTCGGTAACACGATTGCGTTATGTTGTTAGTTATATGAGGTATGGTTAGCTCTTGTTGTAGTGTGCGGGGATTAGCACAGATGGTAGGCGCTCGCTTAGCATGCGAGAGGTAAGGGATCGATGCCGTATCCTCCAAAGGCTAATATTTTAAATCCTTTATTAAATCCTTTATATTAAGTTCGCTTGCTTGCTTGCTTACGACCGTGCAAATCTTTCGGTCGNTTTTTAACCCACTTCCCGTGATCCAATCGAGCTGACATTTTGCACACATACTCGTGCGTGACAATTAATTTTCGTGAAAAAAATCCAAAATTTTACACTGTTTGGGAAAANTTTTTTTTTATTATTGCNTAATCGCAGACAATCATCTGACCCATAGGTGGCAGCCATCTCAAGCCAGAGGACGAGATGACTCTAGCCGCCGTTTAATGATGATGCAAATGTTGACTAACCACATGGCATGAAATCCCTGCCCCCACGCTACAATGGAGACTATTTATTTAAATCCTTTATATTAAGTTCACTTGCTTGCTTGCTTACGACCGTGCAAATCTTTCGGTCGNTTTTTAACCCACTTCCGTGATTCAATCGAGCTGACATTTTGCACACAGACTCGTGCGTGACAATTTATTTTCGTGAAAATTTCCAAAATTTTCCACTTTTTAGGAAAAATTTTTTTGTTATTTTTTGCAATCGCAAACAATCTTTTGACCGGTCGGTAACACGACGTTAAGTTATATGAGGAGGTTACTCTTGTTGTAGTTGCGGGATTACTCAGATGTAGACTCGCTACATGGGAGGAAATCGATGCCCATATCCTCCAAAGGCTAATATTATTTAAATCCTTTATATTAAGTTCNCTTGCTTGCTTGCTTACGACCGTGCAAATCTTTCGGTCGTTTTTTAACCCACTTCCCGTGATCCAACCGAGCTGACATTTTGCACACAGACTCGTTGTGCGTGACAATTAATTTTAGTGAAAAAAATCCAAAATTTTACACTGTTTAGGGAAAAAAAATATTTAATTACCAATTGCTTAATGGTGGCAGGCATTCTGACCCATAGGTGGCAGCCATCTCAAGCCACAGGACGAGAGGACTCTCGCCGCAGTTTCATGATGACGCAAATGTTGACTAACCACATGCATGAAATCCCTGCCCCCACGCTGTACAATGTAGACTATTTATTAAATCCTTTATATTAAGTTCACTTGCTTGCTTACGACCGTGCAAATCTTTCGGTCGTTTTTTAAACCACTTCCCGTGATCCAATCGAGCTGACATTTTGCACACAGACTCGTTGTGCGTGACAATTTATTTTCGTGAAATTTTTTTCCAAAATTTTCCACTTTTTAGTAAAAATTTTTTTGTTATTTTGCAATCGCAAAAAAATGGTTTGCGTTTTGACCGGTCGGTAACAGCTATGTTTAGTTATATGAGGTATGGACTCTTGTTGTAGTTGCGGGATTACTCAGATGTAGGCTAACGAGAGTAATGGGATCGATGCCCGTATCCTCCAAAGGCTAATATTATTTAAATCCTTTATATTAAGTTCGCTTGCTTGCTTGCTTACGACCGTGCAAATCTTTCGGTCGTTTTTTAACCCACTTCCCGTTATCCAATCGAGCTGACATTTTGCACACAGACTCGTTGTGCGTGACAATTAATTTCGTGAAAAAAATCCAAAATTTTACACTGTTTAGGAAAAAAATTTTTAATTACAATTGCAATCGCAGACAATCATCTGACCCATAGGTGGCAGCCATCTCAAGCCAGAGGACGATGATGACTCTAGCCGTCGTTTCATGATGACGCAAATGTTGACTAACCACATGGCATGAAATCCTGCCCCACGCTACAATGGAGACTATTTATTTAAATCCTTTATATTAAGTTCACTTGCTTGCTTTCTTACGACCGTGCAAATCTTTCGGTCGTTTTTTAACCCACTTCCCGTGATCCAATCGAGCTGACATTTTGCACACAGACTCGTTGTGCGTGACAATTTATTTTCGTGAAATTTTTTTCCAAAATTTTCCACTTTTTAGGAAAAATGTTTTTATTTTGCAATCGCAAAAAAATGGTTTGCGTTTTGACCGGTCGGTAACAGCTATGTTTAGTTATATGAGGTATGGACTCTTGTTGTAGTTGCGGGATTACTCAGATGTAGACTCTCTACATGGGAGGAAATCGATGTCCGTATCCTCCAAAGGCAATATTTATTTAAATCCTTTATATTAAGTTCACCTGGTTGCTTGCTTGCTTACGACCGTGCAAATCTTTCGGTCGTTTTTTAACCCACTTCCCGTGATCCAATCGAGCTGACATTTTGCACACAGACTCGTTGTGCGTGACAATTAATTTTCGTGAAAAAAATCCAAAATTTTACACTGTTGAGGAAAAAAAATATTTAATTACCAATTGCTTAATCGTGGCAGGCATTCTGACCCATAGGTGGCAGCCATCTCAAGCCACAGGACGAGAGGACTCTCGCCGCCGTTTCATGATGACGCAAATGTTGACTAACCACATGGCATGAAATCCCTGCCCCACGCTACAATGGAGACTATTTATTTAAATCCTTTATATTAAGTTCACTTGCTTGCTTGCTTGCGACCGTGCAAATCTTTCGGTCGTTTTTTAACCCACTTCCCGTGATCCAATCGAGCTGACATTTTGCACACAGACTCGTTGTGCGTGACAATTTATTTTCGTGAAATTTTTTTCCAAAATTTTCCACTTTTAGCAAAAAATGTTTTTGTTACTTTTTGCAATCGCAAACAATCTTTGACGGTCGGTAACAGCTATGTTTAGTTATATGAGGAGGACTCTTGTTGTAGTTGCGGGATTACTCAGATGTAGACTCGCTACATGGGAGGAAATCGATGCCCGTATCCTCCAAAGGCAATATTTATTTAAATCCTTTATATTAAGTTCACTTGCTTGCTTGCTTACGACCGTGCAAATCTTTCGTCGTTTTTAACCCACTTCCGTGATCCAATCGAGCTGACATTTTGCACACAGACTCGTTGTGCGTGACAATTAATTTTCGTGAAAAAAATCCAAAATTTTACACTGTTTAGGGAAAAAAAATATTTAATTACCAATTGCTTAATGGTGGCAGGCAATCATCTGACCCATAGGTGGCAGCCATCTCAAGCCACAGGACGAGAGGACTCTCGCCGCCCGTTTCATGATGACGCAAATGTTGACTAACCACATGCATGAAATCCCTGCTCCCACGCTGTACAATGGAGACTATTTATTTAAATCCTTTATATTAAGTTCACTTGCTTGCTTGCTTACGACCGTGCAAATCTTTCGGTCGTTTTTAACCCACTTCCCGTGATCCAATCGAGCTGACATTTTGCACACAGACTCGTTGTGCGTGACAATTTATTTTCGTGAAAATTTTTTCCAAAATTTTCCACTTTTTGGGAAAAAATTTTTTTGTTATTTTTGCAATCGCAAACAAAATGGTTTGCGTTTGACCGGTCGGTAACACGATTGCGTTATGTTGTTAGTTATATGAGGTATGGTTAGCTCTTGTTGTAGTGTGCGGGGGATTAGCTCAGATGGTAGAGCGCTCGCTTAGCATGCGAGAGGTAACGGATCGATGCCCGTATCCTCCAAAGGCTAATATTTTAAATCCTTTATTAAATCCTTTATATTAAGTTCGCTTGCTTGCTTGCTTACGACCGTGCAAATCTTTCGGTCGTTTTTAACCCACTTCCCGTTATCCAATCGAGCTGACATTTTGCACACAGACTCGTGCGTGACAATTAATTTTCGTGAAAAAAATCCAAAATTTTACACTGTTTAAAAAAAAAATTTAATTACAATTGCAATCGCAGACAATCATCTGACCCATAGGTGGCAGCCATCTCAAGCCAGAGGACGAGATGACTCTAGCCGTCGTTTCATGATGACGCAAATGTTAACTAACCACATGGCATGAAATCCCTGCCCCCACGCTACAATGGAGACTATTTATTTAAATCCTTTATATTAAGTTCACTTGCTTGCTTGCTTACGACCGTGCAAATCTTTCGGTCGTTTTTAACCCACTTCCGTGATCAATCGAGCTGACATTTTGCACACAGACTCGTTGTGCGTGACAATTTATTTTCGTGAAAATTTTTTTCCAAAATTTTCCACTTTTGAGGGAAAAAAAATGTTTTCTTATTTTTGCAATCGCAAACAAAATGGTTTGCGTTTTGACCGGTCGGTAACACGATTGCGTTATGTTGTTAGTTATATGAGGTATGGTTAGATCTTGTTCCAGTGTGCGGGGATTAGCTCAGATGGTAGAGCGCTCGCTTAGCATGCGAGAGGTAGCGGGATCGATGCCCGTATCCTCCAAAGGCTAATATTTTTAAATCCTTTATATTAAGTTCACTTGCTTGCTTGCTTACGACTGTGCAAATCTTTCGGTCGTTTTTAACCCACTCCCGTGATCCAATCGAGCTGACATTTTGCACACAGACTCGTTGTGCGTGACAATTAATTTTTGTGAAAAAAATCCAAAATTTTACACTGTTTAGGGAAAAAAAAATTAATTACCAATTGCTTAATCGTGGCAGACAATCATCTGACCCATAGGTGGCAGCCATCTCAAGCCAGAGGACGAGATGACTCGAGCCGCCCGTTTCGTGATGACGCAAATGTTGACTAACCACATGGCATGAAATCCCTGCCCCACGCTGTACAATAGAGACTATTTATTTAAATCCTTTATATTAAGTTCACTTGCTTTCTTGCTTACGACCGTGCAAATCTTTCGGTCGTTTTTAAACCCACTTCCCGTGATCCAATCGCTGACATTTTGCACACAGACTTGTTGTGCGTGACAATTTATTTTCGTGAAAATTTTTTTCCAAAATTTTCCACTTTTTAGGAAAAAATGTTTTCTTATTTTTGCAATCGCAAACAAAATGGTTTGCGTTTTGACCGGTCGGTAACACGATTGCGTTATGTTGTTAGTTATATGAGGTATGGTTAGATCTTTTTGTAGTGTGCGGGGATTAGCTCAGATGGTAGAGTGCTCGCTTAGCATGCGAGAGGTAACGGATCGATGCCCGTATCCTCCAAAGGCTAATATTTTTAAATACTTTATATTAAGTTCGCTTGCTTGCTTGCTTACGACCGTGCAAATCTTTCGGTCGTTTTTTAACCCACTCCCGTGATCCAATCGAGCTGACATTTTGCACACAGACTCGTTGTGCGTGACAATTAATTTTCGTGAAAAAATCCAAAATTTTACACTTTTAGGAAAAAATTTTTACCAATTGCTTAATCGCAGACTCATCTGACACAAGGTGGCGCCATCTCAAGCCAGAGGACGAGATCTCTGGCCGCCCGTTTCATGAGCGCAAATGTTGACTAACCACATGGCATGAAATCCCTGCTCTCACGCTCCAATGGAGACTATTTATTTAAATCCTTTATATTAAGTTCACTTGCTTGCTTGCTTACGACCGTGCAAATCTTTCGGTCGTTTTTTAACCCACTTCCCGTGATCCAATCGAGCTGACATTTTGCACACAGACTCGTTGTGCGTGACAATTAATTTTCGTGAAAAAAATTCCCAAATTTTACACTGTTTAGGGATTTTTTTAAAATATTTAATTACCAATTGCTTAATGGTGGCAGGCAATCATCTGACCCATAGGTGGCAGCCATCTCAAGCCAGAGGACGAGAGGACTCTAGCCGCCACGCATATAAAGGATTTATAGTGAAAAACTTTGTTTTTAGGGTAAANTTTTCTATCATGTACATCCACAGTGACTTGCACACAAACACGTCCATGCCGACGCTCACGAGTACCCCCGTGCCCTCTTTTAGCCCCGCCCCCCCTCCCGATACGTTCCATTCATTGGCTACCACATTCTGATAAGCTCCTCCCCCTCTCCTCCCCCTTAACTGGTATTTAAGAGCTTGCATCTTGAATCTCTCCCTCACTTGATGCAGCAAATCTGGCTGTGACGGTCCCACCTGATGACGGAGACTTGTGTTGCCTCCGAAACGTCGTGATGTTATTGTTTTATTTTATTAATTTTATTTTATTTTTTACCTACGTGTTTACCAAACTAGATATGAACCTCCCTGACTCACTGAGACAGGCGATGTCGATAAATGCAACAACGATAGAAAATGATGAACTGCCCGCAGATCATGATCTGGGCAGATAAGGACCGAATGGATCCGATTGCAAAAGAGATGAAACGATACAGTCCTTCGCTGCAGAGGCAGCTGCTTAAAATGGTCAATAGGAGGCGCATTTATCACATGGCGAGGACTCCTGATGAGTGGACGCGAAGATGCAGCGTCGTTGCCTAGTGGTGCCAAACCCCTTGCGACAATAGTTACTACTAGAAGTGCACGCCGAAAAACGAATGTGCTTGAGTCACGGAAAAACATTTCTCATGCTGCAGGCTCGATATTTTTGGCCATGAAGGATGCACACGAGTGAGTAAATAGTTTTCAGGAGTGTGCAAAAAAGAAACCTCAACCCATACAGCTTCCACTGCAGTCGATAGCAGTGCGAGGGAAACGAGCTGGTAGCATTGGATATTCTGGTCAATTCCCTAAACAGCAAGGGGAAATAAAAATGTACTCATGGAGACGGAGTATTGCACACGCTGGCCCGATACCAGACCAAACGGCTGCAACCATAGCAGAAGCCTTCCTCCATGGCTATGTATTGGAGAAACTGCTCATAGACCAGGGTCGGAATTTTTCAGCTCAACTGTAATATCATGGGCACTAAGAAAATTATAACGTCACTGTACCACCCACAGTATGATGGACAAGTAGAGAGGCTTAACCGCACGCTGTCTGCAATGTTGTGCTATGTTGTAAATGATGATCACACAGACTGCGACTTGCACATTCCAGGAGTTCTTCGGGAATATCGCAGAGCACCACATGCATCGACCGGGCTCTCCCCTTATTTTTGCTGTACGGAGAGACCCCGAGCCACCTACTGAGGACCAACTGGTGGCTCCCCTGCTAAAGCTGTTTCGTGGCCAGCCTCCCTCAGGCTGCCACTAGAAAGGCTCCATGAAGCTCGCGAAGCTGTGAGAGCGGAGTCGGGAAGGTCGCAAACAGCGAACGGTTGTGGAAAAGAATGGAGACACCTGTACCAATTGAGCAGGGCGATCGGGCTTGGTTACTGGTTACACTGTCCCCAGGTCCGGGTTGGCACATCAGCCAACTACACCGTCCTTGGCAAGGCTCAGGGGAAATTGTCAAAATCCTCCACCCGCAAAGTGTTCACATCCAGATGACCGCCTTAAACCATATAGAGAACGACCGATACAAGAAGTCGTTGAGGCTCAAAAAGGCTGGGTCCGGAGCATCCTTCTCGCGGAAATACTACCGCCGCACTCTCTTCCTCTCTTCTCAGGGACAACTGGAATGAAGATGGCCGCGATGAGGGGGCCGACGGAGTAATTGAGAGAGGCGCCGAGAAGAAGTGTCACTGGGTCAAATGTGCTGTTCGACCACACATACATATTGCTGGCTTGTTATAAATGTATGGCTATTGATGTTGTGTATTGCTTGCCTAAAAATGTACACCCTTAATAGGGTAGCCCACGTAAGAGTTTAGTTATGATACGGAACGGTCAAGTTGGGTTTTAACGCCTTCCCCCCTTGATTCAAGGGCCTATTTTATGCCTTAACCCAGAGGTTAAATGTTTTGTACTCCATGCCCCCAGGGTTAAATCCATTGTGCGATCCCGGTGTTAATGACATACAGCCCTCAGGGTTGAATCCCTTGTGTGATCCCATTGTTGCCGAAATACAGTCCCTTATTATAAAATTACAGTTGTAGCCGAGACGGCTATTTTCTTACGGTGGGAGGGGGGGTGTATGGTACTGTACATGGCAAGGGTTATAGTGGGGTCAGTGGAGATGGGTGGAAACAGGTGCAGAGTACTGAGGGAAGGTTCCAGAAGGGAAGTCGCAGACGGTAGAGTCTGCTGGAATAATCTACCGGGGGAAAGTGCTGGAAGTTACCAGGCGTGACCGAGAGGGTATATAAGGGGGAGCGAGGCCCGTAAGGGGGCTGGCTCGGGGCCGAAGGACGACTGCAGGTGGACAACATCAGGGCCGTCTGTTGGAGATCGACATCGTGGAAACCATTGGGTCAACTGTTCGAGATCTACATGGTGGAAACCGGAGGACCCAGAGAAAAATCCACGTGATCACAACGAGATAGAACACTCAAGCTCAAAATATACAACAGGCATTGCCAAATTCCGGGACCGAACCCACGACATCCTACATGCCAGGCGAGGGAGATAACGTTGCCTCGCCACGGTGATGCCATGAGTTGGGGTTACGGTGCTAAGAACGTTACCGGCCCAGACTCCAAGAACACAGCAGCGGTCACGTCACACGTTTATCACTTTTTTTATTTCAGATGCTAAAGATGCAAAAGTTTCCATGCTTAAGATGACATACTCTTTGGTTCTTTCGGTAAAGTCACGTAGGTATAAAATAATATAAATCGCGACGTTTCGGGCGCAACACAAGCGTCTGCCATCAGGTGGGACGATTGTGTTGCGCCCGAAACGTGATTTATTGTATTTTATACCTACGTGTCTTTACCGAAAGAACCAAAGAGTATGGATTCATGCAGTCACGAAAGCTTCAAATCAAGATTAAAGATGACAATACTCTGCATTGAGATGATACGCAGTGATATTTGCGGATACATTTTCGTCTACGTCACAAAATGATGAAAACAAAAATTGTTCGGCTTCATGTGGGCAGAATGCCCACCACCCTTCAGGCACGGGTACAACACCGCACACCGCACGGCTTTTTACAAAAACTGTTCCACCATCAGTCGCCATCGACATGACCGTGCATTCAGCACAAATCACAAAACGTCGGACGTGTCCGTAGGCCCCACTGGCCACCCAATGCCAGAAGCCACCACCCAGCAACAGCACCACCGTCACCACAACCAACAACAACTGCTGTAAGCCACCGTGATAACAGAGCGGGTCCTTGCCTATAACCACATGGCGGTTCGCCAGCGTTGCTTCCAAATAACCCTTACTACGGATAAAACAATGAATGTCAAAACTGTTGTAGAGTTTGCTTGTATTAGACTATCAAAGGCCGTGTGACTGATGGGATGAGTACACCATCCTTGTATTTGTTATGTGGAGGGATGGACATGGAAAAGTGGGAAATTGTCTGCTTAGATATGTTGGTTTATGTATGGCTGTCGCCCATCCAAACACTATCTAGGCGCAACCTGCTTAGCTTCCAAGATCCAGTAGTCCAGACTTATAATGATGTCATATAGGGCAGTTTGCACACAAATGCCCCTCTCCCTCAGCAGTTCGCTTGGGAGATCACCTCTGCCTAGCGCTTTTCCTCGTCTCAGACTCTAGATTGCTTTCCGTACTTCCTCAACAGATGGCATCTCAGCCAACCACTCACAAGGTGCGACTCCTTCTTCCGACATTTGAGGCACGGCAGCCTCAGCAGGGTATCCCCACTTTCCCACATGATGTTTTCTGGGTTGAGGGATTTCCCTTTCTCTAAGACCTCAGAAATGTTTCACAAACCTGCACACCTCTCCTTGGGGATTAGAGATCGGATCACCTTTCTTTCCCGTAAGGATAGTGAATTCTGTGCCGTTGCAAGTTACTTTCTTGATGGAATTAAAGAGTGATTTGTAATCCCGGGCTAGGAAGGCAGCTCCATCTCATCAGCAACCTGCGACCACGAGTAAGCCTCCTCATTTCGACGTGGGACGCTGTAGACAGGGGTCCTCAAACTTTTTAAACAGGGGGCCAGTTCACTGTCCCTCAGACCGTTGGAGGGCCGGACTATCGTTNAAAAAAAACTATGAACAAATTCCTATGCACACTGCATATATCTTATTTTGAAGTGAAGAAACAAAACGGGAACAAATACAATATTTAAAATGAAGAACAAGTAAAGTTAAATCAACAAACTTGCCAGTATTTCAATGGGAACTATGGGCCTGCTTTTGGCTAATGAGATGGTCAATGTCCGGTTCCATATTTGTCACTGCTAGTCGTAACAAGTGATGCAAGTGTGCATCTGTTAGTCTAGATCTGGTTGGAGATTTCAAATGTTTCATTCTGGAAAAAGTCTGTTCACAGACATAAGTGCTGCCAAAGATGGTTGCCATTTTGAGTGCATGGTTCCTGAGATGAGGATATGTCTCAGAGGGAGAGATGCATAGAAATTATGAAGGCTGCTTGACTTGAATGCGTCTTTCAGAGAGTCACAATTCTGCAGTTCAGCCAGTTCCATTTGGTAAATTGTATCCACATTTTCAATGTCAATAGAAAATGGGTTACGGAAAAGCTGTATGTCCTGTTCATGGAGATGAAGCTCTTTAAATCTAAATTGGAACTCCTTTTGCAATTTTTCCAGTGAATCCACACATGTTTTGTTTGGGAATTGCAACCAATGGTTTTTCCGCTAACAGATTTTGAGTTGTGGGGAGATGGCAGAAGTTTTCCTTCTTAACTTGTTTGATGAGGAGGCCTAATTTTACTTCAAATGATTTGACATGTGATTGCATATCACAGAGGAGCTTCCCCTTTCCTTGAAGTTGCACATAGAAACTGTTGAGTAGCTCTGTTACCTCTGTCAGAAAGGCAAGGTGCCATTTCCATTCTGCATCATTGAGCTCTGGTACTTCTTTGTTTTTTGAAAGCAGAAAAGCTGTAATTTGTGGAAGTAAGTCATAGAAACGTTTCAAAACTCTCCCTCGACTCAGCCAACGGACTTCTGTGTGGTACAGAACATCTTTATAGTCAACATTTAGTTCAGACAGAAATTCCTGAAATTGTCTGTGGTTTAGTGCATGAGCTCTAATGAAGTTAACACAAGATACCACAATTTTCATAACAGAGTCCCACTTCAGTGATTTACTACACAGCGCTTGTTGGTGGATGAGGCAGTGTATGGCTATTGGATGAGAATGGTTATGTTTGTACATCTCTTGGTTAATGCGAGCAATTACTCCTTTCTTAGACCCCACCATGCTAGGAGCACCATCAGTTGTCACACTGGCAAGTTTAGCCAATTCAGCTCCAAACCATTCACAGTTTGGCAAACCTTTTCATAGATATCCTCTCCTGTAGTTGCTCCTTTGATGCTTTGCAGTGCAGCAAGCTCTTCTGTGACTTCGAAATAGTCATTCGTCCCACGAATAAAAATTAGAAGTTGTGCAGAATCACGAACATCATTGCTTTCGTCGAGTGCCAAGGAAAAATAGGAAAGTTTTTTTGTGGAGTTTTGCAAATGCTGATGCAAATTGTCTCCCATTTCTTCAATCCTCCGTGTAATTGTAGGTCCTGAAAGACTCACTGTACTAAATAAATCGGCCTTCTCTGGACACATCTCTTTGGCAACAGAAAGAAGGCATTCTTTAACAAATTCTCCCTCCACGAATGGTCTGCCAGTGCACGCTATTAGCTTGGCAACTTGAAAACTTGCTCGCAGTGATGAAATATTTAGCTGCTTCTGCTTCACAAAAGTATTTTGCTGAGTTGTTAATGTATTTTTCAGTTTTAATATTTTATCTTTTCTCACTTCTCCGACCAAACAATCATATTTATCTTTATGTTGAGTTTCATAGTGTTGACGTAAATTGTATTCTTTGAACACAGACACTATATTCTGGCATATCAGACACACAGCTCTTTCCTTGTACTGCATGAAAAGTAATCATAAGTCCACTGTTCTTTGAATAT
This sequence comes from Lethenteron camtschaticum, assembly GCA_018977245.1. Classification (NCBI taxonomy): domain Eukaryota; kingdom Metazoa; phylum Chordata; class Hyperoartia; order Petromyzontiformes; family Petromyzontidae; genus Lethenteron; species Lethenteron camtschaticum. The sequence goes on from MU249606.1 coordinate 10,827,869, forward strand.
CCTACACTCCGAGTCAATTTTTCTCTTTCTTGACATCATTGTTTCCTAGGGAGTCAAATTGCTATTAGTAAAATACCAATATATATACAGCGCTACAAAAACAATATACCAGCAATAACTTTGCTCACACAGAGACATACAGACTGCACTGCCCATCAATGCAGTCTGATTGGGGAACTTCGCTTTTACCCCAGGCTCACATTGGTGCGGGTGCCATTAAAAGTTAATTACACCTGCAGTTTTGTTCACAGATCGCAGTACAGTACATCCCAGCACACAGGAATATCACTGGGAGTGGAGCCGAGGGGCAAGTGAGGGAGCTGAGGGAGGAGAGCCAGTCAAGCGCAGCCAGGGGAGGGCTGGCAGCCTTAGGCCTGGGGGCAAGTCCAGTCAATTGGCCCATTGAACCATTCACCAGCGCAGCCCAATGAGTGTCCACCGCCGCAGCTCAATCAGTTCCCACCGCCGCAGCTTAATCAGTGCTCACCAGCGCAGCCAAATCAGTGCCCACCACCGCAGCCCAATCAGTGCTCACCAGCGCAGCCAAATCAGTGCTCGCCACCGCAGCCCAATGAGTGCTCACCAGCGCAGCCCAATTAGTGCTCACCAGCGCAGCCCAATTAGTGCTCACAAGCGCAGCCCAATTAGTGACCATGGGCCGGATAAATGTCCTCGGCGGCCGCATGTGGCCCGCGGGCCGTAGTTTGAGGACCCCTGCTGTAGACAGTGGGAGTGGGCATTTCGTGTTTTCTCAGCCAGCTAGAGAACCTCCTCCGTCAGCCAGGGTCTCTGGGGAGTTTGGAACGCGTAACCAAAGCAGCCATTGTAGCTGCATGAGCCACAGGTCTAAACCTCAACCATTCCCCTCGGCATCAGGATGAGGGGGGAATGATGCCAACCCCAGCTGCTGGCAATGATGAAATTATTTCTTGCAACTTTTATCAGCTAGCTGAGACCAGGCGACTGTGTCTTTGAATGTGGTCCGAGATGGACAGCCACCACCGCAGTGGAACAATGGTAAGCACATCTTACAGATGACAAGCTAACAGTCAGATCCACTCCACGGTAGGTCCTGGTGTCTGGAACAGAATGTTGGTGATTGCCAGGCCATGAGCTGCACAGAAGTCTAGCAGCCTCCGACCACCAACACCTCCACTACACCACCTCCAAACCACACCCACCACCTCCACTACACCACCACCTCCACTACACCACCACCTCCACCACATCACCACCCCACAACACTACCACCTTTACCACCACCACACCGCCACACTCACGACACCGCCACCTCCACCAGACCCCACCTCTTCCATGCCACCACCTCCACCAGACCTCCACTATACCACTACCTCCAACAATAACTGCCGATCGCAACTAAGCAGCAGTGACGCGAAGCGACCGGATTATTTTGGCTCCTGTAAACCCAAATGTGCAATACACGCTCGCTTCCGATGGGGATCTGGTTGTACCATAGACACCTGGGCACTGCCGCAAACAGAACGCGAACAAAACCATTTATAAACACGTGTACAGGGTTCCGTGTACAGGGTGCAGTGTGCAGGGTCCATCAACAACACGGCACAATGAGCACACAGAACACGAGGCGAGATGAACACAATATGTAAGTGTAGTGGATCCAACTGCGTCGCAGACGTACTTCTTAGAGGCAGCACGAACTCACAAAGGGGTAGCTGCCCCTTTACCAGATAACAGCCAGGGTGGTGGACCACCCGGCTAACTACACTAACACACTGCGAGTTAGCTACAACGGACCGGACCCCAACTCGGGTCCAGGTCCACGTGTTGGAGACTCTTCTTGACGTAGAAAGTAAATCTTCAGATGACGGTAGCAACGCTGAACTCCGGTCTCTCGTCGGGACCCGCTTATATGCTCCCGGGTCGGGCCGGCTCCGCCCTTGGCCCCGCCCACCTTCGAGAGTGCTCTGGCTCTCTCGCGACTCTTCTTGAGACAACTTTCCCCGGACACGTGACCACCTCTTAGCCTCCACCTGGGGGCTCCATGTAGAATTTGCCGGTCACGTGCCTTCAGGGTCAATCAGAGTGCCATGGCCCAGGGTAACCCTGTCCCTGGGCTGACACTCTCCCACTCCCTCCTGGTAGGAGACGGCACTGCACGCCACGCGTGGTGCCACTGCGCTAACCCAGCGCCCACCGAGCCCTCACTCGGGCTGGTAATACACCCACCGACGGGGTGTCCGCGATGAGGGTGCATCGCACGCCGTGCCTTCTAGAGCTGGCACCACACAGTGACATCCGCAATGTCACTACAAAAGTAAATAACTTAAAGTGTGCAAAGAAGAGCGATCAGTTGCATTTAAACTTGAAGGGATTTGAGGTCCAAAATTGATTTAGAGTAGGGCAAGTGTGGTAAGGTGTTGTCCAAACGTTGCATGGCTATTCCAAAGATCATGGGTTGCCATACGGAACAGGGGTGGGGGGGGGGGGGGGCTGAGCACGAAGAGCGAGGAGCTGCTACGGAAGCGTGCACGGGATTGTGGTCCTGGCTGTCAAAGAAACGAGCCACTGGTCTGGACAACAACGGCCATTGCTTAGAAACAAACGCCTAATGTTTATTTTCCATTTAAGACGGTGTCATTGACGAGTGTGTCGAGTCGTGTTTGTTGTTAATCGTCCTTGTTCGCCACTGTTAACGCAGCACGGACAAATAATCTGTTGGATAGATTAGTGAACAAGAAGGCATCCTGTGCAGGTGAACTGCATTGTAACATCAACAGGGTCAGGTGTTGAGCCAATGCATTGCTGCGTGGAGTTTTGCACTCAACTCGGACCCACATCTGACAGAGTGGGACCTTGCCTGTCACATCTGGCATTGATTCAAGCGATGAGCCATTGAGGGTCAAAACCTGTCCAGAGTATTGCTTGTTGTTCAACCAATGCTGCTGATAGAATGCATTCTTAGAAGGTTGTGTGGCTGATCGGATGCGTAAAACACTTGCATCGTTTATGTGCAGAGAAAAATATGGTTCAGCTCGTGTCTGCTTAGGTATTTTGTTATTTTATTATTGTATCTGTTGTAGCTGTGTATTTGTCCAGAAGAGAGCATCACGTGACTGTGTACCGTGGAGTGCTGCACCGGGACTCCAAATATGTCCCCCAGAGGGCGACTTAGAGCCACAACACTCATCTCTAACCTTCACCTCTAAACCCTTAACCCTAATGACTGTAACCCTTGACCCTAACCGCTAACGATGAGTACTAAACGGTGAGTCTGTAAGAGAGTACTGAATATGTCCACGAGAGGGTGGCAAGTAACCACAGCTAACTCGGACCCCGAACCACCGTCGTATAAACTTACTCGTTGGCGACTCAACCACAACCACAACACTAACCCCCCAAACCCCTAACCCTGAGCCTAACATCCCTGATATAAATGTTACTAGTGGGCTTGTGGCCAAATCTGCGTCATTACATGTTTCTGCATGCTGCCGGACTTGTTTGATTCTCTGCTTTCATTTCCCTAAGTGACACAAGTGAAGCACCAGCCTCCTCTTTAGGCCCCTCCTCTTCAATACACGATAACAATTTACTTAATTATATATCCAGGAGAGCCACACTGAGAGGGTCCTCCTACATTGGGTTCATATTTTAAGAGGTTTTATTTTGCCAATTGATTGAGTGTTTATTATACAACGTGGGAAGAACCCAAGCACCTGGAGAAACCCCACGTGCGCACGGGGCAACACTCTATCCCCTGGTTAGGAATTGCCTCACCAACACCTATTTTACCTGGAATGGCACCTTCCACAAACAGAATGAGGGTACCCCTATGGGCTCCCCGTTGTCACCAGTTATAGCCAACATGTTCATGGAAAAGTTTGAATCAGACGCCATCCAGACATCCACCCTGCGTCCTTCCCTGTGGAAGAGGTATGTGGATGACACTTTCGTCATCTGGCCACATGGCCTCCCAGCATTGAACCACTTCTTGGACCATATCAATTCTAGACACCCATCCATCAGATTCACCATGGAAGTGGAGAAAGACGGTAAACTACCATTCTTGGATATTCTGTTTAAGAGGAGGCCTGACGGATCCTTGGGACATTCTGTCTACAGGAAAGCCACCCACACAGATTCCTACTTGAAACCAGATTCCCACCACCACCCATCTCAAAAGAATTCTCTCATCAAAACGCTATACCACAGAGCCCATGGCATTTCTGACCAACACCACCTGGCCGGTGAATTAAGACATGTACATCGGGCCCTCAGGATGAACAGATACTCTGACCGCACTATCCGCCAAGCTGTTTCTCCCACCACACAGAAACAGCCACATGAAACTCCGATCAAAACTATCACGTTACCATACATAGCAGGCGTGACCAAAAAGATCTCCAAAATTCTAAACAAACATAAGATCCAAGTCCGATTCAGTACAGTGCATAAAATCCGTGATCTGATTCCATCTGTGAAGGATGTCGTTCCTGACTTACAGTATCCTGGAGTCTACAAATTGAGTTGCATTTGTGGTGATTGCTACATTGGAGAAACGAAACGTCATGTTTCTGATCATGTCCGCGAGCACAAGTCAGATCTGAAACACGGCAGAACTGATTCTTTGGCCGTTGCCGATCATTGCTACAACTCGGTGGCTCTCATGAAATTGTCTTTTCCGAGACCAATGTTCTCTGCAAACCTCCTGGCTACCATCAAAGGTTTGTACACGAAGCCATACAAATATACAAACACAGACATAATTTCAACCGTGATGATGGTTACAAACTGAGTAATCATTGGAAAGATGTGATTAACCATGCAAAAAAGATTTAACTACACTTATTTGGCCAATCTTATTTGACAGACAACTATTACAGGTTATTGATAGACAGCCAGGCTTGTTTTACCATGTTTAGTTGTTTTCTCCTTTTCACACTATTGTTAGCCTTACCTTACCATATGAATAAAAAGTGTGCCGTACTTGGCCCTTCCCCCCTCTTCAACCATTATATATACGGAGTGGTAGCTCTTGCAATCTCTCATTTACTTGATACAGCTGTCGTGGCTGTGACGGTTCCACCTGAAGACGGAAGCTTGTGTTGCCTCCGAAACGTCGTGATTTTTATTTTATTTTACTTTTATTAATTTTAATGTTTTACCTACGTGACTTTACCGAAAAAACCTAAGAATATACTCTATCCCTGTACTGATGGAAACAAATTTCGGTTATTCCACTCGCGAAAATAATGACCAAACTTCACCCATAATCTCACTTAAACCTTCCATAATCTTTACATGAATCATACATTATTATCCCCATTTTAACCACACGCGTTTATCTGTTTAACACGTGGTAGGCTTAAGCGACCAATATCATTCATCATATTTATTTTTTGGCTTAGATCCTATAAATATAAATATGTCGTTAACCCACCACTAAACGACACACCATAATTCTGGCAAATCGCCTGATGAAGCTGGTTATAATCACCAGCGAAACATCGTACTCTAATTATAAATGTTCCGGTTTACTCTCCAACACAAAACCGGTTCGTGCTGTCATAATAACTAATTGGCACGTCTTGTTAAGGTGACAGACCTCACTAATTGGATGTGTCGGGTGCTGGTGGGTTAACGACTAATTTATATTTACATAATCTAACCCCGAGAAACCTTTACTCAGAACACGTGTATTCGTTTATTCGTGCACGAAGACCCTTTGCTGACACGTGGTGCACCGTGCCCCGTGTGAGCCGGCTGAAGCGACCTCCACTCACTCTCCAAAGCGGAGTTCCTTCTAAGCAGTGGAGGTGGCCGTGCGCGTCGGTCACGCTCAGCGCGAGCCACCACCACCACAGCACCAGCGGGTGCAGTTGCAATCCGCTACGGTGGTCACAGCGAGTTCATGAAGTTGGTGGTGGTGGTAGCTTTGGACATTCTGGGTCCGTTGCCGACATCCGCGATGGAATAAGTACATCCAAGTAGCAATGGAATCACTTGACGAGGTGGTACATTAGTGCGTCCTGTCGGATGAAATAGTCAAATCTATTGCAGATGCATCCATCAAGGGCTAAGTTTTATTTTATTTATAAAGGAACTGCCGAAGCAGCTTGTAACCGATCGTGGCACAATCTAAAATGTGCAAATTTTGGATACATCAAATCGACAAAATCTTCCGATTGTCCACAAATTGCCATCATGGTCCAACACGCTCAACAGACCTCTCATTGCCTTGCTCTCCCATGCCATTAATGCCCACACACGGTCAGCGGACTATCATTTAGAGAACGAGCTCTCACGTAGCGCCGTTCGTTAGCCGTTCTATTTCACACATGGCAGGGAGGCAGGTTGTCAACTGAGAATGACACTCGGGGGAGGAGAAGTAAAGAAGGCATCTAGTGGTGGAGCCACGTCGCGAACGCTGCCCCCACGCTGAAGATGGCAACAGCGGAGCGGCTACGTGGTCACGAGTGACGGCCACGAGAAGAAGGGACACATTTCTCAGGACAAGACGACGAATGGGACTCAGCGCCGAGGGAGATTTAGCGTGGAGTTTGGCCATGGTGAGTGGGGGGGCACGGGTACGGGGAGGGGCACTGTCTTCGTGTGGGTGAGGAGGGGACGACTCTCTCCGTGTGTGTGTTTAGTTTGTTGTCACTGTTGGTTACGTACGGTGTGAAAGACGTTCCACGTACGTACGTATATACTCACTCATTCAAACCACTTATCATCATCATCATCATGAAGTCAGTGTCACTTTCATCACGGTTTATTTCACGCATCATATTCATCACGCACCACGATCCTTCTCGTCAACGACTCATCTCATCCACCACACCATTCCGATGCACAAATTGATACTTCTGAGTTTATCGCCCTGGCTACGGCGCTATATGATTGGATTACACCCGTTGGGTTGCACTCCCTCGTCGAGGAGGCCGCTCTTCTTCCCTTCTTATCTACAGTTACATGCTAATCTCTCACATTAACATCACTTCCGAGCCCAGGCCCATTCTTATCCCTTAAGCTACATAGCCACTTTCAAACCTTTTAACACATTCCTGCGGAGAGCTGGTAGGAACGTTGGGTTGCTTGGTCAATGGCCAGGTCAACGGCGGCTGGTGTATTCCGCAAATATGGCCACTTGAGGGCGGGCACAAGCTGGCATGAGTAAGTTAACGTTGAGTTTTATAAGGGCACCACGGTGACCAGCCCCTCCCCACCCAGCCCCACCCCTCCCACCCCCCACCCCTCCCANCCCCCACCCAGCCCCACCCTNCCCACCCAGCCCCACCCTCCCCACCCAGCCCCTCGCCACCCAGCCCCACCCCTCCCACCCCCACCCAGCCCCATCCTCCCCACCCAGCCCCTCCCCACCCTCCCCAGCCAGCCCCTCCCCACCCTCCCCTCCCCACTCAGCCCCACCCTCCCCACCCAGCCCCTCCCCACCCAGCCCCTCCCCCTCCCCACCCAGCCCTCCCCACCCAGCCAGACCCTCCCTGCACGACGGACGGACGGACACAATAATCCCCTGTGGGCTGGTGTAGCCAGGTTCCTTCCAGTAAACCAGTCTGCCTCAGCAGCAGGCCACGCTTTCCCACCTGATGACGGACGCTTATGTTGCGCCCGAATCGTCGTGATGTATTATTATTTTATACCTGCGTGACTTTACCGAAAGAACCAAAGAGTCAAGTAGAATGAAAGTCGGAGGTGGCACCGCGGGGAAGCTGTCGAGTCACGCCCGACCGGTCTGCCGCACCTCTCGAGGCAAGGGTCGGCAGTGTCGGACGAAGAGGCAGGGCAGCCCAGTGAGCGAGGTCGTCTCGCAGTGTGCGGCTAGGGCGAGGCGTCGAACGTGACTTAATTTGCCCAGTATGTACGGTACCGTATGTTGGACTTCTTTGCATCGTACATAGCCAACCGTGCTAATCGCAGGTGCGGGGAAGGACAACAAACGAACACACAACAACAAGAAGCAGTTTTAAAGAGACAAAAATTGTCCGTTTAAGCGTTTATCCTCGCGACGATCATCACGCACACTGCGTGGGGGTCTCTTCACTCCGCACATTTCGACTGCAATCGCTATTAATCTACATTTCTCCAACGATTCATTTGCGTTCATTCTCAGTTTTCTCGCGCCGATGAAAACAAAACCGCCTCTTCACAAATCGAGTTCTTGGCAGAGGCCTGGACTGAGATATGGGTGAGGCCGCCTCCTGCAGACGACGCATTGCTGTTCGCGTCTATTAAGAATGAACAACTAACGACTAATATATATGAGACATTAAAAAAAACCTTTTTGCGTTTAGTCTGTTGTCCATTCCCCTCCCGCACCTCCGGCTAGCACGGTTGGCCATGTACGGTGCGAAAGAAGTACAACATACGGGACGTGCATACGAATGTAACAGCAGTTTGTTCTTGCGGACGAATCTGACAATGTCCTCTTGCCCGTGAGCGTGCCACCTACCGGGGACGCGAGGCCCCCACTCCCCGCAGATCCGTCACACCGCTCACTCACGAGGGGAACGCGTCACTACAAGTGGACATGATATCGTCTTTGACTTCACCAATAATTTGTCTACGCTCTGTGTATAATCATTGGCCGGTTGGATTGGCATCGTGCGTATAATGTATGTTCATGTGTTCCACAATGCAGTTTTTATATATTATGTTTTACTCACTATATGATCGACTGCTTTACAAATGACAGCACATGTCATGCATCATAATAATTTAATCACAAGTTAAACGTAATTGACATTTAGCTGCCCCAAACCTGCGAGATGTCTCACTATCAATCGCCACTGAATCGAAAACGAGTCTTGATCGAGATGACAAAACTTGCCCAGGTTAAACTTTAAAAAAACCCAGGTAATGATATCACGTATTTTTCATCACTTTGATACTGGCAAAAAGGTCCCATAGATGTAAGTATGGCAATTCCACAATTACGCCCATCATGTTTATTATTCATAATAAAACCATTATCTCGGAACAACAAAAAACATCTGACCTATCGTGGAAGGTAAACGCATTTACCTACTTAAAAATATGTGCATCAGTAAACATGTTATTAATGTTATTCTCCTCAGGATGCTATGAAGCAGAACCATTGCCCATAACGTCTCCTGCAATATTTGTTTTTCTCTTTTAAGACCAAAATGATGTTGATGCTTGTGTTGATTTTATTTTTGTTGATTGTTCGTGTGCACGACTGAAATGCAGCATCACCAAATAGTCTGCCATGGAATGGCTGTCTTACAAATCTGGCTGATGAGGCATCGGGTGAAGCTTTTTACCTCCGAACAATTACTACCACGACACAAAGCACACATTCTGCTAAGGTTGGACTCCTGCTGCTGTCAAATATTGAGGTGCAGCACCCAGTTCCGAGCAGAATAAGAATATTTATTCAGACTGGTGGAATCCGATGAGCTATAACTTTTTTCCCCACAGATGTCCAGGGGGGGGGGGGGCAGGTCTGAATGTTACAACGACAAACAATACACAAACAGGATATGAGTGTAAAGTTATTGAAAGGTCAGCAAATAACTTTAAAAGAATACAAATAAAACTAATCTGTTTTATCTCATCAGGTAAAGTCCATTGAGCTATTCATTTTTTTCAGAAGCAATCAGGCCACAAATGATAGCTCAACGGAAGTGGCTTATCATGTGGAAATGTATTACAACAAAATAATAAACGCATGTTTCTAAATGGGACCCGGAGAAGAACCACGCAACCACGGTGGAGAGACATGCAAACTCCAAATATACGGGCGCTGAGGGTTGGGGATCGAACCCAAGTCCCCCTGTATACCAGACGAGGAAGATACCATCTCGCCACCATGAAGATGAGTGATGATCCAGCACTCACCCATTGACTGCAGCCAGTCACTCGCTCCTCACGTGAGCCCAGTCGCCCCCTGGTTACTCTTCTATCCCCACTGCCATGGCACCGTTGTGGCAAACTTCACTCGTCGATTTCTCCTGCCGTGTTGAGGACGTCTGCTTCTCCCCTCGCAATGCTCTGCTCTGGAATTCCCTCCCATCGTCTCTGTTCCCCAAACTCGTATAATACAATTACAACAACCTTGCTCAATTCAAGATACACGTTGACTCGTACCTGTTACAACTTTGAAAGTGCTGTCTGTTGCTGACACCTTGACAAGTACGCCTTTGAGCTTTTGTTGAGCAACGGTGTAGACAAACGAAAAGGTTAAATTCAACAGAAAACCGTAAAAGATAACTCGCTCAAAGCACTCGGTGCAGGGAAGCGGAGGGCGCCATTGTAGCTAATAGATGTTTACTCCCTCGCCTGGTATGCAGGAGGTCGTGGGTCCGATCCCGACTCTGCCGCCTTTTGTATATGTGTTAAATTTGCGGTGTCTTTCTCTCTGTGATCGCGTGGATTTTCTCCCGGTTCTCCGTTCTTTCCTCTCCACATTTAGATACACGCGTTTCGAGTATCTGGCCGCTATAAATGTCCACGTGATGATAAGCCACTTCGTTGAGTTATCATTTGTGATCGCCAGGTCGCTTCTGAAAAAAAATCTGCATAGCTAAGTGGGCCTCATCTGGTAAATAAAAAATAGTTGAGTGTATTGTTATAGTTGGGATGTTTCATCGCGGTATTCGCCTCGCACGTGGGAGCCGCAAGATCCTGCATCAGGAGCGCACGTGTATCCCTCCCGTGTGTCGCTCGGCGACTGTGAGCGCCGCCAATATGAGCGATCACCACCACAGGGCGCAGTGAATCCTGGCTCCAATGAGCACTGAGGCGGGGCTCATGGCCTCTTGACAGCCCCCCAGCTTGTGGTGCGGCTCATCAAGAGACATCCCGGCATGAGCAGCGGTGATTTCCGCTCAAATCGGGCCTCCCATAGTCGTGTTCGACACGCTCCAGTGCTTTGACGCAATTTAGCACGCGAAGACAAGCCACGGCTGCCTCAATAAGCCCGGCGAGTGGACGTGCGTTTGCCGTTCATTGCTAAAGTTCCCCCCCCCCCTCGCGTACAGTTAGGGCTGCAGCTATTTCCCCCAGCATCACCGCTAAATGGCCACTTGTGTGTGCTCGTGCAGGATTTGCCCTTATTGTATTCGGAATTCCACAAGGAGCCCAGTTCCTCATTAGTACCTCCAAATGACCCCACCAGTGAAGTCGTTCACTCTCAGGGGAAGGCGAACATTCGACCTCTCGGCACGGGCGAACAGCGGGCGGCTTCTTGGGGCACTTGGAGAGCCGCTCACCCGGTCTGCCATTAGCGCCTTGCTTTGTGTTCCTGTCAACAGGGCTTTGTACAATCAATTTGACGGATGCNAAAAAAAAATAACATATACTTGAAGTGAAAATAATAATACTGTTAAATACCACAACGGATGAGCTTTATTTCTAATTAATGCAATTCGGATTCAGTGAATCAAAATAAATGTGTGTTTGTGATGTAACGAAGGCGCAGCCCTGCAATGGCTCACTCACGCCACTGCAGGCAGAAAGTCCCCCAGAGGGAATTTGATCGACTCTTCCACGCTGAGCCGAGGTGTTGAGAGAAGTGGGCGCACCCACCCACACATATATGCAGTATATATAAACACATATATAATATTGGAACAATTTCACCTGTGCTCAACTGTAAACAAGAGACCGACCTTGACCCGTGCCTCGGCGCCCCAACAGCCGTGTTGCTACTCGCAGGAGATTGCACAGCGTGAGGCCGTGCAGATGTGGGCGGTGATCCTCTCTGCGTTGGCAACGCGCACCGTCGAAGGCCGAGTTGGTTCTGCATCGATGGTGAATTCTTCTTTGTTCCCCTTTCGCCGATGTCTCCGAGGTGTTACAGCTCTCACGCTCCCATGGCCACTGCGGGCATCTGTGCCCCAGCGCGGCGCTATTAATACCCGACCCTGCGAGACTATTGCTCACTCTTTCCATCATCACTGTCGTTGCCTAACGCAGTTAATTCAGAGGCAATGGCACCATAGGCGCGGTGTTTCGCTCAACGAGCCGTCCACTGTCAGTCTTCGAACCGCGTGCGCATGAGCACCAAATGCGCCGACGACTGGATAGACTCAGAGGGTACGGACGCACGCAAGAGTAAACTATGCACGTTGTCACCTCGTGTGCTAAGCCACGAGGCCACAGGTTTATACACATCCCAGAGTGGTAACACTGGCAATACAGTGCAATAGGTGACGAAAGGGAAATGCGTGGTATGGTGGGCCAAGTGCTCATGCTACGTGGCATCCCATGGAGACGCGTCGTAGCCTACACGAAACACGGTTGCATGACGAGGAATGTTAAAACCTCTCGGGGCAATTGCTGCAGAAACCCACGTGCCATACCCGAATGCAGGCAGAGTCCGACTGTGCCAAACAATTCACTAAGTTGTATCCCCTTTTAGGTAATATTATTGACAAATAGTAGCGAAATCTATGTAAAGCTTAACTCAACAAATTCGTCAGTACTACTTCCTTAAGAGGAAAATATAATAAACGACGTTTCAGGCAATTAGCTGTTTTCGCAGCTGAAGAGTGGTTTAGTCTCTACATTTTCCATGCATCTCTTCCCAATAGTTTTGTGATAAACAATCATATACGGTACGTGCGTTAAGAGGCGAATGCATCTGCATTCGTTTTTCGGTTAGCTTTATCATCGTTTTGTGAATGGAAGGATGATCTAAGCGACGCTCCCAAGACGACGTATTTGATTTCGGTGACGTACGGCGAAGTGTCCCCTCGTTGCCGGAGATTCATCGCTGGCATCGCGGTAAAGACTGAATTCTAAATAACTGACGAGTCCGTTCCATTCTGGATATGTTGCGATCCACCCATGCCTTAGCATCAATAAATAATTACTCACGGAAAATAAACTCACCGACAAGAATTGTCATAATTCAAAATCGTGTCGTTTGAAATGTTACGGCTTTCCGGCCTCGACTATTATTCTGTCGCAGTGTCCTGTTCTCGTCGTTTGCAGGTTTGACCGTGTCCAACAGGCAGCTAAAAGAGATTCGAAGTTGTAGGGACACAGCCAGAAGACGCAGCAGGCCGCGTGCATCGATGTAGAGGAGTAATTGAAGGCAGACTGGGGTGAGTAACGATGAAGGGAGAGCAGGTCTGGAGTGCTGAAGTTGATCGTGAAAAATCAGCAAAGCACGCCTGGCAGGAGGAGAGTGTCGATGCGTACGCCCTGCTATAGCGCGTGTGCCAGACTCGTGGACATTGACGACGCACGCAGCAGCTGGCAAGAAGCGCGGTGAGACGAATGTCTCCCCAGAAAGACAATTAAAGTTTTCTCCAGTTCCAATCGGCTGCACGACCTTTGGGAATACATCTCATGAGCAACGTTCGTTTTAATGAAAGCAAACTCTGGACATGTTTTGCGCACATAGCGCACGAGCATTTAGATAACGGCCAGCGTTTTATCGAGTCACTGCCATCGTCACATGATCATGATGGAGATGTGGGGCTAGCCAATTGCTACAGCCATCACCCACCCCGGCCACAGAGATGGGTTAACGACGCCACAGTGGCTAGAAGATGTTAACCACCTCGTCGGTAAACAGGAGGTCGTGTTTCAATCGCGACCCTGACGCCTGTATAATTTGGAGTTTGCATGTTCTCCCCGTGGTCGCGTTGATTTTTTCTGCGGGTCCTCAGGATTTTCCCTCCACACTTAGACTCAACACCTCCAATTAGCTCGGTTGGCTACGTACGATGCAAAAGAAGTTCAACATACAAACAGCGTGCGCTTAGAGTAATTTGGCTGCTATAAATTTCCACGTGATAAGCCATTTCGTTGGGCTATCATTTGTGGCACGTCGCTTCTGAAAAGAGCCACATAACTCAGTGGCCTTTTAAACTATAAAAAAATTGTTTAGAAGTTTAAAATATACTACCGGGTCGGGCATCGCACCTCATCACGGATGTGCGTGGTGCTTGCTCGGCCGGCTTCTGTCGCCGCATCGTTCGATGTTGCTACACCGTCGAGAGCCACGGGTCGTTACACACAAAACGAGTTGTCTTGAATGTGATCAGTCGCAAGAAAGGACCCTGCCTGTGCCTGTCAACGTCGCGAGGGACTGACGGACCAAGTGACCGCTTAGGGCTGCGATATTAAATGAACACAAAAAGACGCAGGCTAAGCAACCTCTCGCAATTACGCAAACCAAAGACCAGAGACCATAAACCTAACTTGTTCTGCAGGGTAGAGTCGCTGCCCTTGTTTCTGTATCAACATCTATGCGTAGTTCAACCTCACGACCGAACAGCTATTAACATAATAGCATACACTCAAAGACAAAGGCTTAACAAACTTTTGGGGCAAGTGCTTTTAGCGATCACTTATGAAGGCCGGGACGATATACGAGGGGTGAGTGGCCAGCACTACGCCCGACCGCCTTTGTATCCCGAGTGGCGATAAATACACACCGCACCAGGTACTAGTTTGAGGCTGAGTGCACCTACGGGAGCCAGGACCGGTTCAAATAATCGTCACTGGTGTTGGCCATGAGCGGAAATCGAACTCGGGTGCCGGGTTCGTAGCGCAGCGCGCTAACCGCGACACCATCTGCTCCCCTACGACCCAACTAGCATACCACCATCAACCAATACGTACATCACCTACCCACTTATCCTAATAATCCTGGCGTCTGGGTACCGTGGGTATGGGATGCAAACTTTCCCCATATTGTCCCCTCTTGATGACTCCACGTAATGTCGTGCAGGATCAAAGAGTCGCCGGTGTCGCTCTGACGAGGTTCCTTGTTGTCGTCGAGACGGACCCCGAGGAGGAGTCAGAAGGCGCAAGCCGCGCCTGCTCCGCCTCGCTCCTGATCCTTGCCTCTGTCCCCGACCCGGACTCAGTCCGTGTTGCTTCTGGGACTCAAGTTTTGGTCACTGGAATGCTGTTAGGTCGCTGATTTAACGCAGTTGCGGTGGAGTGGCTGGACTTGGCCCTGGCACTGGCAGTGGAGTGGCTCGATTTAGCCGTCAGCAACTCCTTCTTCTCGGAGTGACCGACTCCTTGGCTGTGAGTGCAGTCCTTCGGCCCTGTAGCAGCAGCAGCAGCACGTGCCGTGTCTGCTCCGTTGGACATCTCAGGTGTTGAGAGGTCTCAGCCGTCGGTGGAGGCCTCGTGTTCAGAGCGACACACGGGGTTTGACTCCAGCGCGGTTCGTTAATCTTCCCCTCCTGTCACATCCCTCCTCCTCTCCGCGCCTCGCCCTCACCTTGACCCAGTTTTCACTTTCCTTTGCAGTTGTATGCATGTGCATCTATGCTGAACTTCTTTCGCACCGTACGTAGCCAGCCGCGCTAATCGGAGGTGCGGGGGAGAACAACAGACTGAGTTGCGGCATTGGCGTGGTCACCGCTCGCCCCCTGCAAGATAATGTTTCCATCCCCACATCGCCCACACCCCATGGCCCTTCACCATTAACGTGTACCGTATTGGCTCTCGTGGGCAATCAAAACTCGCTCCGTCACACTCATCTGTGGTGCAGCACACACGAGGAGTCTCTCCCGTATTCTTAGTCCCAGTAGCCTCGTTGAGTCGAAGCGTCTCGTGCGCAGTGCGGTGTTGTTTGTGTTCGACACGCGGCAATTTGATGGAGAGGACGGTAGGGCAACGGTCGGAAACCAAAAATAACAATACGAGCCATTCTATTATTGGTTCTTTCGGTAAATCACGGAGAAGGGAAATAATAAATAATAAAAATAAAACATAATAAGACACCTGTTCTTCACCTGAGGACGGCTGCTTGCGTTGTGGCCGAAACGTCGTGAGAATTTTATCTTATTAGTTTTATTATTTTATTATTTCCCTTCTACGTGCTTTACCGAAAGAACCAAGAATATGAATCCATGCAGTCACGAAATTTTAAATCGAAATTTACGAGCCATTCTCTTTGTTCTTTCTGTAAAGTCACGTAGTTAGAAATAAAACACGTCAGCGGTTGTCCTGCTGTATCGGTGTCACCTTCTTAAGGTCGCGTGCGTTGCGATAGAAACGTCGTGATTTGTTTTAAACGTCGTGATTTGTTTTATTTCATTTCTACCCACGTGACTTTACCGAAAGAACCAAAGAGTATGGATTCCTGCAGTCACGAAAGCTTCAAATCAATATTAATACGAGGCATTTTTGTTCGAATTCGGTGGTCAAAAACAACTAGCCCACACACATTTAAAGAGCCACAGTGCAACGTCGTGAATACGAGACGCGGTGCTCCCTAGAAAGAGCCGCATGCTGCTCCAGAGCCCGCGTTGCACGACCCCTGAGTCGTGGGGTTGTGGGGACTGTGGAGCCCTCTTGCTCTGCACGTTTAATTCCCCAGTGTCCCCGGGGAGGGATATATTTAGTGCCTCCGAAAAACAGCTAACAACAACCATATATCGACTTGACAATGCCAGTGCTGAGCCTGGTTGGACCTTGCACGGGAGGCTGATTGAGAATAGACGGTGCTGCAGAGTTGGGGCCAGATGCGGGGTGACCAGAAGATTCAAGCGTAGTCATGCGTTACCAAATATCTCTGCGTGTGTAAAGCAGAGAGAGTGGTGGGTTTATTGCGGGGTTTCCGCGGATTCCTCGCCACAATAAACAAATCAAATTATTATTGGGATTGGACAAAACATCACAAACTTAGCAGGATCCTTATTGAGGCGTTGCTATTATTGCGTTGTGCTTAACACGCGAAGGCGATATCGTTATGGGTGTTGTTTGACCATACTTCACCAAGCTGAGTAGTCCAAGTCCGGTGAATGCGGTCCTTACCCTTTGACCCGCGGGATATTTGCCAGGTTTGGGTTTCGCGCCCTCGTGACCTATGCACGGTGGTGGTCACGCGAAAACTATGAACATTATTTCTTCATACTCTTTGGTTCTTTCGGCAAAGTCACGTAGGTATAAAATAAAATAAAAACGTTTCAGGCACAACACAAGCGTCCGTCATCAGGACGCTAAAATAAAATAGAAATATTATAAAATAAAATAAATCACGACGTTTCGGGCGCAACACAAGCGTCCTGATGACGGACGTGATTGATTTAATTTTCTACCTACGTGACTTTACCGAAATAACCAAAGAGTATGGATTCCTGCAGTCACGCAAGCTTCAAATAAAGATTATTTCTTCATTTGACCTGGAGTAAGGCCGACTGAGCTATGTAACTCTTTTTCAGAACGCGGCCTGGCGATCACAAATGATAGCCCAACGAAACGGCTTCTTATCATCATCACGTGGAAATGTTTCGCAGCAGCCAAAGACTCTAAATGCGTGATGTTGATTCTCAATGTGGTGGGGAAAACGGAGGATCCGAGAGAATCCACGCGGCCAGGGAGAGAAGAGAGCCGTCAACTCCAAATATACAACACGTGTCGGGTCGGGGTCGAACCCACGACCTCCTTTTATGAAAAATAAGAATAGGTTTTACCCTTTCTGGCGATACAAAAGGTGTTAAGATGTTCAAACACCAATAGATACATTTTGCAAGGCATTGCGTCTTCATTCACCACACGTACTTGTGGCAAGATATGCAAACAAAGTGCTCTGATAATAAATTATTGTCTTCGAACTTGACTGGCCTCCACCATCCTTCTGTGTGGCCTTGTCTGACCACCAGTATCAGCCCAGAGAACCCTGAAGGCGAACAAGTACAAAAGACAACGAAAGCATCAGAACACGTAAAGCTCCGGTCGAGCTGTTATATTAATAGGAAACCTTTTTTTTTGCCAGAATCTAAAATTATGAAAAATAAATATGCTCTCTGTGTCGGGGCACCGCAACGGGAGCTGTCGCGAGGTGTCACCGTGCAGCACCTGTCACGGATCAGACGACGCCACCGCCAGAGCAGATGAAGCCAGGGACGCGCGCGTGCACGTGCGTGTGCGCGTGGAACAATCAGAGCGGCCGGAAGGCGAGTTCAACGGCCGAGGGAGAGTTTAATGTTTCTGTTGCTCGATGCTATTTATGTTTGTTCGCGACCACGTGGAGCGTGCGACCAACGCTTGAATCGACGAACAGGTGGTCGAACGATTCGGAGCGAACGACAGTGACGTAGTCTCAGAGTGGCTGACGGTGGCGACAGTTTCAGCTGCTCGTTCGCGCCGCGCTGCTACTTGGCAGAGACTCGTAGCAACCCGCGCACCACCACCACCATCAGCAGCAGCAGCAGCACCACCACCATCAGCAGCACCACCACCACCACCAGCAGCAACAGCAGCAGCAGCAGCAACAGCAGCATCCTCCCCGGGGCGCCCAGCCAGTCGCGCTCCCTGCTTCGTTCCCCATCACCACCACCATCATCACCATCACCACCATCACCACCGCCGCTTTCTTTGCCCCCCCCGTCCGGCTCCACGGCGCTCGCAGCAACGCGACTACCCCCCCCCCGTCCTCCCCTTCGCCGTGCCCACCCTCGTTTTGCCGCTCGACCCGCGGCTCTTCTCTCGTCGCTCGGTATTTTTCCACTGCCCGACGTCACGGCGTAATCTGCGAGCGCGGGGATAAAAGCGGCGGCGGAGCAGCGCCTGCGCACTCGGCGCTGCGTCTGCTCGAGAGCAGGAGAGAGGAGCGAGCGAGCGAGCGGCGTTTCTTCGTTGCGCGCGTGTCCCTCCGCTTCCTCCTCCTCCTCGCTCCCGCGACTCACTTCGCGTCGTCGGCTCGAACGATCTCGTCCCTCCGTCAACATGGCGTGCGGCGAGGGCAAGGCGTGCCCCGACGGCGGTGGCCTTGCCCCTCCGTCAAGCTGCCCCGCGTCATGTTCCCAAGCTCCGACGTCCGCTCCGCACTGCCCTGGAGTCCCGTCCGCCGGACCCACCGCAGCAGCCGTCGTCCTGCTCCCCGCGAGAAGTGGGGGAGCCGCGTGGAGTTTATGCTGTCCGTGGCCGGAGGTTTCATCGGCCTGGGGAACGTGTGGCGCTTTCCCTACCTGTGCTACAAGAACGGAGGCGGTGAGCGGCACCTTGCCATTCTCACCCTCTCACGCAATCCGCTTTCTATTCTCCCCTTAATCTGCTCCAGTCTCGCCCTCTCGGCAGCTATGCTCGCGGAGTGCTCGGCATTGTTCCACCTGGCATTTAGCGGGAGGCGGTCACCAGGCACCCGATTTTATTTTTTTGTTTCAACAAGTGCCGCTTATTCGATCCCCTAAATAAAAAAAGAGTTGAGAAAATGCGTAAGTCAGATTTCAACAAATGAAATAATTGCACCTCTTTTGAAACGTATCGAAATCAGAACACTCACGTGACCTTATAAACGAACGTGCTTTGACAATGCAGTTGACCATCGATCGGAAGGACACTTTTATTCGTGCGTGAAATCAACGGCGCCTGTTCCAATTCGTAAACCCAGGCGCAGTGTGGCGTGGCCGCGCTGCGACTAACCAGCCTCGCGCTCGCACCTGCTCTCTCAATCGCATTAGTCCCTCGCTCGCTCTGCGTACTCTACCGAGTGGGGGGGGGGGTCCAGAGACGATCGCCGCCGTCGTCTCTCTCCGTGCGCGCCCGCCGAGGAGTCGTGGAGATGCCAAAGTAGCGGCTGTCACCGGCTGCGCGGCGACGATGCCAATACTCAACTTTCTAGGAAATCTCGCGAGCTCCGCTCACATCTCACGCTCCAAGGGGGTTGCCTCGTTCGTCGTTCCTCGCCACGAGGGCGCGCGCTGCCGCGTGCGGCGATTGGCGGTGAACGAGACGCGCAGCTGCTGTTGCTGCTGTTGTTGCTGCTGCTGCTGCTGTTGCTGCAGCTGCTGTTGCTGTTGCTGCTGTTGTTGTTGCTGTTGTTGTTGCTGCTGTTGCTGTTGCTGCTGTTGCTGCTGTTGCTGCAGCTGCTGTTGCTGTTGCTGCTGTTGTTGTTGCTGCTGTTGCTGCTGCTGCTGCTGCTGTTGCTGCAGCTGCTGTTGCTGTTGCTGCTGTTGTTGTTGCTGTTGTTGTTGCTGCTGTTGCTGTTGCTGCTGTTGTTGTTGCTGTTGTTGTTGCTGCTGTTGTTGCTGCTGTTGCTGTTGCTGCTGTTGCTGTTGCTGCTGTTGCTGTTGCTGCTGTTGTTGCTGCTGTTGTTGCTGCTGCTGCTGTTGCTGCTGTTGCTGCAGCTGCTGCAGCTGCTGCTGTTGTTGCTGCTGTTGTTGCTGCTGCTGCTGCTGCTGCAGCTGCTGCTGTTGTTGCTGTTGCTGCTGTTGCTGCAGCTGCTGTTGTTGCTGCTGTTGTTGCTGCTGCTGCTGTTGCTGCTGTTGCTGCAGCTGCTGTTGTTGCTGCTGTTGCTGCAGCTGCTGTTGTTCCTGCTGCTGCTGCAGCTTCTGCTGTTGTTGCTGCTGCTGTTGTTGCTGCTGCTGCTGTTGTTGCTGCTGCTGCTGCTGCTGCTGTTGTTGCTGCTGCTGCTGCTGTTGTTGTTGCTGCTGCTGCTGCAGCTGCTGCTGCTGTTGTGTGGGTGGTGATCCATGACGGAGAGTAACACGGAGGAGCAACGCTGTGCCCTAGTTTAGAGTCAGAATAGATATGTGTTTTAGAATAAATGTTTTACACTGGAGGAACCCGATGAGCTATAAAGCTCTTTTTCACAGATGTCGTGAGATTATTTTATTATGTTTTATTTTTATTATTTAATTACTTCCCTTCTACGTGACTTTACCGAAAGAACCAAGAAGATGCATCGGTTACTTATCGCCATGGTGGCTCATTAAGAATGTAGTCGCATGCGATGATTCGTGTGTCATGTCTCGTCTGCCCTGCCTCTTTCACCCCGACCTTGACTCTTCTCACTGTCTCCTGCCTCTCACGCAAAGTCCGCGAGTGTTCGCATGGAATGTATCGTATCTCGCTGGAGTAGCGGGGCAGTAGGAACAGCAGCCGCGGGGTCCTCGCCCGAGCCGCGGTCCCCGAGTCCCCCTCCTGTCCCTGTCGACAGGTTCGCGTTGACGGGGAAGACGAGCGGCTCCCTCCGCACACTGACAGCGCTCCGATTGTGTCGCAATCACGCGTCGGAATTCAATTCCGCAATGGATGCTCTGTCGGGCATCGCTCTGCTCGTTTTATTTTAATTCGCAGTTTTCGTCCGGCCACTTTTATTCGCTCCATATATATGTAAGCACGCGGCGCGTGTAAAGTTAAAACTTCACTTGCACGTAATTTACATGCATCGCAAATAACAGACCATCACCGCATGTGTGCAATCAGTTGTAAACTACGTGTCGCTACGTGCTGGTTAAACATCGTTACAAAGGACTGTGACTTCTTTGGAAAGTCCAGTGCTTGCCACGAAGTGTAAAGGATATGCCAAGCTTAAACCACGAGGCGCTTGGCAGCATCCGTCTCTTAGCAACGGGCCCAGGAGGTCTTGTTGTCCGTTCCATATATCCTGCTGACTGTAAACAACAACAATGAGAAACGAGTGCATAATGCGACACGTCCATTCATGAATACATCACCGAGTGAGCGTTGCGCGTGGTTGGTTCATTTGCAGCGTGGCCACTCTGAGGCTCCGTGTTCGTTCCCGAGTGACAAAAGCACTCGGAATTCCTGTCGGGAGGTGGCCATGTGTCCCCCCCTCCTCCCAGCATCCTTTCGGCGCTTGGCATTTTAACAAACGCACGCGGTTGTGATGGCTGCGTCGCTCGTGGTGCATAGGCACGCGTGGTTTAATACGATCGGCGACGTCTCACGTTTATTACAACTTGCACGATATCATGGGACCTTTTTGCCAGTATCAAAGTAAGCAAAATAAGAAGAGGTTTTATTATTTCTGACAAATTGCGTCAGAATAATGACCTCCGGCACTGATTAAACAGATATAATAACCTTCGGTGGCATTATTTTTCGGGGAAATAATTAAACTTGTCCGTGAAGAGAAAATGCCTCTTTTGTTGTTGAAGGAGGTTGCCTCGTTTGTTGTGTTTAGTTTGTTGTGCTTCCCCGCACCTCTAATTAGCACGGTTGGATACGGTGCAGAAGAAGTTTAACCTTTCATACGTACGTAGGCCAATCAGTTTCAAAGACTACGTATATTTATCAGAGCATTTTTGTTTGCATGTTTGACCACAAGCATGGGTGGTCAATGCAGACTTGATCATGCTATGAAACAGGTGTGTGTCCATTTGCTCTTTGAACATCTTAACACAACTCATGTGGTATTGCCAAAAAGGGTAAAACCAATTCTTATTTTTTTCTTAGTGATTTTAATATATCCATCTCTTATTCACTCAATCTCTCTGGCCTCTCTATGGGTTGTGGATAAGAGTCATTGCCACGGTGGCTGGGAGATGTTAACTACCTCACCTGGTGTACAGGAGGTCGTGTGTTCGTTCCCGACCCTGACGCCTGCTGCTGTTGTATATTTGGAGTTTGCGTGTCTCTTTCCTCGTGGTCGCGTGGATTTTTCCCGCGTCATCCAGTTTTCCCCTCCACATTTTGAAACTTGCGTTTTAGAGTATGTGGCTGCTATAAATGTCCACATCATGATAATGCACTTCGTTGATCTGTCATTTTTGATAGCCAGGTCGTTTCTGAAAAGAGATATATTGCTCAGTTGGGCCTTAACTGCTAAAATAAAAAAAATATTTTTCTTTTTAGTTTTAATTCAATATGAAGTAGAGCCATCCAGGACTTCAACAACAAAAAACATCTAACCGGACGCGCAGGATCTGGGGAAAATGCACTGCGATGAGAACGGCGCGCATCTACTCCAGAGGAGGCGCAATCGGAACCAACGTGGCCTCTTAAGGAAACGGCAAGGATAGTGATTAAATATCACAGCAGAGAGGCAACAGCATCATGGGACAGCCGTAGAGATGGAACGCAACCAGTGCGCACGTGGGAAGGAGACGCATTGCATCAGCAGTGGAAATAGATACTCTAGCAACTGAGCATCGAGTCGTTTTTAATTCAAACAAATTTCTCAGCAAAGGCCCCAAAAACGCCAAGGGTTCGGCAACAAACAGCACTATTGCAAGTTGTAAAAGGCTAGAGATAACACGTGCCTTGAATTGAGCAAGGTTATTCTAAGCGCTTGTGAAAAATGTTAAATGGGGAGAGGGAGAAGATTATTTTTCTAAAGTGGAGCAGTGCCAGGGAAAAAGCAGAGAGAGGAAGAATTGTCGTGACTTGCAGGGCAGGTGTGTGTGCAAAGCGTCCTCAAACAATCGTTCTCAGGGCGCTGGGAGACCGATTCCTCTACATGCAAAGAGGAATCGCCGAGTAACGTTCACCGCAACAGTCACCACGATAGAAGCGATAGAAGCGTGATAGGGAGACGACTGACCCGCGACGAGACGGTGGACTCGGGCGGGTCATCAATCAGCCCGCCCACTGCTCTCCGTTGATCGTGGTGGGGGTGGATGGGACGCGGGGTTGGGCATTTGCGTTGAGTAGCGGCGCCATGCGATTAGCGCGGGCGTGTGCCAGCCCCCAGTTCCCGCGCCGTGACCTCGCCGACTCGCCCCCTCGCCTCTCGCCGCGGCTCGACCGCTAATCTCCCGAGCACCCGGCGAGTGTTTACTGCCCGAGCAGCACGCGAACTAAATGGGAACAGCAGCGATTAGCAATGTTCCCTCGGAGGGATGCCGCGCGCATTTTCGAAGCTTTCCATAATCTTCGCATCTCTCCCCGTGCGAAGACGCAATTTGAGTGGACTACGAAGGCGTTATTGACAAACATATGGGTCACGTCTGTGTATTACTGTATTTGAGCATCCGTTGTCTGAATTAGTGCGTGTCTACTGCAGTCACAAGTGTCCCCACACGCGCCGGTTCCCCTCTTACAGGCTCATCTCAGTCCCACCGACACATCCCCCCTGCGGTGGCCGAGTGCCAGTCTCTCCTCGCAACGGTGGTCCGAGCCTTGCACGCCAGGGACAGATTTGGCCAACGCGCAAAGAACTGCAGACTCCAGACAACGAGACCTATATTACATAACGGTCCATATGTTTATCCGGCCAGGTTGGACATCGGTGGAGTTGGCGGCTCGCGATTGGATAGTCGCGTGTTCAAATTCCTGGTTGGGTGGGGGGGGTAATTTAGCCCACCATGACTCTGAGGTCGATAAAATAAAATAAACACTTCTGTGGAATTGAACGTTGGTTGCCCTCGCATAGAAAAGTGGAATTTCCACCCGCGGCTCATGGACATAAATATGAGGTGTTAATTTGAGCAAGAAATCGCCTTGTGATTTATGGAAAATGTATGCATTTAAATGAGATAGCAACATGATTAGTCATACAACATGACTAAAACAAGACACGTGTGTTTTTCTAATGGGTCTGTTCGTATTGAAGTGTCCATTCAACTTAAGAATGGTAACCCATTTGATAAGGCCAATGCATGCAAATACCTTGGCATTTTCATTGACGAGAAGGGACATTTTTAGCCTCATTGAACACATTAATCATAAGTTGAGGCCAGCATCTTGGCTTTTGGTACATAGAACGATGAGTTTGCCACGACTCGTGCAGGGAGGAGGAGGCATCGTCTACTCAAGGCAGTGACACAGTCCTTGACGATTGCGATATATTATATCAATGCGCCTCAGTCAGGGCCTTGGAGAGTTTAAATGTTGTTACTTTTTGTTCTTTCCTCCGTTTTATCTCCGATGCCAGCCACTTCACTCGACTAAGCATCCGAATCAACGCGCTCAATGACATTTACTAGACACAGATCGAAGTAAAAGGAACTCTCTTCTGTTCATACACAAGATTTTATTAAATGTAAAAAAAATTGTTGTATATTCTGAAGGGACAATTTACCTTCAGTATTCTCGCCCACATCGATGGCGTACAGGCCACTTGGGCTGCTGTTAAATTAGAAACATCATTCAGCTGGTTCTCACCGTGTTTTAAATAAAATTGTAAAATAAAATCAGCCGTATTGGGCATTGCAACATCAGCGCCCCGCCTATTCTGAGGACCATTGATGAGATTTTAAGTGAAAAATTATTTATTGATTATGTAATGGCATGTATGTTTATATTATGTATGTTGTTTGTCTCTTAACTGTGATTATTACATGTGTTATGTTAGTGTTTAATGTCATGTTAGAAACACTGAGTTTGTACGGCTCTAAAATTACCTGGGTAAAAAGTGGTGGGCTAAATGTTTGCCCACTCCTGGCCAGATGGCTCAACAACTTAATGTCTGTGTAGTGGATTTGTACCACCACAGAAGCTTATCATGGATACCTTTTTTGGCAGTTTTAAAGTATGAAAAATAAGAATAGGTTTAACCTTTTGGCAATACAACAGGTGCTCACATTTTAAAACACCAAATGGATACCTACAAACAGACATGCTCTTATTATATATGGAATTTTCTTTGAAATGATTGGACTACAACAGAGACAGCCTTCTTTATGACCTATTTTCATAAGTGTCAGATCAGAAAACGCCAAAAGACGAATAGTTCATATTCCCATTAATTAATGATGTATATTGAACTTCTTTCGCACCGTACGTAACCAACCGTGGCTAATGGTAGATGCATGAATAAAATACAATACAAATATCCATCAAAATAGATAGACGAGATTGATCATAACCCTGACTCTAACTTAGAGGAAATACTGTGCATACAATGTATTCAGATAAAATCGAAACGATAGAGAGATGAATAGAATAACAATTTCATCCTACAAGATATGAGGAGAGATAAAATCTGGATAAAATCAACAAAATAGATACATCATTGACAGAACAGAAACGCACGCAGAGTGGATGCGGGGATAGAGCGAGGGGATGGGCAGTGAGGGCGGCTCGCGCCGGGCCCCCTCGCTGGCCCCCGTGCAGTGAGGGCGGCTCGCGCCGGGCCCCCTCGCTGGCCCCCGTGCTCAAGGTCCCCCCCCACATCCTCCCACCCCCGTGCGTCTCCCCCACTCGGCACCACCCCTACGCGTTGCCTATATACTTCCACATTTGTTGAAAGTCATTTCGTTAGCGTAAATTATTTAGTCTGATCGCTGGCAAAAAAGGGCCTTTCTCAACAATAGCTGTAATCATGCCGGGAGCCGAATCCAATTAACTTGTGAACCACGTGTGTGACAGCACTGCTCGGACACATCCCTGACACATCACTGACACACATCATATTCTTAGGTTTTTTCGGTAAAGTCACGTAGGTAAAACATCAAAATTAATAAAAATAAATAAAATAAAACAAAAATCACGACGTTTCGGAGGCAACACAAGTCTCCGTCATCAGGTGGGACCGTCACAGCCGGATTAGCTGCATCAAGTGGGACGCATCTCTCTGGCATATCCTCGTCCCTCCGACACATTTCTCCATCGTGCTCTTTAGCCTCCAACGCGTCTTAAGGGACACGGGCAATTGCGNCCCCCCCCCCTGTGCTTTGAGTAAATAGACGAGAGCCATGAGCTTGTATTCGATGATACGACTGACTGCAGGCCACGCGTCCCGCACGAGGCCGGCTGTAATCCCCTCGCAGCCGTTTCGCCACCTCGTCGCTGGCGAACGTCTGCCTAATATCCAGCCGCGTTGCCTGGACACCGCCTGTTTACCGCCAACTCTGTTGAAATAGGGACGATGGTGAGCGAGTGTACACGTTGTGCGGCCGAGAACAATGTTTCTCGTCGGCTTGGACATTTGCAGCGTTGTGCCCAGTAACATGTGGAACGGTGAGCCAACGTTGTGGTCAAACGGTTCCAAACGCATGCTAACGTCGAGGACAACGTTGCATGTGTACTGGGTGGGGTGTGTTAGTGGTCAAATTCAGTTTGTTCTTTCAGTTTAACCAGGTGAGAACGCAAGAGGCTAGGGTAGTTACGTTGGCCGTCAAGTGGATCGGCTGTGCTTGTGGTGACCACGAAGTTTCCTGCGTGGATGCGATCATCTGGAATGATTCACTGCGTGGTCTCGAGTAATGTCCGCTCCACACAAAGGCGACTCAAATGAGTCATGTTCTGACACACAAACACACCGCGTTTCTGATTTTTCTAATTGTCTCATGCTTCACGGTACTCCCCACTTGTGAGTTTCACAACAGAGTTCATTGCAGAGTAATTGAATCAAGAAAAAATAATTAATTTTGCCTGTCAGCTGTAACTCAGATGAAAGAAATTCGTAGACTAGTGGGTCCCAATGCTTTTGGAACTGTGAATCAATTGTCAATCCTCAATATATTTCTCCACCAACATTTTTTTAAAATGAATTAAAAGTAATCTAATTCGTGTTCTTTTTATCTAGAATAAAAAAAAGCCATGCCAAACGATTAACGTTTTTTTATTCATTTAAATGCATGAGATAGCTGGTCGTCCTTCAAGCGACTATTGCTTCGAGATAAATCAAAGTACTCGCCATAGTTTCGCGGGCGATCCGTGGTCCGCCGACCCAGGGCTCGCGAACCACAGAGCTCGAGGTGAACGCGAGTTCGCTCCGCCGTGTCGCAGCCTCTGGGAGAGCGGGGACCTGACCGCACATTCTGGCACCGGGGCAACTTCTCATTTCGTGTCCTCCTTTTTAGGCCCCCCCCCCTCCCCAGTGGAAATTTCCAGGACCAGAGTGAGCCGCTTGCAGTTAAGCCTGCAGTGACACGGAGCGGCGGCGCGGGGGCAATGCGCATATATGCAGTGGATTTAATACCTGCTGCTGTCAGCCACATCGCTGCTAATCCACCAAATGCGCTATTCTAGGGATCGGCAACCCGCGACTTGAGAGCTGCGTGCGGTGGCTTCCACCTCCGTCTTGAGGTTCTTCGGCTGCCTCCTATGCGGGGCAGACGATTTTTTTTGTAAAAAAAAAACCCATTAAATTTTGTAACGTAACTTAACGTAAATATAATGAGCAATTATATTTAATTGAAACGGCAGGGAATGAGTCACCGTGGGATGTCTTGGTGAAGACAAAATGTACAACAGTCAAAGTGTAGTGTTCAAGAATAACTCTGGGGAAAAACAAAATAAACGCAATTTATTCCATCGCCTATTTTGTTTATTTAAGTCCGAATGTGTCGTTGTTGTTGTCATCTGCTGTATACCCGCTGCTGTGTGTTTGTGTACTCTGCGTGTGATGCGGCTCTCGAGCAATTTTAATCAAGGCAAAAGCCCCAACGAATTTTTTTATTTATTCATCGAAAGGTTGCGACCATCTGCGCTATTCTGTAAGCCCAGCAACGACCCAGTGGGCAAAGCAAGGCTAAAGTGTGGCACATGCGCGCGCTGTAATTCACGTGGGAGTGGGTGGGGGGGGCGATTTCCCTCCCCCTGGCTCGTGCCCTGAAACATTGCAGGAGGGAGCGGCTGCAAGATTCATCGCGAGACGTCACACGACGGCGGCGGCGGCGCTCGAGTCGGCGGCGTCCTGAGCGGAGCGCTGGCCGACACTGTCCCCCTCCTCTGTACGCGACATCCCCCCTCTCAGATTCGTGCCGCTGGCTCTGGCCGCCAAATGAGCCACGCCGCGTGTGTTGTGAACGCGCTGCCAGGAGCATTCCTGATCCCCTACTTCATGTTCCTGTTCGGAGGGGGCCTGCCCATCTTCTTCATGGAGGTGGCACTCGGGCAGTTCACGTCGGAGGGTGGCATCACCAGCTGGCAGAAACTGTGCCCGCTCTTCACCGGTATGCGCATCTCTGCGGCCAGGGGGGGGGGGGGCATTGGTTGTAGTGCGTAACTGTGTTTTGTCACTTTGAAATTGTTCCATTCAGAGGGGCGTCTGTATGCACCAGGAATTATATGCGCGCTGGGCCAATGCTCAGAAGCGCAGACGGTTGTTAACTTAATGATTGCTCTTAGGTTGTGTATTCTTTCACAGACTAAACATGTATTGAATCTTGATTCAAGCTTTCGTGACTGCAGGAATCCATACTCGGTGGTTTTTCGGTAAAGTCAAGTAGATAGAATCAAATAAAACAAATCATGACGTTAAAACAAATCACGACGTTTCGATCGCAGCACACGACCTTCATCAGGTGCACCGATACAGCAGGACAACCGCTGACATGTTTTATTTCTAACTACGCGACTTTACAGAAAGAACCAAAGAGAATGGCTCGTAAATTTCGATTTAAAGCTTTGTGACTGCATGGATTCATATTCTTGGTTCTTTGGTAAAGTCACGTAGAAGGGAAATGATAAAATAATAAAATAAAACATAAGATAAAATTCTCACGACGTTTCGGCCACAACGCAAGCAGCCGTCCTCAGGTGAAGAACAGGGCTGTCTTATTATGTTTTATGTTTATTATTTTATTATTCCCTTCTCGTGACTTTACCGAAAGAACCAATAATAGAATGGCTCGTATTGTTATTTTGGTTTGCCGACCGTAGTTCGAAATAGATAAATAATAACGTCGTGATTTGTTTTATTTCATTTTATTTCTAACTACGTGACTTTACCAAAAGAACCAACGAGTATGTGAATAACAAGTAACCAAAAATACTTTCATGCTAATGTTGGAGGTCGACTTCTTATTTTGCATGGTCACCGTGACATTTGTAACGTTGTTTGTGTGGGTGTCAAGTTGATTAGGTCATTCGATAGCCCCTGTGGAAATCTGACGTTCAGTGTGTTGCCCTGCTTCTCTGTTTAGTGTGCTGTCCTTCCCCGCTCCTCCGATTAGCACGGTTGGCTATGTAGGGCGCGAAAGACGTTCAACATACATACACATACATTGTCGGTGATATTGCACGCAGTCACATTGGGGACTTCTTCATTATCACTTGATGAAGGAGGTGACCGCATCCGCCATGCCCTCTTCTGTAAGGGGTTAGGGCTGACCACTGTGTGTCCTGGGTTAGGGGTCGAGCCCTGGGGAGTTTTCGCGTGGGGTCGATCGCAAGCTCCTGGTCCGTGATACGGTGGTGGGTGGCGGGGGGGGGGAGAGCTTCCAAAGGATCGTAGCTCCGGGTACATTCCGGCAGGTCTCGGCTAGACAATCACCTTCAATGCTCGTGCTGACGAACGAGATTAATGCCTTGACACCAGAAGAACACATGCATCTTGCAGTGCAGCACGTGTAGACACGCCTGGTGTAGCTTTCTCCTCCACAATAGCAGGCTGGCTCACGTGGCATACAACTATATATATAGCATCACATTTAATAGCGCACACGTACTTAACTCAACTAACCGCGCGGTGATTTTACTCTAACAGTAACTCTGGTCTTCGGTCCAAAAATTCATAACAAACGTGAACTTTCCCCTCGAGTAAACACGCGAACAGGTGCACCCTCGCTCGGGCCACAGAGCTGCTTGAGCATGAGCGGCACAGTGGAGGCTACGCACGAGGCCGGCTGTAATTCAGCACCGCTTGGAGGTCGGCGAGTGGGTTGGTGGCTCGAACAAAATAACAAAAAAAATTAACCCGTAAAAACAAAGTTTTTCACTATAAATCCTTTATATGCGTGGCATCGGTTTTATTTTATTATTCATTTCTGTTTTCTTGAGTAAGAGTTTCATTTTTATCACATTGGTATTTTAAATTAAATATGAAATTTTTTCCTAAAAGTGGAAAATTTTGGAAAAAAATTTCACGAAAATAAATTGTCACGCACAACGAGTCTGTGTGCAAAAGTCAGCTCGATTGGATCACGGGAAGTGGGTTAAAAAACGACCGAAAGATGTGCACGGTCGTAAGCGCGCAAGCAAGCAAACAAGTGAACTTAATATAAAGGATTTAAAAACGTTGCGAAGCTTCAGTCCCGTGGCATCGAGGAGGCGCCATAGCCGGGCTTTCCAGCAGAACGGAGTACGGCAAAAATGTGGACTGATTTCCGTCCGTTCCTTCTGTTAGGGATCGAGTGTTGCCCCTCGCACGCGTGGGCTTATCCCGATTCTCTTGATTCATCCCACCTGTAGAGACACTCACTACTTGGCTAAAAGTACTCAATATGTAGAGAACTGCAGAGCAATTGTCGGTGTCGGCTCACCGCCTGGCAGTCTTCTGGTTCCTACTCTGCGACTGTGAGAGGTGACGTTTTCACGAACTGCGACGCTCTCATGAACGTCATCGTTAGATTGTAGTTTTGTTAGCGGAACGGTCTCCGAGGTTAACCGAAGCGTGTCGCCAGGCATCTTTCAGCAAATAACTCACTGGGCAGAACATCTGCAGCTGTTACGGCTGGAGAATAGCCCATGTGAACTGGCGGCGGTGTACCCATTAGAATTATTCACTTATATATGTGTGTGTGTGTTCACAAACTATCCAAGGGGCGCTTTACACAGAATGTAACATTAGTACTACGTATCGATGTAGCGGTGGAGATGAGGTGAATGAAATGGATTAGAGGAAGCGATTGGGGGAAAATCTGTAATGATCCTTGAAATTGGTGAGAGCGAAATTGATGACAATAAATGATGATGATGAATGGATCGAATTAATGGGGTTAATAAGTGATAGCCATACAAGGAGAATACGAAGAGGGAAAGTAACGGTGGCGTTATGAGGGGAGATGAAGGGCGGGAGGGGGGGTGAGCTTGGGAACAATGAGTGATCTTCTTGGTTCTTTCGTTAAAGTCACGTAGAAGGGAAATAATAAAGTAATAAAATAAAACATAATAAAATAATTCTCACGACGTTTCGGAGGAACACCGTCACAGCACGATAGCTATCGTGCTGTGACGGTTCCACCTGAAGACGGAAGCTTGTGTTGCCTCCGAAACGTCGTGAGAATTATTTTATGTTTTATTTTTATTATTTTATTATTTCCCTTCTACGTGACTTTACCGAAAGAACCAAGAAGATGAATCCCTGCAGTCATGAAAGCTTTAAATCGAAACAATGAGTGAGTTTTGAGTGTGGAGGGGAAATTAGTGAGCGTTTGTGTACGCGTCATTTACGCGTTTGCTATATCTGCCCGTGTGTGAGTGAGTGAGTGGTAGGTATGAGTGAGTGTATGTATGTGGTGAGTGTGAATGGGTGGGTGAGTGTATGTATAAGTAGGTGGGTGAGTGTGAATGGATGGGTGAGTGTATGTATGAGTGTGTGGATGAGTGTGAATGGGTGGGTGAGTGTATGTATGAATGTGTGGGTCAGTGTGAATGGGTGGGTGAGTGTATGTATGAGTGTTTGGGTGAGTGTGCATGGGTGGGTGAGTGTGCATGGGTGGGTGAGTGTATGTATGAGTATGTGGGTAAGTGTGAAGGGGTTGGTGAGTGTATGTATGTGGGTGAGTGTGAATGGGTGGGTGAGTGTATGAATGTGGGTGAGTGTGAATGAGTGAGTGAGTGTATGTATGAGTAGGTGGGTGAGTGTGAATGGGTGAGTGTGAATGGGTGGGTGAGTGTATGAGTAGGTGGGTGAGTGTGAATGGATGGGGGAGTGTATGTATGAGTATGTGGGTGAGTGTGAATGAGTGAGTGTATGTATGAGTAGGTGGGTGACCGTATCCTTGCGATGAGACCTATTTTCCATCTCGAGTCATTGTCCAAACGAATTAATTTTACTAAAAAATGAAGACACCGCTGTGCCGAGCCGGGTGGGTAGGGACACCGTGCTGTGGCGTGGCGCTGTGTGCGCTCTGCGGTGTGCAGGCATCGGCTACGCGTCCGTGGTCATCGTGTCGCTGCTCAACATTTACTACATCGTCATCCTGGCGTGGGGCCTCTACTACCTGGGGTACGCCCTCACGGGAACGGTGCCGTGGGCGACCTGCGGGCACGAGTGGAACTCGGACTTGTGCGTGAGGACGGCCTGCGCAGGAACCTCACGGCTGCCGCGGCCGCCGCAACGCGAGCGGCACTCCGCGGTCACTTTCACTCACCCGTCACGGAGTTCTGGGAGTAGGTCCCCCCCCCACCTCATGCCCCCCCCATGCCCCTCATGCACCTCCCCCATGCCTCTCTTCCATGCCCTCCCCCCTTCCATGCCCCCATGCCCCCCATGCACCCCCATGCCACCCCATGCCCCCTCGANCCCATGCCTCCCCCCTCCCCCCCCCATGATTGAGGTAATAACAATGGGACGGGTATTCATTCTCCAGGGTGTGCCGGGGTGATCAGCTCGACTGTTGCTGCTGTATAGAGGGGCTGCATAAGCCAGAGAGAAAGACAGGAATGGGTGGCTGCGTGTTGCTGCCACTGATGATGATGCTGTTGCTGCTGTTGATTGCATGGATACTGCGACTGATGTTATTGATGGTGCTAGGTGAGGGGATGATGACGATGTTGTTGCGAAACGTGCGCAATTGACTATCTGCTTTTGGAAACTGTTTGTTCATGAAAACGGTGGCTGTGGTCTGGTGTTTGGGGACCGCAGTCAAAACAGTCGCAGTGGATTCCTGCTCCACATTGAGGCAGCCCTCCTCGTCTCTTCGCAGACCCGAGTCAGTGGTGTGAATTGCACATTCCTATGGGGGGAGGGAAGGTCCCAGAGTCACTTTAAATCCTAGATTTGAAGCTTTCGTGACTGCAAGGATTCATATTCTTAGGGTTTTTCGGTAAAGTCACGTAGGTAAAAAATTAAATTAAAATTTATAAAAGTAAATAAAAATAAAATAAAAATCACGACGTTTCGGAGGCAACACAAGCTTCCGTCTTCAGGTGGAACCGTCACACACGATTGCTGTATCAAGTAAGAGAAATTCCAAGAAAACCGTCCTTGTATATATACTGGTTGGGGTGGGAGGAGCCAAGGCAAGCCCCTGGATATTATTATTATTGTGAAGTTGGTGCGGCTAAAGCTTCTTTCGGTAAAGTCACGTAGATTAAAAAAGTACATTAAACATTTAAAATTATAAATAAAAATAATAATCTTGACTTAAAGCTTTCGTGACTGCAGGAATTCATATTCTTTGGGTCTTTCGGCAAAGCCACGTAGATAAAAAAATACAAATATCACGACGTTTCGATCGCAAGACAAGCAATCGTCATCAGGTAAACAAATATAGCGGGAGAGCTGCTGGGGCAGGATGCTATAAAGGTTTGAGATGGGTGTAGCCCAATGGTCATAAGCGAAGTGGGCGGGGCTAGAGATGAAATTTGCATGTAAATGTAAGATCGGAAAGCTGGGCTACCTCCACGACGACGAAGCTGTGGAGGTGGCCATTGTATTGTGAGAGATTAGCATGTCAATGTAGGAGAAACGAGAGCCACCGCCACATCGAGGAAAATGACAACGGTGGCTGTGTTAGTGAGACATTTGAATTTTATTGTACTGTTTTAATTTTTATTGTGTTTTTTTGTTTTTATTATTTTCTATTTATTATTTCTATTTGTTTATTATATTTATATAAAAAAATTGTTTTTTATTTACGTGACTTACTGAAAGAACCAAGAATATGAATTCCTGCAGTCACGAAAGTTTTAAGTCAAAATGTGAGGCACACGCAATCGCGGGAGATCTGTGGACCTCGAGCGCTAATCCTCGTGGCCCAGTCGGCTCCCAATGGTGTACCGACCAACGGGACACACACACTCTGACACAAGCGACTCCTTTGTTTGTCATTGAAAGCGCTCAGACTCTCTGTTCATAAAAGCTGATCCCACGGACAACGATTGGGCTGCACGATTTGACCTCGGCTTTGAGATAATCATTTCCAGTTCAGAAATCTGCATTTGCTGCCGGTTAATCAGTGAGGAGTCAATTGGAAAAAGTACAACCGCAACTCAATAACTACAGTAGTGTGTGTAGTTACGCATTGGTTTAAACCAGAGGTTGGCAAACTGCGGCTCTGTGGCTTCCCACCTTTGTGAGCAAACACAACTTAACGCAAAGACAGTCAACAATGTATTACAAATGACAAGGAATGGGTCACTGTGGATGCTTTGGTGATGACAAAATGTACGACAGTCAAACTGTCGTGTTAAAGAATAACCAAGGATAACAAAAACGAAATAGGCGCAGTTTATTCCATCACCTGCTTTGTTGATTTAAGTCAGACTTTGTCATCTGCCGTATACCCGCTGTGTGTTGTGTACAAGTGGCTCTGCGTGTGATGCGGCTCTCGGAATATTTGGTCAAAGACAAAACCAAAATGTCTCTTTTTGAAAGGTTTCTGACCCCGTAAATGTAGAAGCGTCACTACGAACTCCATTAGTGGCGTTTATGCTCGCTGTCGGTTCCCCTATGCGGAATCATCGTGGCAAGAGGACCCTATCTGTAAAGTGTCCGTTTCTAAAAAGGTGCTGGTGTGGCATAACCGTCCTATAAAGTCCCATTTCCAGCGCTGTATTATATCGTGTATGGTACAAGATGTGCTGCAGTTGACCAATTCCTTTCCAGTTGACATTTATTCACGAGATGGAATGAAGTAATTCAGAAGTGGGATTTAAAGTGAATCCTCAGAAAGAATAAAAACCTCCGATGTTAGCCGGAATACGAGAAGCCAGAGTCGCAGCAGTGGCTGTGTTAACGACTGACTTGGAAAACATCTCAACAAATCTTGTTTTGGCTGCGACACGAACTGCGCGTCACCAGAAGTGACTCGCGGACTTCTGTGGTTTGCTGTGGTGGGACAGACGCAAGGTGTTGGGGCTGTCGAGTGGCATCCAAGAGCTGGGCGCGCTCAAGTGGGACCTCACGCTCTGTCTCTTTGCCGTCTGGGTCATTTGCTTCTTCTGTATCTGGAAGGGAGTCAAGTCCACAGGCAAGGTGTGTGTGTGTGCGCGCGCGCGCGTGCGGTACTCAGAGAGGCGGTGCAGTGGTGAGCGCGCTGCACTGACGAACCCAAACCACCCGAGTTCGATTCCCGCTCACGGCCAATATTAGTGACGACTATCTGAACCGTTAGGTCTGAGTGGGTGAGTGTAAGTGTATGGGTGAGTGTGAATGTATGATTGAGTCTGTCTGTGGGTAAGTGTGAGTTGGGTGCGATGTGTGAGCATCGCCACTAGGGAGACAAAGGCGGCCGGGCGTGATGTTGGCCACCCACTCTCGTGTCCCGTGCCCGCCTTCATAGTGCTCGCTAACAGCAGTTGTCCAACAGTCGGTTAAGGCTATATGGGGATCTTTGCCTTTGTTGGGTGGGTGAGTGTATGAGTGGGTGAGTGTTGTATGAGTGTGTGGGTTTGTGAGTATTAGTGTGTGGGTGGGCGAGTGTATGAGTGGGTGGGTGAGTGGGTGGGGTGGTGAGTGTATGAGTAGTGAGTGTGAGTGTATAAGTGGGTGGTGAGTATATGAGTGGGTGAGTGAGTGTGAGTATATGAGTGGGTGAGTGAGTGTGAGTGTATTAGTGGGTGGGTGTGAGTAGTCAGGCAAAACAACCTCCTACCTACTCGTTGGTGCCGGACGGCATCGCTGTGGTGAGCAGTGCTGTGGGGGGAGGGCCAATGTAGATTCGCCATTCCCCTCACAGCATTTATAACCACCACAGCGGCCAAATGGGGCTCTGGATGGGTGCAAGGGCTGGTAACCCATCCACCTTCAATAATTACCGCTAAACCACGATTTAAAACTTAATTAAGCTTATGCCGGAGGCCCCGGGGGACAGGCGTCTATGACGTCTCCTGGCCAAACCCCATTGGCGGAGCCAGGAGACTGAATCCTTACCCTCGGGGCTCCTCCAGATACAACAAAAAGCCACTTCGGATGGCCACGTGAATTTTCGAATGCTCACTGCGGAGGAGACGCTGCCACTTATCTGCCGAGAGCTGGATCGGTACCGCCCGGATCTCGTGGTATTCAGGTGGTCCGGTGGACCGGCTCTGGCTCCTCCACCATGAGGGTGGAGAGTCCTCTACTCGGGCAGGAGACTGTCAAACAACAGGAAGTAGCTCTTCTCTGAACAAATAATGAAGGGGCGTGGGAGTGTGGCATTGAGGTGTGGGAAGCTGTAAGCCCCCGGCTACTTTGGGCTCGCATTTCCATCAACCATAGGCGAGGAGTGGTGGTCGTGGTTACTTATGCCTCCACCGAAGACGAACGTCCTGGAGGGATGCAGGCAAGCCGATGAGTCAGATGCCTTCTATGACCTCTGTCACAGGTGCTGCTAAAGTGGCCCCTCGGGATAGAGTAATCTTGTTGGGTGACTTAAATTCCCGAGTTGGTCATGATGCTAGCACATGGTCTGGAGTGATTGAAGATACGGACCAGATCAGCTCAATAACAATGGTAGGAGGCTGCTGTATTTTTTGTGCAGCCCATGGGCTTGCAATTACAAACGCTGTTCGGCATCAGCGCATCCACACAACATCATGGATGCATGCTGGGTCCAAGCAAGAACATCTGCTGGACTACATAGTGATGGAACAGCGGATGTGGGCCCATGTCCTTGAAACATGGACCTACCGTGGAGCTGATATGCCCACTGACCATCGACTTGTCATCTCTAAGATGTGCCTGACATTCTTCCACTCCGGTGGTGGGTGTACACCTAGGACCCCATTCAATCCATAGTGGCATGGTCTCGGCTAGCTGATTAAGTTGCAAGCGAGAATTTCACCATCACTTGCAGCTGGGGTTGGCATCGTCCCCACTCCTCCTGATGTCGAGGGGAAATGGGCGAGACTTAGGACTTGGCTCATGCAGCTGCAATTGCTGCTCTAGGTACACGATCCAGACCTCATCAGAGACCCTGGCTGACGAGGAGGTGTTCAGGCTGGCAGAGAAAAAGCGACAGGCCCACTCATCGTCTACAGCATCCCACGTCAGAGAATGAGGCTTACCGCAGCCTTCGCTCGGAGGTTCGGAGAGCCGTGAGGCGCTGCAAGGATGGTTGGTGGTCGCGGGTTGCTGAGGAGATGGAGTCTGCCTCAATGGCCCGCGATCACAAATCGCTCTTTAATTCCATCTAAATATAACCTGCATCGCCACACCTATGCCCATCATTAGGGGAAAGAATGTGATCCAATATTCGACCCCAGGAACAGGTTTGCAGATTTGCTGAGCATTTCTGTGAGGTCCTGGGGAGGGAAACCCTTCAGCCTGGAAAACATCGTGGGGATAAAGTAGAGATGACCCTGCTGAGGCTGCGGTGCCTCAAATATTGGAAGGAGTCACCCCTGTGAATGGCTGGCTGAGGTGCCATCTGTTGAAGAAGACTGAAGGTGATCCAGAGTCTGAGACCAGTCAAGGCACCGGGCAGAGATGATCTCCCAAGCGAAATCATAACAACAGTCTGGACCACTGTACGGGTTCCGCACGATTGGAAGGATGCCCTTGTGGTCCCTCTTTAAGAAGGTGGACCACACAGACTGTAACCCACTACAGGGGCATCTCACTCCTCAGTGTGCCGGAAAAGGTCCTGGCAAGGATTATTCAACATTGCCTTGCCAGGCACGCTGAGGAGAAGCTTGCAGAGCCCAATGCGGTTTAAGGAAAGGGCGGTCCTGCACAAATGCCATATTTTCTGTCCGTCTGCTACAGTAGAGTGTAGGAAATTCCAACAAGACCTACATCTCTGCTTTATTGACCTGGTCAAGGCCTATGATACCATCAGTAGGCTGCACTCTGGGTTGTTCTCATACTTTCAGATTCCCTGACCCGCTGCTCACGATGATTAAGGACCTTCATGATGGTGAGCGGGCCCAGGTAAAACTACGTTGCCGGAGTCTGAGCCATTCCCTGTTAAATTTGGGGTGCGACAAAGATGTCCTCTAGCTCTGACATTATTTCACATCTATTTTGACCACGTAGTTCGTGAAGCCTTCAATAGCTGCACTGGAGGAATTTTCCATCTGGTACAGATGCAATGGGAGCTGATCGATGTCCGGGTGCAGTCAAGGATGGCTCCTATTGCTCAACCATGTTATGTATGCCGATGATCTGGTAATTGCTGCTCAGTCAGAGGAGGAGTTGGAGGCGCTGCTGCTGAACCTGGAGCTTGCCACTAAGAGGTGGGGACTTATCACCAGCCCCACCAAAACTAAGCACCTGCCTGGTATTTTGTGCCATCGACACTCCACCCCCACAACTCCCAATTGGTGATGGGCAGTTGTGGAGAGAGTGGAGAGTTCCA
Source organism: Lethenteron camtschaticum (assembly GCA_018977245.1). Classification (NCBI taxonomy): domain Eukaryota; kingdom Metazoa; phylum Chordata; class Hyperoartia; order Petromyzontiformes; family Petromyzontidae; genus Lethenteron; species Lethenteron camtschaticum. The sequence continues at coordinate 10,866,673 of MU249606.1, forward strand.
TACCTGGGCAGTGTGCTCATGTCTGGCTCCGGTTTGGCAACAGAGGTCTCACTCCGAATCAATCGAGCGGCATTATCTTTTCATCGGTTGTGTAACGCTGTGTGGAAGCTACCTGGTCTATCACTCCACGAAGCTTCAGGTCTTCTCGGCCACAGTCACTCCCTCCCTTCTCTACGCTTGAGAAACGTGGACCCCCCTAATGGAACATCTTCGCGGTTAGAAACATTTAGGCTGGCCTGCCTACGGTCCATCTTGAGTTTAACCAGGCTAGATTGTGTGAGGAGCTCACATATCCTTGAAAGATCTGGACAAAGTTCCATCGGTGAGCTCCTCCAGCAGGCAAGGCTGCGTTGGCTGGGTCATGTAGCCCGTATGCCCAGCCACCGCGTGCCTAAACAGCTTTTGTTCGCCGGATCGAGGGCTAAGCGGGCGCACGGTACGGGCTAGAAAGAGATGGAGTGATGTGGTACAGGAAGATGTGGAACTGAGTGGACTTCTGAGACTGGTACCAGCGGTACAAGATTGGCCTCTATGAGGAGGCTCGTGAAGGACGCTACGGGGCAGTTGGAGGCAGTCGCCCTCCAACGATAACGGAGGGTGGAGGAAAGATGCTCACAATAACGAGCAGAGCGCCGGGTGGCTAAAGCACAGCAAGTTGGCACAGTAGGGGCACAGGTGTGCATCAGCCAGTCATCTCAGTCAGTCGACCCGTGGCACCTGGGTCTGCCCGTGACCTCCTGCCAGCGGGCGTCGACATTCACGTGGCCTCAACGTGCACATAGCCGGCCACAGCGTCGTTGTGACGTCACTGCCACTTAGTGGCGAATGGCGGTTGTTGCTGTTGTTGGGTGTGAGTATATCAGTGGTGGGTGAGTGTATGAATGGGTGAGTGGGTGGGCGAGAGTATGAATGGGTGGGTGTGAGTATATGAGTGGGTGGGTCAATGTGTGACTGTATACATGGGTGAGTGTGAGCTGGTGAGTGTGAGTGAGTGGGTGAGCGAGTGTATGAGTGGGTGGGTGAATGAGTGAGTGGATGGGTTGGTGTGTTGTGACCTGCATTGTGGGAACACAGTGTGGAGACGTAACAGTCTGGTCGTTGATATATGAACCGGCCAACTTGGCCTCGAATGGGTTCATGGCGCAGTGTGTAAACACAACTGCCCTTGGGAGACAAAGGCGGCCGGGTATGGTTTCCATCCACATCACCCCGCATGTTGTGACATGGCCTTAATAGGTGCTCAATAACAGCACGTGTAAGTGCTTGCATCATGACCATCGCTGTGGTCATTTTAATTATCGGAACAGCGTGTGCAGATTGTGCAAGGGGGTATGTGTGTGTATGTGCCTATGCCAATGTTTCATGCGTACGGTCTTAGTGGTGAACACTGTGCGAACCACACAAGTTTTACGTAAGTCAGGTGCCACAGCCAAAGACATTTACTTCTGGCACACAACAAATACATTTGAAGCTCAATTCAAACGGCAAGGGTTTAAGTTGTCGTGAATAGATCGGGTAACCTTAGTCGCAATGCCTTGCCAACTTTGAGCAGCATGAATCTCTCCGTATCACGGGGAGGGAAGGTAGCCAGCCCCAATATTCCATAATAGGAGTTTTTTTGTTAGATCGCGTAAATATATAGATGTGTCGTTAAAACCCGCCACCACCCGACACAGCTAACTAGTAAGGGTTGTCACGTAAACAGAACGTGGCCAATTCGTCACTAGTACAGAACTAACCGGTATGTTGGAGAGCCAAGCCACAACATTTACAATCCGAGTGCGACGTTTCGCCAGTAATTCAACTAGCTTCATCAGGCGACAGCCAGATTTGTGGAGAAGCCTAACTGTTTGTTCCTTATATAGAGTAACCTCCCCCCCCGCCACTTGGCACAAAGCGTAGAAGGGTGGTCACCACATCTACGCCTCTATATAAGGAACAAAACAGTTAGGCTTCTCCACAAATCTGGCTGTCGCCTGATCAAGCTAGTTGTAATTACTGGCAAACGTCGTACTCAGATTGTAAATGTTGTGGCTTTGCTCTCCCAACACACGGCGTGATGTACTAGTGACGAATTGGCATGTTCTGTTTACGTGACAACTTTATTAGTTGACTGTGTTGGGTGGTTGTGGTTTTAACGACATATGTATATATTTATGCGATCTAACCCAAAAAACCCGCTATTATGGATGATATTGGTGCAAAAGCCGACTTGTTAAAGCCCCAATCTGCCTTCGCGACGGCAGGGAGCAGCATATTTCGCCAAGAATTAGCCCACTGCGTGCGAGCACACAGCCGCGATGCGAGGCCTCCGCGGGACAGCATGGCGCGGTGAGATTGGCGTGGCGCGGTGGGCTTGGCGTGGCGCGGTGAGATTGGCGTGGCGCGGTGNGACTTGGCGTGGCGCGGTGAGACTTGGCGTGGCGCAGGGCGGTGAAGCCTGGTGTGTGCCGGTGGGGTGCTGCCAGGTGGTGTACTTCACGGCCACCTTCCCCTTCGCCATGCTGATCGTGCTGCTGGTACGGGGGTCACTCTGCCCGGCGCTGCTGACGGCATCGCCTTTTACCTCTACCCGGACCTCACGCGGCTCACCGACCAGGTGCCCGCTCTGGTCTCTTCATCTAACGCCTTACACTCGTTGAGCCCGAGGCCCGACAACGCCCGCGCCATAACAACAGCACTCAACGTGCATTGAGAGCAGTGCCGTGGGAAGCAGCGCCAAAGAGAAGCGTCCCGTGGCCTGAAGTCTGCCGACAGAACGTAGTGTGGTCTCTCTCGGCGCTTGGCACCGCTGCGATGAGAACGCGGGTCCGTGACGCCTTCGCCTGCGTGCGCTCGGCCGCTCCCGTGGCTTCTCGTGCGATGTCACAGGCAGAGAGAGCGAGCACTTTCCTGCCCGCCCTCATCAGCTAATGCACCGCCCCTGAGCCAGTGGTGGGAAATTACTCGTTAACATGCCGGGGCCGAGCCTGTGGCACGCTACTCATTACTACGACCCCAGAGGAATGATGGCGCTGTGCCTACCCTCAACCAGGATTTGAACTCGCATACTTCGAGGCCACCTGGCAGGACCGCTCCTTAGCCATGTGCTCGTCTGCTAATCTACACGAGGCAGAGCTGAGATTCAGTTGAACGCAGCACTCGCCACTCCCTCATGCTCACACACACACACCTGTGTGCCTCCCTGAACTTCGTGCCCAGGTGTGGATCGACGCAGGGACACAGATCTTCTTTTCCTACGCCATCTGCATAGGCGCCATGACATCCCTGGGCAGCTATAACCACTACAAGTACAACTGCTACAGGTAAGCGGCATATGGAATGTTCCCTCCTCCCTCGATGCAAGCCTCGTGGGAGAATGCCGCTGCTGAATGGGCCGCGTGTGTGGCGCTTTGGTGTTCTCTCGAACGTCTTCTCTCTCTCTCTCACACACACACACGGCCAGCTCTGTCGTGCACTTCGAGTGAGGTTGGGTGGATGAAGCGGTGCCCGCAAGCGAGACGAAATTGTTGCGTGCTGCCGTGGCGTGAGTCGCGGGAGCGATGCTGCGACAGGGTTCATCGGAGGGGTGTGGGGGAGTGGGGGCATGGTTGCGTGACAGCACCGTCAGGTTTGTTCATTTATTTTTTGGAGCGAATGCTTTGCCCAGCGAGGGCACCGGGCACACAAGGGGTAAATAAATAAGTAACGCACACCAATGTCGATGTTTCTTGTCAGCGCGACGTAGCCACAGTGCCATGTGACGGCCTCCTGCTCCAGCACGTGCAGGGCAACGACTACAACCAGTACCGCCCTGACGGACTCCAAAGCCGGAGACGATGTCTGTGCGCCACGGTCTCTTGGCACCTGCATTCACACAGCGGGGCTGCGCGTAGTAGGAGTAGTCGTACGATGCCACGTCGATGTTCAGAAGCGGCACACACAAACACACACCCTGCCCCACGTCACACTGCGAGCGGTTCAACTGAACCCAACTGGCGCCTAGGGAGGTCGAAGCGAGTGGGCAATCCGGACAGACGGATCACGATGAGGTGCTTGTTAGGCAACGTCCACGCCTCTCCATTACTAGCCCCAGGCGGCAGTGCGGGTTATCCCGCAAACTCGGAGTCTTTGGGCTGTGGTGGTGCCGGGCGAGCGTGCGATCATCTTCGGTCGGTCACAGGACGAGCTCGGCGCATTCCTTGCCCAGCCTTGTCCGTCTCTTCCCCATCGCAGCCCACAACCGCAACCAACAGGGGGCTGCTTCGTTCGTCCAGCGTGGGCTACTGTTGCTCCTTCAGAGGCTCGAGTTAAAGGCGAGCCGGCGAGCCGGCGGGCGTTTCGCCTTCGCGTCTGCAGCTCCGCGCGTTGTCGAGTGCACTCGCCTCCCCGATCCGCATTCGCCAAGTCCTTTCCACTAATTAAGTGCCATCTAACACCTGGTTGTTTCATAACCTGGTTGTTTCTCTACATCGGCGCACTTTAATTGAGTTGACCCTGGTCCGGGTGTGCTTGTGTGCCTTGCGAGTGCAATATTCTTGCTTTTTTTTTATTTTGTTTTCATTTCTGTTCTGTCTTATACAGCCGTTGTCAGATGCAGTTTTGCATGAGCAACGCCATATACGCATCGTTATTAGTATTAACTCCACGCACACCCGTGTGATAAAGCGCTTTCTAAATAAAGGAATAATATTTTTGGCAACGCCGCTGCCGCTGCTGCTTCTTTGCCAACGGTGCATAAATAACGAAACTCAACACATTCGTCAATAACACCGCGGCCTTAAAAATAAAAATAAGAAACATATAACTGGGTAAGGCCCGCTGAGCTGTGTAGCTCTTTTCAGAAGCGACCTGGTCACAAATGGTAGGTCAACGAAGTGGCTTATCACGTGGAAATTTATAGCAGCCAAGTATTCTAAACGCATGTTTATAAATGTGAGGGAAAAACCCCGGAGAAAAATCCGCGTGACCACNGGAGAGAGAGAGACCGCAAATCCAAATATACAGCATCAGGGTCGGGAACACCGTATACCAGGCGAGGTAGTTAACATCTCTCACTCTTTCCACTCTATCCACCGAGGGAGAGATGGTGAATAAAGAGGAGTCCATATCTATCTATTGACATTTGTTTTATTTATATATAAAAAAATAAGAAGGTTTTACCCTTATCCAGGTGTAAATGCACCAAAATCCACACTCTTTGGTTCTTTCGGTAAAGTCACGTAGAAGGGAAATAATAAATAATAAAAATAAAANATAATAAAATAACTCACGACGTTTCGGCCACAACGCAAACAGCCGTCCTCAGGTGAAGAACAGGTCTGTCGGGAAGACTTGTGAAATGCGTAGAAGGTAGTAGTGACTAATCCCATATCTGCATTTCCCATAAATATGCTAAATTCTTCTTGAGATGCAAATTATTTTTTCAAGGCGCTCTTCCCCTCCAACCCAGCTTAAATATACGATCCAAGCCTGGGGTGTTTCATTCAGACGCTGTCTTCCCGACAGACCTGTTCTTCACCTGAGGACGGCTGCTTTCGTTGTGGCCGAAACGTCGTGAGAATTATTTTATTATGTTTTATTTTATTATTTTATTATCTCCCTTCTTCGTGACTTTACCGAAAGAACCAAGAAGATGAATCCTGCAGTCACGGACACACACCTGTTTCATAGCATTATCAAGTCTGCATTGACCACCCATGCTTGTGGTCAAACATGCAAACAAAAATGCTCTGATAAATATACGCAGTCTTTGAAACTGATTGGCCTACGTACGTATGAAAGGTTTAACTTCTTCTGCACCGTAGCCAACCGTGCTAATTGAGGTGCGGGGAAGCACAACAAACTAAACACAACAAACGAGACAACCTCCTTCATGGCCTTCCCTCTGATAAAAAAATTGGAAGAATATAGAGTCCGAAGTGGCCGTAACAACGAGTAGCCACGATTGGCTTCCGAGTAGGAGATACACCGAACGCGAAAGTTGCGTGCACACTTATCCGAGAACGGCTGACACATTGCGTCCGTGTCGCAGTTTGGCGTTTTTGTATTTTTTGGAACGAGCTGTTTGAAACGCCTAATTATCGACGCATCCTGTCGCGTAGATTCGACGACGGGGGGTTAAATGACAAGGCACGAAAGGGATGCTCCTGATGCGTTGTGCACAGCGCACTTCAGACAAAGTTCGACGTTCTCACTGGTGGCGTTAATGCATTGCAGAGGCCGAGCTGGTAAGATGACCCAGCGAGCTTAACGCGGGTGTCACGCAGAGGGTTCGTGTCTTTGTGATGCGGCAGGGGTTTAATTGGTGGTGGCGGGGGTGGGGTGTGGGGGGGGGTCTCTGGGGCAGACACGGGGCGGTGTGGGGCGAGCGTCGTCCGCTTGGGTCGTATTGGAGCGGGCCCACGTGGCGGGTACACGGGAGGATCTGCTGACGCCAGCTGAGTGAACGTTATCTCTCACTCCACTGGCGTCTGGTGGCACTGAGATCGGCGGCCTCTTTGTGGAAGGGGACTCAGGAAAGGATGATACCGGCAGTCACTGGCAGTCGACTTGCACGAGCAGTGGGCGAAGAGGAGATGCGGTTGATCACAGCACTGAGGAGGGCGTTCGGTGCCTAGAAACCCCTCGGTGAGCTGTCACAGGTGGCGGCTCTGCTGCTCTCCCTCGTGTATGAACCCGTGGCATGTGTATCCAGGCGCAACCTGGATGGCATTATAGGCGAGGTCACTGCCCCTTCATGAGAAGTGTTGGTTGGGGTTGTGTTGGTGTGGTGTGTGGACAGGACTCGGCCTCAAATGATGTAAAATAATCGCCACTGGGGAGACAAAGGCGGTCGGGCGTGGTGCGGGCCACCCCACCCCTTCTTGTGTGTACGTATCTGTACATGTGCGTGTGTGGGGAGCGGTGGTGTAGTGGTTAGCGCGCCGCGCTACGAATCCGGCGACCGAGTTCGATTCCCACTGACGGCCAACAACCAGTGACGAATATCTTACATCGTCATGGGCCTCCCGTAGGTCGGCTCGGCCTCAAAATGGGTACCTGGTGCGATGTGTAAACATTGCCACAAAGGCGGTCGGACCTGGTGCGAGCCACCCCACCCATTCGTGTATTGTCCGGCCTTCAGAGGCGCTCGCCAACAGCACTTCCCCAACAGTCTGTTCCAGGCTATACGGGGACAGGGGTCCTTTGTCTTTGTGAACAGCACCGTCCTCAACAGCGCCCGTGGCGGCTATCAAGGGATATCTGTGTCTGTGTGTGCCCGTGTGTGTGCCCGTGTGTGTGCACGGTAGGGACTGCCTCATTCTGGGCTGCCTCAACAGCGGTACGAGCTTCATCTCCGGCTTCGCCATCTTCTCGGTGCTGGGCTTCATGGCGCAGGAGCAAGGCCTCCCCATCGCAGACGTAGCTGAGTCAGGTGCCGCACGGCCACACGGCACGCACGGCCAAAGTGGCACACGGCCAGATTCACTTGTAACGCGTAATTACAAATGTGTCGTTAACCCCTCCACCACCCGACACAGCCAATTACAGGGACTCCTCTGCTTAGAAGATTTAACTTACGAACTTTCAGAGATACGAACAAACGTGTCCCTATGTCCAGTTGCCTGTTTGAGCTGAGAGTCGTAAGTTCAACCGCTACGCAATAGATGGCAGTGGTGGCATCTACATATGCAGAACGTGAAGAACCAGTGGCATCTACATCTGCAGAACGTGAAGAACCAGTGGCATCTACATCTGCAGAACGTGAAGAACCAATGGCAGCTACATCTGCAGAACGTGAAGAACCAGTGGCATCTACATCTGCAGAACGTGAAGAACCAGTGGCATCTACATCTGTAGAACATGAAGAACCAGTGGCATCTACATCTGCAGAACGTGAAGAACCAGTGGCATCTACATCTGCAGAACGTGAAGAACCAATGGCAGCTACATCTGCAGAACGTGAAGAACCAGTGGCATCTACATCTGCAGAACGTGAAGAACCAGTGGCATCTACATCTGTAGAACATGAAGAACCAGTGGCATCTACATCTGCAGAACGTGAAGAACCAGTGGCATCTACATCTGCAGAACGTGAAGAACCAATGGCAGCTACATCTGCAGAACGTGAAGAATCAGTGGCATCTACATCTGCAGAACGTGAAGAACCAGTGGCATCTACATCTGCAGAACGTGAAGAACCAATGGCAGCTACATCTGCAGAACGTGAAGAACCAGTGGCAGCTACATCTGTAGAACATGAAGAACCAGTGGCATCTGCATCTATGGGAGATTATACAACTTTTAAAGCCATTCCCTGTATTTAATGCACTTGACAGGAGTAAAGTTAAACTTACGAACAAATTGATTTACGAACAGACCTCTGGAACCCAACTCGTTCAGAAGGAGAGGAGTCCCTGTATAGTAAGGTCTGTCACAGAAACACAAAACGTGCCAATTAGTGTTTTACTTCAACACACGAGCTGCGTGTTGGGAGCGTAAACCCGCAGCGTTAACAATCTGAGTACCATGACGTTTCCGCTGGTGGTTTACGACGACCGCCTTCATGGAGCGACTTGTCAGAATCGTGTGGAGGCCCTCCTGTAGCTGTTGCTGGGCTGCAGTTCCATGCTGACGGCTTGTAAACGACCACGATGACGACGACGACGACGACAATGACGACGACAACGACGGTGGGTCTGGCGGTGCTGACGTCGATGGCGCTTGCGCTCTCTCTCTCTCGTGTGCACAGGCCCCGGGTTGGCGTTCATCGCCTACCCGAAGGCTGTCTCCATGATGCCTTTCCCCACCTTCTGGGCCGTGCTCTTTTTCGTGATGCTCATCCTCCTCGGCCTCGATAGCCAGGTCAGAGTCCCGGTCACGGGGTTCACCGTGCGGCTACAACGACACAATTGGTTACTTCGTTCGGTGCTTTACATCTATATATAAAAATGTGCATGTCTTCTGTGTGTGTGTGTGTGGATTTCGGACCATACGCACTTTCATTGGACGGCGGTTGCCCCTGGCAACGGATAGCGACGCCTTCGCCGCTTTCATTGGACCTGGCAACGGCTAGCCACGCCTTCGCCAAGGGCTGCAGTTTCATTGGACGGCGGTTGCCCCTGCCAACGGCTAGCCACGCCTTCGCCACTTTCATAGGCTCCGTAAATAATTAAATAATAGCCATTACACAGTATTGTTGGAGCGCTGAGGGGGGGGGGGAAGGCACGCCACCCGTACCCTGCCTCTGCCGGGTGGGCAATTTAGGCGAGGCCGCAGGCTCTGCACGCTACTAGGCCTCGACACCCACCACGCCACTCTGAGGTAAATTCATCAAAGTTTTTCCTACTCTTCACTCCACCCCACCACAATGTGTGCAATTAATATTACTTTTAAACCCAACGCGCCAACAATCGATTACTTTAATGTTCACTGTACAAATAGTCATTAAGCTGGGTGAGCGTACTGCCAGTCTATCATGTAGACTGTAGCCTGCTTATTAAGCTCGGTGAGCGTACTGCCACTCTATCATGTACACTCTAGCCTGCTTATGAAGCTGACTGCGTGTACTGGCAGTCTATAATGTGGACTGTAGCCTGGTTATTATAATCGATTCTTTATATGTTCTTTGTACAAATAGTCATTAAGCTGTTGAGCGACCCCAGTTCCATTCCAACTCACGCCCACCACCGCTGACGATTATTTGAAACGGACCTGGCCCTCCCCTAGGTCCACTCAGCCTCAAACGCGTAACTGCTGTCGTGTGTGAACATCGTCACTGGGGAGACAAAGGCGGCCGGGCATCGTGGATCCAAGTCCCGGGCGAAGCCGGGTCATACATATGTGTGTATGTGTTTATGTGTATGTCTGTGTGTCTGTATGTATGTGTGTATGTATGTGTGTGTATGTGNGTGTGTGTGTGCATGTATGTGGGTTTTTTTCTATGTCTTTATGTGTATGTCTGCGTGTCTGTATGTATGTACGTGTGTGCATGTGTTTGTGTGTATGTATGTGTGTGTCTATGTATGTGTGTATGTGTTTCTGTGTATGTATGTGTGTGTATGTATGTGTGTTATGTGTCTGTCTGTGTGTCTGCATGTATGTGTGTGTATTGTGTATGTGTTTGTATGTGTTTGTGTGTTTACGCTCGCATTACACAAATGTGTTGCAGGTCTAAGGAGTTCCTTGCGCAGCATTGCCGCTTTATTATTTCAGTCGTTTACTGCCGTACGCACCCTGAAAGTCGTGTGTGTCTGCAGCAAGCGCGTGTATGTGTACCTATGGACGCGCGCGCGTGTGTTGTGTAGGGGAACGGTAGTGTAGTGCTTAGCGTGCTGTCTGTGTGTGTGTGTGTGTGTGTGTGTGTGTGTCTGTGTGTGTCTGTGTGTGTGCGTGTGTGGTGTGTGGGAGCGGTAGTGTAGTGGTTAGCGTGCTGTCTGTGTGTGTGTGTGTGTGTGTCTGTGTGTGTCTGCGTGTGTCTGTGTGTGTGTCTGTGTGTGTGTCTGTGCGTGTGTGGTGTGTGAGGAGCGGTGGGTGTAGTGCTTAACGCTACGCTGCTCTACCTACCCGGTGAACCCAGTTCCATTCCCGCTCACGACCACCACCGGTGACGATTATTTGAACCTCCCCTAGGTCGACTCTGCCTCAAACGAGTAACTGCTGTAGCGTATTAACATCGCCACTGGGGAGACAAAGGCGGCCGGCCGTGGTGGATACAAGTCCCGGCGAAGCCGGGTAGTACAGCTAGTAGCATGTTAATAATGTGCCATTTGTCTTCTGCACGCGTTCACGTGAGGGGCTGGGCTAACGCGTAGCCGTGCGTGCCCGTGTAGTTTGTCGAGGTTGAGGGCCAGGTGACGTCACTGGTCGACCTCAATCCGGCGTTCCTCCGCCGGGGCCATCGCCGGGAAATATTCATCGCCCTCATCTGCTTCGCCAGCTTCCTGCTCGGCCTGCCAATGGTCACAGAGGTGAAGGCACCAGGGGTTTTGTAATATCGTTTTGTTGTTGGGTGAGATGGCGTACATATGAATGTGTTGTTAAACCCGCCACCACCCGACACAGCCAATTCGTAAGGTTTGTCACGTACACAAAACATGCCAATTTGTTACTAGTACAGCACTAACCGGTGTGTTGGAGAGCCAAGCCACAACATTTACAATCTGAGTACTTTGGCGTTCACTTGACACCGCACGCCCGCTTGCTTTGCACGACCACGGCGTCTCAATGAAGGCGGCACGCCGGGCGCGCTTCTACTCTGACACGCGTCCTTGCTGCCCTCGTCCTAGGGGGGCATGTACGTGTTCCAGCTCTTCGATTACTATGCGGCGAGCGGCGTGTGTCTGCTCTGGGTGGCCTTCTTCGAATGTGCAGCTGTGGCCTGGGTCTACGGTGCGGCTGCCCTCACGCATCACCACGCACTACACGCACAACACGCACCACACACACCACCACGACCCACACGCACAAAGACGCACCACACACACTACATGGACCGCATGCACCACACACACCACCACGACCCACACGCACCACACACACCGCATGCACCACCACGCACCACACACACAAGACGCACCACACACACCACACACACAACACACACAACACACACAACACGCACCATACACACACCACGTACCAGACGCACCACACACACAACACGCACCACACACACACACACCACACACACACTACACACACCACTCACACCCCTTACACCACACGCACCACACGCACCNCACACAGAACACACACACACACACCACACACACACACACACNACACACACACTACACACACCACTCACACCCTTACACCACACACACAACACACACCACACACACCACACACACAAGACGCGAGTGCGTTGGCACACGCGCCACGCCTGCGTGGCACTGAACACACCAAGACGGAGCGTGCGGGTTAAGGATACCCACCAGACACGACGGTACCTCTAAACACATCACCAAAGTAGTTACAACTATTTTTTAATGTTACCAGGTAAGGCCCATTGAGCTATGTAGCTCTTTTCAGACACGACGTGGCCACATATGACAGCTCAATAAAGTGGCTTATCACGTGGACATTTTTAGCAGCCAAATACTCTGAACGTGTGTTTCTACATGTGGAGGGAAAACCGGAGGACCCGGAGAAATATCCACGCGACCACAGAGAGAGAGACAGCGGCAATTCCCAAATAGTTGACAACAGGCGGGCAGAGACGGGATCGAACCTACGACCTCCTGTAAACCAGGCGAGGTAGTTAACATCTCCTAGCCACGGGAGAGAGAGACGCAGACTGCACATATACAGCAGCAGGCATCGTCAGAGTCGGGATCGAACCCACGACCTCCTGTATACCAGGCGAGGTAGTTAACATCTCCTAGCCACGGGGAGAGAGAGACGCAGACTGCACATATACAGCAGCAGGCATCGTCAGGGTTGGGATCGAACCCACGACCTCCTGTATACCAGGCGAGGTAGTTAACATTTCCTAGCCAGAGAGAGAGACGCAAACTGCACATATACAGCAGCAGGCATCGTCAGAGTCGGTATCGAACCCACGACCTCCTGTATACCAGGCGATATAGCGATGGGCAAATGTGCTTGATATCAACAGCGCAAGAACGACAGTTTCCCAGAACTCGTTGGGAGACGCTTCTTCGCATCAATGGAGCAGTGCAGTGCCTCTCCATCGTCGTGATAATGGCAGCCCCCCCCCCTCCCCAACCCCAAACACACAACGAAGGAGGGTTACTCAGGCTGCACGCAACGCGTGGAGAGAAAAAAACCCAAACCACTCGTCCAACCTTGAGTCAACGCGGCGCTCATAAAGCATTCGAACCAAGTTGTGCATTGGTGTGTGTCTTGCGTGAGTAAGCAATGTAAGGCAAGTGTTTCACATTGTGTAATGTCTTGGTAAGGCAAGTGTTTCACATTGTGTAATGTCTTAGGTAAGGCAAGTGTTTCACATTGTGTAATGTCTTAGGTAAGGCAAGTGTTTCACATTGTGTAATGTCTTAGGTAAGGCAAGTGTTTCACATTGTGTAATGTCTTAGGTAAGGCATTCGTTTCACGTGGTCTATCAGTGTGGTTTATGTAAGACACGTCGTGTTTAACATTGCGTATGAGTGTAACGTCACTGCCAAATTTGTAATATTATCTGCAGACTACACAATATGGGATTAAACGCAGCAGCAGCAGCAGCATCGCCCCTCCGGCCAGGGCTGGTTCACGCGTCTTGTCGGCCCGAGGCACTTCTGTTTCGTCGGCCTTCAGCGATAACTTACCAACAGTTGGGACTGCTGCGGTCCCTTAGTACGACTACCGCCGCTGTCACTCCGCTTGTCTCACGTGGTACTTCGTCCAGCCGCCGGGCAGATGTCGTTACTGCTGATGCGTTCCTTGTTCAGCCTGTGCCCTCATTCGATGGGAGCGCGCTGTGTGCCGCAGATAGGCTGATTTAATTTCAAACACTGTGCCCATCCTTGCTATATATGAATACATTTATTCAAGAAGATATCTTGGTTAAAAAAAATTTAAATCATGCAAACAAAAAACACGGTCAAATTTAGTTTTCGTTGACCCTTTAGTTTTCGTTTGCCCTCAGCACTGTGCCTATTGGATAATAGGGCCCTGCGCCCGGTGACACCACTGCAGACCGTGTCTGTGCCACACAGCAGCGCCTTTGCGGCGACAGCACCCGCGCTCGCTATGAGAACAGCGCAAATGTGAAGCGTGACATTCATCCCGAATTGCGCGCGCGCGTCCATGCGTCGTGGGCTCAAGTCGCCTCGGGTGCGCGCGTGCGTCTGCGCGTTGCGCGCAGGTGCCGACCGCTTCTACGACGTGGTGGAGGACATGATCGGGTACCGGCCGAACCCGTGGATGCGGATCAGCTGGTCCATCATCACGCCCATCCTGTGCGTGGTGAGGTTCCCGCACGCTCACTCACTCGCTCGCGGGCCCCAGCGCCTCGTGTAGCACGTCGACGAGCGCCTCCCGGGAACTCCGCAGGCGAATCGCCAACATTCGTGAAAGTCGGCAGCCAAAAATTGGCGACGCCATCTCCTGGCTTGCCCAGGGTATGGCAATTCAGCGAGGAGGTTCATATCCACCGGTGTTGTATCTCTTTGTGATTGAGTGTGACCTCCCCCCCTCCTCCTTACACGAGTGGGGTTTCTCCGGGTCCGCTGGTTTCCTCCCATGCGTGTCCTCGCTCACGACTGAAGTTGGCAACAGAGTCGGGGAAACGCACGATAGAGGACGACAGAGCTTGGGAAATTGTGGGCACAAGTCTGGCTACTTTCCCACTTGAACGCGGTTTCCCGCGTGCCCGTGCGAAACTGGGCACGTAAACAAAAATCTGCCTCGTTTTTAAAGTTACGATTCGAATGAGCGACGACGCTACGTAAGCATGCGGTGTTACCTCATTACTAATTACCTCAAATAAATGTAACAGGTCCTGCGGGTGGGCTGGTAGGAACGAACAAATGAATGGCTATAATAAAATGAAATGGGGGGGGGGGGGGTACGATATGAAGGGAGAGTTTGAGGCCTAGTTCTAGGCTTTAGGCCTAGCTGTAGGCTTTAGGCCGCTGTGAGTTAATTTTTATTTAAATGTTTTAATTAAAAACTATCTCAGGGGAATTATAAGGGAATGTTACACTTGTTTAGCCAGGAAAGCCTCACTGAGTCTAAAGTTTTTGTAGGGTCCTGCCAAGTGTTTGCAGTAGGGGGCGATGTTGCTACACCTAATCGGACGGACGGACGGACGATATAATCTATTGCAGGCCGGTTCACTTCGTTCCTACCAGTATAATAGGCTATTAAATACATGCAAATGATCATAATCATATAAAAAAATGAGCAAAGAAAATAAATTAAGTATTAATCAATAGTTTACAAACGGACGTACCATGAATTATGATGCTATGCATCATCACTTTCTCTCATCACTTAATTTCTAATCACTTTAACTCTCATGGCTTTATCTTATCACATCATCTCTCATCACTTTATCTTTCATCACTTTACCTCATCACATTATCGTCTTGGTTCTTTCGGTAAAGTCACGTAGAAGGGAAATCATAAAATAATATAAATAAACATAATAAAATAAAAATGTATTTTTCAAATGTTTTATTATTTATTATTTCCCTTCTACGTGACTTTACCGAAAGAACCAAGAAGATGAATCCCTGCAGTCACGAAAGCTTTACATCGAAACTCATCACATTACTTTATATTTCATCACTCCAGATGCGATTTGCGGATCGCCAAAATCGCAGATGTCGAGTTCGCGAACAACGAGGGAACGCTGTAAATCATCGTCGGGTTGCATTATTTTGCCAGTGACAGCCGCTACGAGAATGGGTGGGAAGTGTGGGGAGCGGGCTGCAGTCCTCCATCGTGAGTGTCGGGGCTAGAGAGGCAGCGGATGCCGATTGCGCGAGAAGGCGCGGAACCGCGTGGGGTCGCTTCGCCACGTGTTCACCGACAACGTCCACCACACCACACCGCACCGCCACGCGTCGAGTTTGTTGTTGGCTCGCGGATGCCCGCGTGCCTGGCAGCTTGTGGAGGCGGCCGCCGCCGTGGAATTTCGTTGGCTGTAAAATAAAAAATGCGACTATCGAGTTTCACGATCCCCACGCCGGTGAGCTGCCCAGAGCCGAGGGGCGACTTGGCCGATCCAGACGCAACGGCCGCGCGGATCTCTGTGCGCGGCGCGGGGGTCTGACGGCGGTGCGTGCGTCTGTGTGTTTGTGTGTGCGTGTGTGTGCGTGTATGCGTGTGTGTGTGCGCGTCTGTGTGTGTGTGTGCGTGCCTGTGTGCGTGTGTGTGCGTGTGCGCGTCTGTGTGTGTGTCGCGTCGCCGTGTGCGTGTGTGTGCGCGTCTGTGTGTGTGCGTCTGTGTGTGTGTGCGCGTGCGTGTGTGCGTGTGCGCGTGTGTGCCTGTGTGCGTGTGTGTGCGTGCCTGTGTGCGTCGTGTGGTGTACGTGCGTGTGTGGGTAAGCGTAGTGTAGCGGCTAGCGCGCTGAACCCGGTGTCCCCGGTTCAATTCCTACTCACGACTAAACCGGTGACGATTATCCGAACCGGTCCTGGGCATCCGCTAGGTCGACTCAGACTCAAATGGTACCTGGTACGGTGTGCAAACATCGCCACTGGGGGACAAAGCCGGCCGGGCGTGGTGTCGGCCACCCAACCCCTCGTGTGCCGAGGAGGTGTTACTCGCTAAAGGCTACACACGGGGTAATCTTCGTCCTTGTGCGCACGTGTGTAGGCTTGCTTCGTGTTCTCGCTGGTGAAGTACACGCCGCTCACCTACAACAAGACGTACCTGTACCCGACTGGGCTCAGGGCTTGGGCTGGGCCATGGCCCTCTCGTCGATGCTCTGCATCCCGGGGTTCTTCATTGTGCAGGTCCTGCTCTCCGAGGGCCCGCTCGTAAAGGTCAGAGGGGTGGCCGCACGCTCCGACCCGTCGTGCCGACGGTGGTGCACGCGCGCAAACGATAACATGCTGTTGATTCTCTCTTCAGCACACCGGTGGACTAAAGAAGTGAATTATTTTGTCCTTTGAAAAACGTGACACATTTTTACTGTTTGGCCGTGTCGGGTGGTGGAGGGTTACGACACATTTATAAATAACGCGATCTGACCCAAAAACCTATATTATGAATAATATTGGTCGCGAAAGCCTACGTGTTAAATTTAACAATAAACGCTCTGCGCCAAGATTTCCATCTTTACGGAATGGTCCAATCGCGTCGCTTTGATGATTCATACCCCCCCTTGTTGGTAATGGAGGCATTAGCCGCGTGTTTACCCACACACCATCAGCTGTGCCATGTGTACCCACACACCATCATCTGTGCCATGTGTATCCACACACCATCAGCTGTGCCATGTGTACCCACACACCATCAGCTGTGCCATGTGTACCCACACACCATCAGCTGTGCCATGTGTACCCACACACCATCATCTGTGCCATGTGTATCCACACACCATCAGCTGTGCCATGTGTACCCACACACCATCAGCTGTGCCATGTGTACCCACACACCATCAGCTGTGCCATGTGTATCCACACGTGATGACCCGTTCCATGTTTACCTGCACATCCTGACCTGTGCTATGTGTATCCAGACACCATGACCCGTGCCGTGTGCACCAGTGACATGCGGTGAGGTTAATGGCTGGGGAGGCACTGGCTCGTGTCAGAGCCAGATTCACACACTGAGGGGGGCGTGGCCTCACTGAGAGGGGCGTGTTAGACACGTCCCCCTTAGTGAGGCAGATGTGATGGCTGCCTCCCCTGGTGCTTTTTCATTGCAGTTTCATGACGAGACCAGCGAGCCTAAATATATTTATACACATACGTGAAATAAGTTACCTGGAGTGTGGAAGGCGAGGACATGAAATGAAGGGGTCTACAAACATTACATTGGTGACATACTGAGATAGTAACAGGCACGCGCTTATTGCCCACGCTCCATCCAGTTACTGAGGGGTTGCGCAATCAGAGGGGAGGCTGAGCTCGTCGCTGCCTCACCTCTCGTCTCTTCCTGTATTTGCAGGGGAGCTCCGTAAATTTGGCGATTTGGACTATAAAAATGATTGGAATCGTACAGAAATAACATTTATAACACAGATGAGTGGAAAAAATCTCAATATTTGTTTTATTATTCNTTTTTTTTACTTTTGTAACAGCTGTTTTATTGGAGTATGACAGGTGAGGCTCTGCCTCCCCTGCCTCCCCTGACCGCACGTCCTGGTGTGTACCCGCATATCATGGGCCTGTAAACTCGCACCGTATGCATGACGGCGGTGCATATGCCGTTCTCTCTCTCTCTCCGTCATCACGCTGAGCTCGGTGCTACGAATGCGCTGTTCACAGCGGATCAAGCTGCTGATGGTGGCGCGCGTGGAGAAGCGAGGGGGCGATCCCGGAGCAGAGGAGGAGGCGCTCTGTGGGAGCCTGGGACCGCTGAACAGCCCAGACTCCATGCTTCAGGACAAGGCGGGCATCATGCTCACCGCCCTCTGACCCGCGCCTCTCCCAGGGCGCCGGAACACACGCGGTCGTGTGAGAGACCCTGGGTCGTGATGTGAAGCAGAGGAGGAGGCAATCTCGAGTTGTATCCACTCCACACCAACACAAATTCCCAGATGAATATACAGTCATTCCACATCAATTCTTATATCCCCTTTGACCACTAAACCCTCCACTCACTTAATCTCCACTCCCATCACTCACTCTCCACTACCCTCACTCACTCTCCACTCCCATCACTCACTGTTCCACTACCATCACTCACTCTCCTCCACCATCACTCACTCTCCACTACCATCACTCACTCTCCACTCCCATCACTCACTCTCCTCTACCATCACTCACTCTCCACTACCATCACTCACTCTCCACTACCATCTCTCACTCTCCACTACCATCACTCACTCTCCTCTACCATCACTCACTCTCCTCTACCATCACTCACTGTTCCACTACCATCACTCACTCTCCACTACCATCACTCACTCTCCACTACCATCACTCACTCTCCTCCACCATCACTCACTCTCCACTACCATCACTCACTCTCCACTACCATCACTCACTCTCCACTCCATCACTCACTCTCCACATCACTCACTCTCCACTACCATCACTCACTCTCCACTACCATCACTCACTCTCCACTACCATCACTCACTCTCCACTACCATCTCTCACTCTCCACTCCATCACTCACTCTCCTCTACCATCACTCACTCTCCACTACCATCACTCACTCTCCACTACCATCACTCACTCTCCACTACCATCACTCACTCTCCTCTACCATCACTCACTCTCCACTACCATCACTCACTCTCCTCTACCATCACTCACTCTCCACTACCATCACTCACTCTCCTCCACCATCACTCACTCTCCACTACCATCACTCACTCTCCTCACCATCATTCACTCTCCTCTACCATCACTCACTCTCCACTACCATCACTCACTCTCCTCCACCATCACTCACTCTCTCCACCATCACTCACTCTCCTCCACCATCACTCACTCTCCACTACCATCACTCACTCTCCACTACCATCACTCACTCTCCACTACCATCACTCACTCTCCTCTACCATCACTCACTCTCCACTCCATCACTCACTCTCCACTACCATCACTCACTCTCCTCTACCATCATTACTCTCCACTACCATCACTTACTCTCCTGTACCATCACTTACTCTCCTCCACCATCACTCACTCTCCTCCACCATCACTCACTCTCCCATCACTAAACACCCAACTCGCTTCACTCGCCTTCTGCCATATCCCTCTCTCACAAATGACACTTTTCCGGTATTTGCAGCCCAGTTGGTAACCTCATGAGGGTATCATTCACATCTCGATCACCATATTTGACCAAAACGTCGTCATCAAAATTGAGCGACTTTGCCCTTCCAATTGGCCGTTCCGGTTCTCCACAGATTGCCTCAAGGCCGTTGTCCAGTTGAGGTCGCATGGCAGCCCGGCCCCTCACGTAGCCCTCGCAGATACGAACCAGCTGGAGGTTTGTGCAGTGATTGGAATCTTCGCAGCCCCCCCCCCCCCCCAGTATGACCCACGTTGACCTTTCCAACCCTTGGCGAGGCAGCGAGCCTGTGGAGGAGGAGGAGGGTTGACTGCGGGTTTGCTCCGGAAGAAATGCATTCGCATCTTTCCCGGCGTCACCTTCGTCGGAGAGACGATCGCACGCGCATCTTAATGAAATGCCCTGCAATGCAATGGTTTACGAAGTGACATTTCTTACTTATATATGTTTAGCGTTACAACCAATGCTTCATTTTATATTAAAAAAAATAACGGCAAAAATAGACGTAATAATCTTACTAAAATAGACAGTTGCAGATGCAACAACAATAACAGCAATGTAACGACAGCAGTAATAATAACAAAAGCAGTAGGGACTTATGATAAACAGTTTTAATTCCTGCTGCACCTGAATATCCTGTATTTGTTGGACCACTTGGGACATGTGGAATGAAAGTGCTGCACAGTACACTTAGAAAACTGCACAATTAAGGCAGTGACCCACTTTCTATACCAACCTACTTATACAAAACCACAATCCCCGCGTGACCTATCAACTATCAGGTAGCATTAGAGCAGTGGCGAGGTCTAACCCCCTGTAGCCCAGCGGCATACAGCGTTTGTGTGTGTGCAGTGTGCACCTAGCGTGGCATATGTGCTGTGGTGGTGGTGATGTCACCATTACTTAGTGGCAAGATTGGCGGCTGTTGTTTTTGTCAAACAATGTTATTCCAGCCAAACATGTTATAGAATCGTTGTCTGCCCCTCCGGGCTACGCGAAAGCTTCCCCCTGCGATTCCGTCCACGGGAAGCGTGAGATCGTCAGGTCCTCACTGCCCCACTCTTAGCCGTGCCGCTCTCTGTTGTTCGCCGGCAATGGCCGGGCTTTGGAAATCCGCAGCTGAAACTGGAAACCCACGGGAATCTGCCGGCTCCCAAGCTGAGCCCGACTGCGATCACCCCGAGACAGGACACCGCAAATCCCCAATGAGGCGCCTGGCCCGCGGCTTTTACTGCTCCAGCGTCTGGGGTTGGGTGATGACATTCGGCCGAGAGAAAAGGGCTTGAAAAGGAAGTGGGCCATCTCCGTCAAATATCTGACAAATCTTCGCCTTCAATCGAGATTTAGAATGATACCCTAACCCTTAACCTTCGCCCCCAGGTGCACTGCCACGTCACCACACATGCAGGGCGACTTGCTCTGTGGACGTTACGCGGGTTATTTGCCACTGCTGCTGCTGCAGTGGTGCACAGGCGGCAACTAGCAACACCACAACTCTACACGTTGGTCAATAACACCGTGGCCTATAAGTGCAAAAAAATATACAATCGGGGACGTCCCAGGCAATGGTTCCTATTCATAGAGGCAACGATATATGCGCGCGAATTGCGATTTGCTAATTGTGTGCTGTGAAGAAGGGCCGCTACTCGAAACGTCGCCTATCATTTCCTTTCAAGGGTGCTGTGTTAATGACAGACCGACAGAGGATGCCCCGTTCTCTCTGATTGGTCCCTTGAGGGACGCTCGATGTCTTCGCCCTGCGGGCACCGCACACGAGACCATTTCTATTCGCACAATGTCTATAAGCGCCACCGGAGGTGCTGGTCAAACCTGGGCCCACGATGCTGCCAGCCTCCACGGCGTGCGTGTGTCCCAGAAGACTGACGGGGCAGGCCCGTCGATTGGATCCGGTGCCGTCCCACCACAACTCTCGCTCTCTGCTCCTCTCTCTCCACTCTCTCCTCTCTCTTGTGTACCTGGTGTCCAAACCCCAGGAGGGGCTCCATCACTGGGCTAGCGGTCTCGGTGAGGTCATGGGATCAGCGGTCGAAAGCAATGTTCTATAAACGTACCTTCGGGAAAAGTGTTGGTTCGTTAAGTTGGCCTATATTTTGTTATTGTTGATAATTAACCGGTATTCTTTGTGGCATTTTAACCGTTTAGTTTTTACACAAACACAGTTTGGTTTTTGATTGAGGATGACTGCTGGGAGCTCGCGGTGAATTTTTCCATGGTTTCCAAGGGCTATGGGCCTAGTGTGTGGGTGACTTGGACCCACTTGTAAAGCTTTTGGGACTCGCAGAACTCGGATGGAACCAGCGTGGCCAGGATCTGGCATTAAATGTCCTGTGGAAATGAGGCAGGAGCTTGCAGGCCGCTGAGTCTCCAAACCCAGGAGCTTCCAGGCCCCCGAGTCTCCAGACCTAGGAGCTTCAAGGCCACTGAGTCTCCTGACCCACGAACTTCAAGGCCCTGAGTCTCCTGACCCATGCCCACCGTGAGCTGGCGCTGCAACCCTCCCAGCCCAAGTCTCACATTCCACTGTGTGTAGCCGCTACTGTAGGTGAGGTCTGTAGATGACTGCGTGCATTTCTTTAGCAGTGTTATATTTGTCTAGGTGTTTCAAATTAAAAGAAAAGTATTTTCTGTGGCAGGTATGTCATTACATAATATGCAAAATGCATACATATTACCTTCATGTTTATATCGTTAGCTTCAGATACAAACAGAAAATCAACCAACAAAACCTTTAGTGACAAGGTACGGGTGCACTCCAGACCGGTCATTGAGCGACAACGCATGGGTAGCAGTGGAGCAAAACCACAGCCCAGATCCACACCGTGAAGGTCCCGCTGAATATCACACACACACGGCTCTGCATCAAAGGCATTCACATACTACTTTGTAACCCATCGATTCGACGTGACATCTACAGTTCCTGTCGAATGCGAATGTTGTTACTCACCAAGGTGGCTACGAATCAATACCGTCCACCATCACCATCGTGAACTCGACTCCCCTAGTCACGGCTGCAGCGTTCGCTGCCCCTTCAGCGTCTTGAAAACTTCCAAACTGTGAAGCCTTCCGTCCAACTCAAGTTTCAGAGAAGCCTCGCGTGGCGTGTCCCTGTCGGTGGGTTTTTTTTGTTGCACGACCCCACGTGCTTTAAGTGGGATGCGTGCTAAGTCGTCTCGCAGGGTGTCCCATGTGTCCTGGTGTCGTGCTTGTTGGCGAGTGTGTGGGGCGCGTCGTTTATGGTGGTGTCGTGTGCGAAATGTGTGTGGCCTGGCTTTGTCACGGGGCGTGTGTGACCTGTGGATGGGGTGCACTTTAGTGGTTTTAATGGGGGTATGATGGGGATTGGGTGTGTGTGAGCTCACGTGTACCGTAGTTATGGCTACCTGAGATGTAATCCACACCAATTGCACTTTGTCGTGGCGTGCTCCTTGATGGACTTTGCACATCGCTGCAGTTGAGTTGCAGCTTTATGTCGGCGTGGGTGTTGAGCAGCGTGGATACGAGCAATGCAAATGAGCCAAAAGAAGAAAAAAAACAGATTAGACATTCTGGGACACAAACAAAAACTATTCAATCGATGACAATGCAATTATAAAAGAAACAAATATTTTACTATGATATTTTCTTAATTTAAATAAAATGTCAATTCTAAATTCACGTTGATTTCAAAACCGTTTGTGCGTGGACTTTCTTCTGCGCGAGGCAACCGGGTTTGCTGTGAGCCAACTCAGGGCCCAGGAAGGTGGAGAAGGTCGATCCCCATTAGATTCCCTCCTCCCTCCATTCCTAATTTTTTTGTTTGTTTGCATTTGTGACCCTTTTTAAAATCGAAGATATCACACGGTTTTCCCGTGTAACACGAATCCCATTGTGTGCGACTGTGTTCATAGACATCAACAAGAAAATTCCAACTTCTAAACCCCATTACCAGATCCCCTGCATTCGTCACATTACACAAACCACCCTCGGTAGTCCAACGTGTCAACAAATATGTGATACCCCCGTCGAATGAGCGTACCGAAATTCCAGCCAAATTCTGGTAGAAACCAGCGCCTTCAAGATGCGACAGTGGCTGGATAGGCCACTTCCTTAGATTTCGCATTTTCTGGCCATATAGATAGCCAGTTTGGCATTTTCATATTCTTAGGTGTTTTCGGTAAAGTCACGTAGGTAAAAAATTAAAATTAATAAAAGTAAAATAAAAATCACGACGTTTCGGAGGCAACACAAGCCTCCGTCTTCAGGTGGAACCGTCAGCCCGACAGCTGTATCAAGTAAATGAGAGATTACAGGAGATACCACTCCGTATATATAATGGTTGAGGGGGGGGGAATGGCCCATTTTTATTATTATGGTAAGGTGCGGTTTGAGACTATGAATAGACTGCATAACAAAAGACTGAGCCTTTATTATGGAGAGGTTCGGTTTGTGACTACGCCTAGCCTACATAACAAAAGTGTGAAAAAGAAAGCTAAACCTGGTAGAAAGCTAAACCTGGTAAAACAACTGGCTGTCCATCAGTAACCTGCAATAGTTTTCTGTCAAATAAGATGGTCCAAATAAGTGTAGTTAAATCTTTTTGCATGGTTAATCACATCTTTCCAATGATTACTCAGTTTGTAACCATCATCACGGTTGAAATTATGTCTGTGTTTGTATATTTGTATGGCTTCGTGTACAAACCTTTGATGGTAGCCAGGAGGTTTGCAGAGCACCTTGGTCTCAGAAAAGACCATTTCATGAGAGCCCACAGAGTTGTAGCAATGATTGGCAATGGCCGAAGAATCAGTTCTGCCGTGTTTCAGATCTGACTTGTGCTCACGGACACGATCAGTAACATGACGTTTCTTTTCTCCAATGTAGCAATCACCACAACTGCAACTCAATTTGTAGACTCCAGGATACTGTAAGTCAGGAACGACATCCTTCACAAATGGAATCAGATCACGGATTTTATGCACTGTACTGAATCGGACTTGGATCTTATGTTTGTTTAGAATTTTGGAGATCTTTTTGGTCACGCCTGCTATGTATGGTAACGTGATAGTTTTGGTAGGCGTTTCATGTGGCTGTTTCTCTATGGTGGGAGAAACAGCTTGGCGGATGGTGCGGTCAGAGTATCCGTTCATCCTGAGGGCCCGATGTACATGTCTTAATTCACCGGCCAGGTGGTGTTGGTCAGAAATGCCATGGGCTCTGTGGTATAGCGTTTTGATGAGAGAATTCTTTTGAGATGGGTGGTGGTGGGAATCCGGTTTCATGTAGGAATCTGTGTGGGTGGCTTTCCTGTAGACAGAATGTCCCAAGGATCCGTCAGGTCTCCTCTCAAACAGAATATCCAAGAATGGTAGTTTACCATCTTTCTCCACTTCCATGGTGAATCTAATGGATGGGTATCTAGAATTGATGTGGTCCAAGGAGTGGTTCAATGCTGGGAGGCCATGTGGCTAGATGACGAAAGTGTCATCCACATACCTCTTCCACAGGGAAGGACGCAGGGTGGATGTCTGGATGGTGTCTGATTCAAACTTTTCCATGAACATGTTGGCTATAACTGGTGACAAGGGGGAGCCCATAGGGGTACCCTCATTCTGTTAGTAGAAGGTGCCATTCCAGGTAAAATAGGTGTTGGTGAGGCAATGCCTAACCAGCGCAGGTACATCAGAATTCAATCCATGTTGGACCAGGTCCTCAATTATTGTTAGGGTGTCCGGTACTGGGACTTTGGTAAACAAAGATACTACATCAAAACTGACGAGGATGTCATCAGGAGATAGTACCATGTCCTTAACCATATAGACTAATTGGGTTGAGTTGAGTACTGCCGAAGAGGTCTTGTCTGTGAAGGGAAGCAGAGTATCTGATAGAAAAAGGGCTAGTTTGTAGGTAGGAGAGTTTATCGTCGACACGATGGGTCGTAGCGGGGTGCCTTCTTTATGGATCTTGGGAAGACCATAGAGTCTGGGAGGTCTAGCCGCCGATGGTTTTAGAGAGGGACGTTTGCTTGGTTCGATTAGGGAAGTCGAACTCGTGATGATACTGTTGGTTTTTGTCATTAGGCTTTTAGTGGGATCGNTTTTTTAATGTTGGAGTAACTCCCATCATTAAGAAGGTCCAGGATTTTGTTGTTGTATGACTCTTTATCCATGATGACCGTGGCATTGCCCTTGTCTGCCGAGAGGATGACTATATCATCTCTCTTTTTTAGGTCCGCGAGTTCAGAGCGTTCGTTTTTGCTGATGTTACTAGTGGGTTTCTTAGCATTCTTAAGAATAGTAGCTATTTCAGCTCTTGCTACATCCGCATGGATGTGTTCTATGCCTCTGAGGGCTACATCAATCTGAGAAATCACATCCTCTACTGGTATATATTTAGGGGTGACGGCGAAATTTAGTCCTTTGGCCAGTACCGTTTTTAGATTGTCAGAAATTGGGATGTTACTCTGATTAATCACGGTCTTGTTAACATCCAGCTTTGTGATGTGTGGCTCTGGTTTCTTCTTAGATAGGAGGTTGAATTTAGAAATCAGGTTAGCTTTGCATTTGGCTGACATTGAGTCAGCAGAAGCAGAAGTCATGTTATCAACGTGGTTCCAATCGGAAGATGACATTTTTGTGTTAACATTAAATGTGTTTGTAAGAGAGTCTTGTCTAAATTATCGAGTTCAGATCGGAGTAACCTTATTCTCTACGAGATTAGTGATAGGCTAGCTTTAAATAAGATCTGTTTAGAGTTCGGTGAGGACACAGCAGCGGATGTGAGTGTGAAAGCGATGGGTATTACCTTGTTATCTCGGCATCTCTTGAGGAAGGCCAGCGTCTCGAGAAGCTGTGACTTCTTGTCTCGTTGTCTGTTAAAAACTCTAACCGATAGGTGGAATTCCTCCTGGTAGAGGGCATTAATTCTAGATTTGAAGCTTTCGTGACTGCAAGGATTCATATTCTTAGGTTTTTTCGGTAAAGTCACGTAGGTAAAAAATTACAATAAATAAAAGTAAAATAACATAAAAATCACGACGTTTCGGAGGCAACACAAACGTCGTGATTTTTATTTTATTTAACTTTTATTAATTTTAATTTTTTACCTACGTGACTTTACAAAAAAACCTGAGAATATGAATCCTTGCAGTCACGAAAGCTTCAAATCTAGAATTAATGCCCTCTACGGGAGGAATTCCACCTATCTGTTAGAGTTTTTAACAGACAACGAGACAAGAAGTCACAGCTTCTCGAGACGCTGGCCTTCCTCAAGAGATGCCGAGATAACAAGGTAATACCCATCGCTTTCACACTCACATCCGCTGCTGTGTCCTCACCGAACTCTAAACAGATCTTATTTAAAGCTCGCCTATCACTAATCTCGGAGAGAATAAGGTTAATCCGATCTGAACTCGATAATTTAGACAAGACTCTCTTACAAACACATTTAATGTTAACACAAAAATGTCACCTTCCGATTGGAACCACGTTGATAACATGACTTCTGCTTCTGCTGACTCAATGTCAGCCAAATACAAAGCTAACCTGATTTCTAAATTCAACCTCCAATCTAAGAAGAAACCAGAGCCACACATCACAAAGCTGGATGTTAACAAGACCGTGATTAATCAGAGTAACATCCCAATTTCTGACAATCTAAAAACGGTACTGGCCAAAGGACTAAATTTCGCTGTCACCCCTAAACATATACCAGTAGAGGATGTGATTTCTCAGATTGATGTAGCCCTCAGAGGCATAGGACACATCCATGCGGATGTAGCAATAGCTGAAATAGCTACTATTCTTAAGAATGCTAAGAAACCCACTAGTAACATCAGCAAAAACGAACGCTCTGAACTCGCGGGCCTAAAAAAAGAGATGATATAGTCATCCTCTCGGCAGACAAGGGCAATGCCACGGTCATCATGGATAAAGATTCATACAACAACAAAATCCTGGACCTTCTTAATGATGGGAGTTACTCCAAAATTAAAAACGATCCCACTAAAAGCCTAACGACAAAAACCAACAGTATCATCACGAGTTCGACTTCCCTAATCGAACCAAGCAAACGTCCCTCTCTAAAACCATCGGCGGCTAGACCTCCCAGACTCTATGGTCTTCCCAAGATCCATAAAAAAGGCACCCGCTACGACTCATCGTGTCGACGATAAACTCTCCTACGTACAAACTAGCCCGTTTTCTATCAGATACTCTGCTTCCCTTCACAGCAAGACCTCTTCGGCAGTACTCAACTCACCCAATTAGTCTCTATGGTTAAGGACATGGTACTATCTCCTGATGACATCCTCGTCAGCTTTGATGTAGTTTACCAAAGTCCCAGTACCGGACACCCTAACAATAATTTAGGACTTGGTCCAACATGGATTGAATTCTGATGTACCTGCGCTGGTTAGGCATTGCCTCACCAACACCTATGTTACCTGGAATGACACCTTCTACAAACAGAATGAGGGTACCCCTATGGCTCCCCTTGTCACCAGTTATAGCCAACATGTTCATGGAAAGGTTTGAATCAGACGCCATCCAGACATCCACCCTGCGTCCTTCCCTGTGGAAGAGGTATGTGGATGACACTTTCGTCATCTGGCTACATGGCCTCCCAGCATTGAACCACTTCTTGGACCACATCAATTCTAGACACCCATCCTTTAGATTCACCATGGAAGTGGAGAAAGATGGTAAACTACCATTCTTGGATATTCTGTTTGAGAGGAGACCTGACGGATCTTGGGACATTCTGTCTACAGGAAAGCCACCCACACAGATTCCTACTTGAAACCGGATTCCCACCACCACCCATCTCAAAAGAATTATCTCATCAAAACGCTATACCACAGAGCCCATGGCATTTCTGACCAACACCACCTGGCCAGTGAATTAAGACATGTACATCGGCCCTCAGGATGAACGGATACTCTGACCGCACCATCCGCCAAGCTGTTTCTCCCACCATACAGAAACAGCCACATGAAACTCCGACCAAAACTATCACGTTACCATACATAGCAGGCGTGACCAAAAAGATCTCCTAAATTCTAAACAAACATAAGATCCAAGTCCGATTCAGTACAATGCATAAAATCCGTGATCTGATTCCATCTGTGAAGGATGTCGTTCCTGACTTACAATATCCTGGAGTCTACAAATTGAGTTGCAGTTGTGGTGATTGCTACATTGGAGAAACGAAACGTCATGTTTCTGATCGTGTCCGCGAGCACAAGTCAGATCTGAAACACGGCAGAACTGATTCTTCGGCCGTTGCCGATCATTGCTACAACTTTGTCGGCTCTCATGAAATTGTCTTTTCCGAGACCAAAGTGCTCTGCAAACCTCCTGGCTACCATCAAGGTTTGTACACGAAGCCATACAAATATACAAACACAGACATAATTTCAACCGTGATGATGGTTACAAACTGAGTAATCATTGGAAAGATGTGATTAACCATGCAAAAAAGATTTAACTACACTTATTTGGACCATCTTATTGGACAGAAAACTATTACAGGTTACTGATAGACAGCCAATTTTGTTTTACCATGTTTAGCTTTCTACCAGGTTTAGCTTCTTTTTTCACACTTTTGTTATGTAGGCCAGGCGTAGTCACAAACCGAACCTCTCCATAATAAAGGCTCAGTCTTTTGTTATGCAGTCTATTCAGTCTCAAGCCGCACCTTACCATAATAATAAAAGTGGGCCATTCCTGCCCCCCCCTCAACCATTATATATACGGAGTGGTATCTCCTGTAATCTCTCATTTACTTGATACAGCTGTCGGGCTGTGACGGTTCCACCTGAAGACGGAGGCTTGTGTTGCCTCCGAAACGTCGTGATTTTTATTTAATTTTTTATTAATTTAAAATTTTTACCTACGTGACTTTACCGAAAACACCTAAGAATATGAATCCTTGCAGCCACGAAAGCTTCAAATCTAGAATCAGTTTGGCATTGTTCATCTTTGGTACCCTCGTTCCCCCTATATCCATAAACAAGAATCCCTCCCTCCTTCTCCGCCTCCTTCACTTCCCCCGTGTCACCTCGAAATCAGATCTGATGTCGGCAGCGGCGTCCTCATCCATCCCATCCCTGTTCCGACCACCTGAAGGAAATGTCTCTGTTGCTTTTGTATAACATCTCCAGGCGAGGTGCCACTTCCTGCGGGTAAGTTCAAGAGTTGCAACCATGCGCCCGGGCGTCAGTGGCCGGACGCGCGTTGTCCAGCACTGGTGGAAGAGGCGGAGATGGTCGGTGGATGGCAGGAATGTTGTGAAACGTTTAACACATAGTAGACTTTCGCGACCAATATCATCCATAACGTTTAACACATAGTAGACTTTCGCGACCAATATCATCCATAACGTTTAACACATGTAGACTTTCGCGACCAATATCATCTAACGTTTAACACGTAGGCTTTCACGACCAATATATCTGTAATGTTTAACACGTAGGCTTTCACGACCAATATCATCCATAATAGAGGTTTTTTGGGTTAGATCGCGTAAATATATAAATGTGTCGTTAAAACCCGCCGCCACCCGACACAGCCAACTAGTAAGCAGTGGCGGCTCCTGCAAAATCTCTCAGGGGGGGCAAATGTCTGGATGATTGATAAGGAAAGGTCCACCCATGCAATGGATAAATTAACAGCTTAAGCATGTAAAGGCAACTTCACTTCTTTAATATTAATGAAAAATAAGTGACTCTTACAATACATCTTATTTGTTTCTATACTCACTATTATTACAATCCACTCAGTTTCTTTTATTAAAGATTCCACTAGGTGGCAACAAATAATTGTTGACTGAAACGTGCTTACGTATGATGACGTAAGCACGTTA
Source organism: Lethenteron camtschaticum (assembly GCA_018977245.1). Taxonomy (NCBI): domain Eukaryota; kingdom Metazoa; phylum Chordata; class Hyperoartia; order Petromyzontiformes; family Petromyzontidae; genus Lethenteron; species Lethenteron camtschaticum. The sequence goes on from MU249606.1 coordinate 10,896,883, forward strand.
GGCGAGCCCTCCCGGAAGCCGTAGAGAATGCATTGAGCGCCCGCCGATCGAAAAAAAACATCTTTGAATGTAAGTCTATGGGCCACTCGGGCGATTCTCAGCCGAGTGAAATCGCCCAAAAAGAGGCGGTACTCCACAGAACGTGACATGACGCTGATTGGACTATATCCAGAGGTACAGTAACGGCTAGCGAAACTCTGTGGTTGAATGACATTGGTGGTGCGTCGCCCAATCGCCCTAATGAAGAAACCGCCCCTGCTAGTAAGGGTTGTCACGTAACAGAACGTGCCAATTCGTCACTAGTGTTGGAGAGCCAAGCCACAATATTTACAATCTGAATACGACGTTTCGCCAGTAATTACAGCCAGATTTTGGAGAAGTCTTACTGTTTCGTTCCTTATATAGAGGCGTAGATGTGTTGGCCACCCTTCTGCGCTCTTGTACAAAAATGGGGGGGGGGGAGGCGGGATTACTGAAGCAACGTACATTATGCATGTGCATTATGCAAGCCCTTTGAACTTGTCCTTTCTGTCTATTGTGTTTATTAAAATAGACCTACCAACGGTAATCCCTAATGAAGTACGCTGCCGTTTGTAGGCATGCATTTAAATAATGTATGATTTAATCTTGATTTGAAGCTTTCATGACTGCAGGAATCCAAACTCTTTGGTTATTTCGGTAAAGTCACGTACAGTGAGTGAAAAAAGTATTTGATCCCCTGCTGATTTTGTACGTTTGCCCACTGACAAAGAAATGCTCAGTCTATAATTTTAATGGTAGTTTATTTGCACAGTGAGAGACAGAATAACAACAACAAAATCCAAAAAAACGCATGTCAAAAATGTTATAAATTGGTTTGCATTTTAATGAGGGAAATAAGTATTTGACCCCTCTGCAAAACATGACTTAGTACGTGGTGGTAAAACCCTTGTTGGCAATCACAGAGGTCAGACGTTTCTTGTAGTTGGCCACCAGCTTTGCACACATCTCAGCACTCGTCTTTGCAGATCTTCTCCAAGTCATTAAGGTTTCGAGGCTGACGTTTGGCAACTCGAACCTTCAACTCCCTTCACAGATATTCTATGGGATGAAGGTCTGGAGACTGGCTAGGCCACTCCAGGACCTTAATGTGCTTCTGCTTGAGCCACTCCTTTATTGCCTTGGCTGTGTGTTTTGGGTCATTGTCATGCTGGAATACCCATCCACGACCCATTTTCAATGCCCTGGCTGAGGGAAGGAGGTTCTCACTCAAGATTTGACGATACATGGCCCCGTCCATCGTCCCTTTGATGCGGTGAAGTTCTCTTGTCCCTTAGCAGCAAAACACCCCCAAAGCATTATGTTTTCACCTCCATGTTTGACGGGGGGATGGTGTTCTTGAGGTCATAGGCAGCATTCCTCCTCCTCCAAACACGGCGAGTTGAGTTGATGCCAAAGAGCTCCATTTTGGTCTCATCTGACCACAACACTTTCACCCAGTTGTCCTCTGAATCATTCAGATGTTCATTGGCAAACTTCAGACGGGCATGTATATGTGCTTTCTTGAGCAGGGGGACCTTTAAATTGAAAATAAGAAAAAAACAGGGGGACCTTGCGGGCGCTGCAGGATTTCAGTCCTTCACGGCGTAGTGTGTTACCAACTGTTTTCTTGGTGACTATGGTCCCAGCTGCTTTGAGATCATTGACAAGATCCTACCCGTGTAGTTCTGGGCTGATTCCTCACCGTTCTCATGATCATTGCAACTCTACGAGGTGAGATCTTGCATGGAGCCCCAGGCCGAGGGAGATTGACCGTTCTTTTGTGTTTCNTTCATTTGCGAATAATCGCACCAACTGTTGTCACCTTCTCACCAAGCCGCTTGGCGATGGTCTTGTAGCCCATTCCAGTATTGTGTAGGTTTACAATCTTGTCCCTGACATCCTTGAGAGCTCTTTGGTCTTTGCCATGGTGGAGAGTTTGTAATCTGATTGATTGCATCTGTGAACAGGTGTCTTTTACACAGCTAACAAGCTGAGATTAGGAGCACTCCCTTAAAGACACCTGGGAGCCAGAATTCTTTCTCATTGAGAGGGGGTCAAATACGTATTTCCCTCATTAAAATGAAAAACCAATTTATAACATTTTTACATGCGTTTTTCTGGATTTTTGTTGTTATCCTGTCTCTCACTGTTCAAATAAACCTACCATTATATAGTCGTAGGTTTTTACCCTTTTAAACTGTTTGCTTTTTTGACTACTTGTGTTGTGCTTATTGCAAACATGATGCCTTGAATAAAGGTTTTAGTTTTGTACCAGTTTAAAAGGGTAAAAACCTACGACTATATTTTGCCACTGGTAAAAGAGATCTCATAGTGGAGTACCTTCTTTATGGATTTTTGGAAGATCATACAATCTGCGTGGTCTAGCAGCAGAAGGTTTTAGGGAGAGCCGCTTGAATGGTTCGATTAGAGAAGTCGATTTGCTGATGATATTGTTGGTTTTTGTGGCCAGGCGGTTGGTAGGATCTTTGTTAATTTTGGTGTAACTGCCATCATTAAGAAGGTCCTGGATTTTATTGTTTATGTGGTTTTATCCATGATGACAGTAGCATTGCCCTTGTCGGCTGAGAGGATGGCTATGTCCTCTCTCTTTTTCAATTTGGCGAGTTCAGAGCACTCGTCTTTGCTAATGTTACTAATGGGTTTCTTAGCATTTTTAAGGATGGCGGCAATTCAGATCTTGCCACGTCAGTTGGGATGTGTCCCAAGCCTTTGAGGGCTACATCTACCTCGGCAATTAAATCATCCACTGGGATGTGTTTGGGGTGACAGCAACATTCAGCCCTCTAGCTAGTACCGATTTTAGGCTATCGGAGATTGTGCTGCTACTCTGATTGATAACAGTCTTGTTAACATCCAGCTTTCTAATGTGTGGCACTGGTTTCTTTTTTGACAAGTTGTTGAATTTAGCAATAAGGTTAACCTTGCATTCGGAGGACATTGTTGCGGCAGAAGAAGCAGTCATGTTATCTACAAGGTTCCAATCAAATGTGTACANTTTTTCTGTTAATGTTAGGTGTGATTATAGGAGACATTTGTCTGAATTATCAAGTTCAAGACGGAGTAGTCGTATCCTCTCTCAGATTAGAGATAGGCTAGCTCTCAATAAGATCCGNTTAGAGTTAGGAGAAGTGACAGAAGCAATGTGAGTGTAAATGTGGTCGGTATTACCTTGTTGTCGCGGCATCTCTTCAGAAAGATGAGAGATTCGATCATGTGAGATTTCTTGTCTCGTAGTCTGTTAAAAGCTATAACAGATGTGTGAAACCCCTCCCCGTAGAGGTGGTTCAATCTTGATTTGAAGCTTTCGTGACTGCAGGAATCCATGGTCTTTGGTTCTTTCGGTAAAATCACATAGGTAGGGGGGGGGGGCTAGCAGTAAACCGGTACGATAAAACAACAACACAACAAGTTAAGGCATTACCTGGTTGATAACATCCTTCCAACATGGACTGAATCCTGGTTAGGCCCTGCCTTACCAACACTTACTTCACCTGGAATGGTACTTTCTACCCCCATGGGTTCCCCTTATCACCAGTGATAGCGAATATTTTCATTGAGAAATTTGAAACAGATGCCATCCAGACATCCACCCTACGTCCTTCCTTGTGGAAGAGATACGTAGATGACACTTTCGTCATTTGGCCACATGGCCTGCCAGCATCGAACCAATTTCTCAACAGCATAAATTCCATACACTCATCCATCAAATTCACCATGGAAGTGGAGAAGGATGGTAAGCTACCATTCCTGATGTTCTGTTTGAGAAGAGGCCTGACGTCTCGTTGGGACACTCTGTCCACAGAAAAGCCACCACACAGATTCATATGTAAAACCTGATTCCCACCACCATCCGGCACAGAACAATTCCCTCATCAAAACACTACACCATAGGACCCACTGCATCTCGGACCAACACCACCTAGCCAGTGAACTGGAACACGTACACCAAGCCCTCAAGATGAATGGGTACTCGGACCGCATTATTTGCAAAGCTGTTTCTCCAATCATGGAGAAACAATCTCCGAGAATCCAATCAAAACATCACTTTACCATACATAGCAGGTGTTACCAAAATATTTCCAAAATCTTAAACAAACACAAGATCCAGTCCGATTGAATACAGTACACAAAATCCGTGATCTAATCCCATCTGTGAAGGAGGTCATTCCTGACATGCAATACCCTGGAGTCTACAAACTAAGTTGTACCTGCGGTAGCAGTTACATTGGGGAAATGAAACGACATGTTTTGACCGTGTTCGCGAACATAAGGCAGATCTGAAAATAGCAGAACCAATACCTCTGCCGTAGCTGACCATTGTTATAATGCTGTGGGCTCACATGATATTGTTTTTTCCGAGACCAAGGTACTCTGCAGACCTTCGGGCTACTATCAGAGGTTTGTTCATGAAGCCATCCAGATATATAAACATAGACAACACTTCAACCGAGAAGATGGATACAAATTGAACAATCATTGGAAGGATGTCATCAACCAAGTAATACCTTAACTTGTTGTTGTTGTTGTTTCCATCGTACCTGCCGGTGTACTAGCACACGTTTTTCGGTTCTCCATCACCTTCCTACTTCTAGCCCGCCCACTTCCCCACCCCAACCTCACGTCCTTTTCCCGAGCGCTCACGCGGCCCCCTCCCTACCCCCACTCCTCTCCTCTCTCCCCCTTCCTCCTCCCTCCTCTCTTACCTATATAGCCTCTTGCTATGGCAACTCTCCGCCGACTTCACATTGTCTTGCTGTGTTGTCACTTGTGTTGTGATCGAAACGTCGTGATTTATTTGATTTCATTTCTACCTACGTGATTTTACTGAAAGAACCAAAGAATATGAATGTATTATTTGATGATTCGCTTCCACGCAGCACTAAGACGGTAGCTATCCGAACGGTTGAAGTTATTTTGATTTCTTTCAATTTCGATAGATTCTCTAATTCGTGTTGGCCAGTAGTAGCTACTTTTGGTTCTTTCAGTAAAGTCACATAAAAAGAAATTAAATAAATGCATACGACGTTTCGATTGCAACACAAGCAATCATCATCAGGTAAATGAAAGAGAAAACAAACCTAGTAAACTTAGAAATAAAATGCAATGCAACACACAGAGTCGGCTAATATAACAGTCAACACCCTCCCTGGTTGATTACATCCTTCCAAAGATTGCTAAATTTGAGAGAGACAAAACACAGACACGGAAACACATAGACAGACACATAAGCAGAGAGAGATGACACAAGAGAGACACACACATAACGCCTCTGTGTCGAGGCCTTAAATAGAGAGAGAGGAGGGCAGAGAAAGGGGGGGGGGTAGAGAAATTAGCATGTCAATGAAAGATTTGGAGCTTTTGTGACTGCAGGAATTACTCTTTGGTTCTTTCGGTAAAGTCACATGGGCTATCGCCGATCTATTATTTTTCAGTTCTGATGCCAGATGTAGTGGGTTCCATGGACACACACACGACTTTGGAGGCAATACGTTTATTCTAATATCCCAACAGGGTAACTATATACATGTACGGGATAAAAACATAGGTGGTAACTACCACGGTTAACTAACCACAACGGGTAACTACATAACTGGGTTAGGTCAGTAACATCCTGCCTGACCCACGATGCCGAACGTGACGACCGAAGACCGAAGAGACGTAGCACGGCGAGTTGATTCCAGAAGACAGCCCAGATCGGCTCTTGGGACCCTCTCTTTATGCCCTTGAGCGTGGCCTGACTCCGCCCTTGGCCACGCCCCCTTCTAGATCTTACTCGAAGGTTCTGGCCATACATCACATGTCCCTCTCGCCACCTTTTGCCCCCCCCCCCTCATTATCCTGTCCTGGTCACGTGCCTTCTCGGGTTCACTTAGTCTGCCACGTCCTTAACTGCCTCTCTCTATCACCAGAACCATGCCCCTAGGGCCCCCTTCCATGCCATACATATTCTGGTGCCAGAGAGATGCTCTAACACTCACAGTACCACTCTTATATCAGTAGCTGGCGCTAAACGCCGTAGTGACTCATATACACTACACTAGTACAGCACACCAGTGTATTGGAGAGAAAATCCCCATCACTGAGAAGCTAGTTGTAATTACTGGCGAAACGTTGAACTCAATTTAAATGTTGTGGATTTGCTCTCCAACACACCGGTGTGCTGTACTAGTAACAAATTGGCATGTTCTTTACGTGACAAACTTACTAATTGGCTGTGTCGGGTGGTGGGGGTTTAACGACACATTTATATTTACGCGATTAAACAAATAAAACTATAATATGTTGTGGAACGTCTCCGTTATTGTGGGCCTTGATGAGGTGCCCATGCCTTGGGTTTGCCAGGAGAATGCAGTACAACAACAACAAAAAATTGACTCCGCACCTGTTCCATCATTTACGCGGGAAAAAAATGTTACCGCGTCAACGAGTGGAGGTTTTCTCCGGGTGCTCCAGTTTCCTAATTGCCAAAATGCCACTTTGATGTATAGAGGACCGCAGAGCTCGGGCAAATGTTGACGCCAGCTCCTCGCTGCGTGGCTGCTGCTGCCCCTTGCGCTCGTCCGTGGTGCTCCTCTCGCCTCTGAGTCGTTTCTGTCTTGGAGAGAGCGAATACTGTGATGTGGCACGTTGCAAAATTGAATTCCTTACCACGAGATCGGTGCCGTAGGTAATCACTACAAGCTGGTCTGGAAAACTGTCAGCCTCTGGAATGGAGATCATAGTGTGGGTGTGTGGGTCGGAGTATGGTTTGGACCTAATTGGAGTGCTGGTATGGTATGTGTTGATGATGCGTGGTNGGGGATGTTGTGGAAGTGGTGTGGATTTGTGATTGGAGTGATGGGGAGCGGTAATGCAGCGGCCAACACCAGTGACGATTATTAAAACTGGTCATTGGCCTCCACTAGATCGCTTAAAATGAGTACCTGGTGCAGTGTGTAAACATTGCCAATAGGGAGAAAGGATGCCAGGCGTGGTGTGGCCACTTCCCTCGTGTGCCAGGTCATAGTGCTCGCTAAAACACTTTCCCCAAATGTTAAGGCTATAGTTTGGATCTTTGTCTTTCGGGTGCGTGTGGTTGAAGTGGTGAATGGTGTTGTGTGGATGGCCTGGTGGGGTTAGGATTGGAAGGCGTAGTGGTCTCCGTAAAAAACTAGGACCTCACACTGAACTATAAGAGATTCCCTCCTCATGCGGGAATTGAGAGATTTTCACATCTTGTGTTCAGAGTCCTGCATTATTGGAGGATAGGCCAATTACCATTGTATTGTGATAACTACTCGCTGTTCGCAAGCTGTGAGAGAGCAGTTAGTAAACAAGGTTTTCCCGCTCAATCAAACGTTAGGGTCAAATGGGTGAGGTAGGATCCAAACGCCAGATTGGAAGGACCAATCGGAGGGGTCCACGAGGTGGCCGGGATTGGTCAACCCGGCCACGAACAGATAAAAGCCGGAGCGCTGAGAGCTCTTGGGGTTCTGCTACACGAAGACCCAAGTCGGCTGTAGACAGATAGGACCCTGGCTCCCAGCCTTCCCGCCCTTGTGAGGGCGAAGGTCCTGAGCGACCAGAGGTCGGGACCGCCGGGCCAGCGCGGGTCAGTGTGCCTCCCTAGGTCCCAGCCGGAGGACGCTAGGCTAGCGGGAGATCAGATAGCCGGCAAGTCCGGAGGTGTAGCTCCTTAGAATAGGAGCGAAGTGTGAGTGTGAGCTGTGCAGGTCGGAGGCTGTACCTCCTCAGGTTAACGGGTAAGGGGACCGTATACCCCTTGTATGTTAGGACTGTGTAATTAAGACAATAAACTGTGTGTGCCATAAAAAGTTATTAGTCCGTCCTTTACAACACTACACACAATAGGCCTGGTCTCTGGGTTGCTTTTGTGCTTTCGTCGTCCCACCTCTGCTCACAATCATTAAGGACTGTGATGATGGTGGGCAGAGCCAGGTCAGAGCCATTCCGTGTTTANCTTGGGGTGCAAAAGGAATGTCCTTTAGCACCTACATTATTTAACCGTTTTTGGACCACATAGTTCGAGAATCCTTCCATGGCTGTACCGAGGAATCTCCATCTGGTACAATACAACGGGAGGCTGATTGATGCCCAGGTCGCAGGATGCCTCCCTATTGATCGACCATGTTATGTAAGCTGATGATCTGGTGATTGCTACTCACTCAGAGAAGGAGTTGACGCTGCTGCTGAACCTGGAGCGTGCTACTAAGAGGTTGGGCCTTACAATAAGTCATTCCAAAACTAAGCACCTGTCTGGATATTTTGTGTGATCAAACCCCCTCAACTCCATTGGTGACGGGGCAGTTATGGAGAGAGTGGAGAGGTTTCCATATATGGGCAGTGTGGCTATTACCAGCTCCGGTTTGACAGCAGAGGTCTCATCTCGAATCAGTCGAGCGGCATTATCTTTGCATTGGCTGCTATTTGGTCTCTCGTTCGACACGAGTCTTCGGGTCTTCTCGGCCATTGTCATGCCGTTCCTTCTCCATGCTTGCGAAACATAGACCGTCCTAATGGAACATCTTCGCCGGTTAGAAACATTAAGGCTGGCCTGCCTATGATCTATCCTGGGTTCAACAGGCTGGATTGTGTGAGGAGCTCACAAATCCTCTAAAGATCTGGACAAAGTCCCATCAGTGAGCTCCTCCGGCAGGCAAGGCTGCGTTGGCTGGGTCACGTAGCCCGCATGCCCAGCCACAGCATGCCTAAACAGCGTTTGGTCGGCCGGATAGAGGGGGCTAGATGGCGCGGCACGGTGTAGAGAAGAGATGGAGTGATGTGGTACAAGAAGAGCTGAATGGGCTTGCCGATGACTGGTACCAGCGGTGTCAAGATAGGCCTCTGTGGAGGAGCTCATGAAGGACTCTGCTCAGTAGTAGGAGGCAATCGCCCTCTAACAACAACGGAGGGCAGAGCATCGATGCTCACAACAATGAGTGGAGCGTGGAGTGGCTAAAACTCCCAAATTGGCAAAGTAGGGGCACGGGTGGTGCATCGGCCAGTCATTTCAGTCAGTGGACCATGGCACCTGGGTCTGTCTAGTGACTTCCTGCCAGCGAACGGTCGACACATAATGTGGCCTGAACGTGCACATAGCCTGGCACAAGCGTCGTGGTGACGTCACCGCCACTTATTGGTGAATGGCGGTTCTTGTTGTTGTTGGGGTCAGTGTGGTGGAGTTGTGATGTGGGGTGTGNGTGGTGGAGTGGTGGGGTTGGTGTAGNTGTGGANTGGTGGGTGTGGGTGGAGTGGTGGGGAGTGGTGAGGTGGTTGTGGGTGGAGTGGTGGGGTGAATTTAGTTGGAGTGGTGGGGTGGATGTGGTTGGACAGGAACACAACTTACGTGACTTTTCCGAAAGAACCAAAGAGTATGGATTCCTGCAGTCACGAAAGCTTAAATCAAGAAGGAACACGACCCTCGCCACCCTAGACGGGAACACGACCCTGACCATCCTCGACGTTCCACGGCAGCGAGGCGCACGATGCCGAGGAGAGAAACCTCACCTGGTCCCTCGCTCATTCTGTGCTCACGCTCCGCACACGTGGAATATCATCGCTTCTCAAACCGACTCGGCTCGCCCTCCTCACGTCCAGCCATAATTGACGCGTGTCCCGTGCGCTTACGCACGGGCGCGTGAGTCAATTTCCCTCCGTTTGATGTTCACATATTTTTTATTAGCTCAGTGTTGTGCTGCCGCGATCCGGCTGAGGGCGATCTGCCCGAGCCGTCTGTGCGTGGCGGGGAATCGTGCGTGTGACATTTTAATTTCTTGTTTGACTTTCTTTTCTTAAAAAAATCGGTTGTTTTTTTTGTCAACTTTCCGACGAGCCCAGAGGTCGAGACCCACCCATCGTAGCCTCTTGGCGTCTCACCCGGGTCAACTCGAACGGGCGGCCCGTGGAAAGGCTTTGCCCCGGGGTCGGTGCCCCCGCGAACGCCCGCGACGGACGTTCGCTCGCTGATGACGCCAGCGCGTGGGGAGGGCATTGCGAGAGCGACTCCGCGTCTCGGGGCACAAACAGGATGCGGGCCGTCCATCGGCCGGGGCGGCTGCCCAAAGGAAACGCGCGACGTTTGCTTTGAGCGCGGTTGGCTACGTACGGCGCGAACGGAAGGATGGGAGGTGAATGGCCACAGGGGATGACAGGTCCACGAGGAAGGCGATGGCGGGGGGAAGGCCTTTACCCAGCAGTAGATAGACCAAGGCTGTTGCTATTTCTGATTGTGTATTTAGTTTATTGTCCTCCCTCCGCACCTCCGATTAGCGCGGTTGGCCACATACGGTGTGAAATAAGTTCAACATACATACACATACATCGGTGGATGTCGGTGATGTTGCTCGCAAATCGGCGGTGTGGGCAGTGCTGCGTCATGCGACCCGAGGTCTGATGATCACTCGCGGGCACATGACCCTGATCCTGGATGTGTCTCTTGCCACGCGTCGACTTTCACCGCAGGTCCCTTCCGAAGCGGCTACGAACCCCCAACTCTGTCGCTCCCATTCTCACACGAGGCTCCGGCGGGGTCGTTCAGCTCCAGTGGAATGAATGTTTGAAGAGCGGTTGGTTAAAAATATCAACTTTGGGTTGGTCCAGAGCAGGCTCGGCAACCACAATAACAAGGAGAGTAACTTTTGTTCGAATTCGGTAAAAAAATAACCTCAATATTTAAAAGCCGCCATGCACTGTGTGGTGAATACGAGGCGGTGGGTCCTTAATAAATGAGCAATCTCACACGCACTGCAGTGTTTTTTTTATATTCTGAGAGTTCAAGACACATACAGGGACTCCTCTACTTACGAACGTTACGAACTTTCAGAGATACGAACAAGTTTGTTGCCTGTTTGGATCGAGAGTCGTTCAACAGCCGCGCAATAGATGCCAGTGGTGCATCTATAGAACGTGAAGAAGCAGTGGCATCTACATCTAAAGAACATGAAGGACCAGTGGCATCTACATCTGCAGATTGTGAAGAACCAGTGGCATCTACATCTGCAGAACGTGAAGAACCAGTGGCATCTACATCTACAGAACATGAAGGACCAGTGGCATCTACATCTGCAGAACGTGAAGAACCAGTGGCATCTACATCTGCAGAACGTGAAGAACCAGTGGCATCTACATCTGCAGAACGTGAAGAACCAGTGGCATCTACATCTGCAGAACGTGAAGAACCAGTGGCATCTACATCTACAGAACATGAAGAACCAGTGGCATCTACATCTGCAGAACGTGAAGAACCAGTGGCATCTACATCTGCAGAACGTGAAGAACCAGTGGCATCTACATCTGCAGAACGTGAAGAACCAGTGGCATCTACAGAACGTGAAAAACCAGTGGCATCTACATCTGCAGAACGTGAAGAACCAGTGGCATCTACATCTGCAGAACGTGAAGAACCAGTGGCATCTACATCTGCAGAACGTGAAGAACCAGTGGCATCTACATCTGCAGAACGTGAAGAACCAGTGGCATCTACATCTACAGAACGTGAAAACCAGTGGCATCTACATCTACAGAACGTGAAGAACCAGTGGCATCTACATCTGCAGAACGTGAAGAACCAGTGGCATCTACATCTGCAGAAGTGAAAAACCAGTGGCATCTACATCTGCAGAACGTGAAGAACCAGTGGCATCTACGTCTACAGGAGATTATACAACTTGTAAAGTGTTTAGTGTACACGCCGTACATGTTTGGAATCTAAAGGAGTAAAGTTCGACTTACGAACAGACCTCTGGAACCTAATTCGTTCGTAAGTAAGGAGTCCCTGTACGTAGACACGAAGACAAAATATCCCCCGTGTAGCCTTAATCGAAGTTGGGACAAGTGCTGTTAGCGAGAACCTATGAAGGCCGCCACGGCACACGAGGGGGTAGGTGGACAACACCACGCCGGCTGTCTTTGTCTCCCCAGTGGCGATGTATACACACCGTACCAGGTACTCATTTGAGGCTGAGTCGACCTAGGGGAGGCCCACAACCGTTCAAATATGTGTGTAAGGTGTTGGCCATGAGCGGGAATGCGAACTCGGGTCGCCGGGTTCGTAGCGCAGTGCACTAGCCGCTACGCCACCGCTCCCCACAGTACAGAAACACACACGCACAGGTAGACTTGTTGACACGTGTCACGCTACCAGACAGATTCGGGCGGTTGCTGGGAGGGGCCGGTGGCCAGACGCGGCGGCCACCGCGTGCGCGCGACCTGAGACGAGCCGCGCGCGTGGCGTGGCACGCGGGCTGCGCCTGTCCCCGTTGGCGTTCACAGCGAAGCGCTTCCACGACCCCACAGAGAGGGCTGTCGACCGCCACTGCTGGGAGCGCGCGGGGAGTGGATGCGGGGGGGAGAGGCGGGGGGTCACCGCGCCTCCCGTGGGAGTGCGGCTCCTGCCCGGGATGTCGGTGGAGGTGGGGGGGGCTCACATACAGCCTCCCACCCCCGAGGTTTTGGAGGTGGCGGGGGGGGGGAGGTNGGGGGGGGCACCCAGTGTGCGCCCACATCGCTCGGAGCCGGGTGTGGATGCCAACGTGGGGTTGCCGGTGAACGCCCGCGGCGTGTGGCGACGTCCGTGGCTGTGTCGAGCGCGGGCCTCTGCGCTGCGCCCTGCGTCTCAAAACAACAAACCNGGGGGGGGGGGGGGGGCCGGTGGCCCCATTGTGTTGTCGCGTCGGCGGCGGCGGTGGCGGCGCAGAGCTCTCGGGGAAACCGCGCCGCGCATTGTGGCCGCGCCGCGCGCGCTTCCTGAGCCGTTTTCCTGCCAGAGGCGGCCCCACCCGGGGTCGAGCCTCCGGGCCCCTTTCCGTTTCGTCTTCTCGCGGCGGCGGAGTCCGAGTGGGGACGCGGCGAGGGTGCGGGGGGTTTGGTGCGCGCGCGCAGGAGCGCGCGCGAGCGAGGGCTTCTGTGCGTCAAGGTGCTGCTCTCTGACATGAGAGCGCGTGTGGCTGTGTGTGTACGTGTCTGTGTGTCTGTGGTGTGTGTGGTGTGGTGTGTGTTNCGTGTGTCTGTGTGTGTCGTGTGTGTGTGACGTGTCTGTGTGTAAGTGTGTGTGTGCGCGCGCGAAGTGAATGTGGGGTGCGCGTCATGTTTGTAATGGCGTGNATTTGGTGACAGTGTGTGAGGTGATGAGTGTGGGGTTAGTGTGAAGTCAGTGTGGTGTGTGTGTGTGGTGTAGTATGTGTGTGTGCGTGAAGGTATGTGTGTGGTATGTGGTGTGTGTGTTTGATGTCTGTGTGGTGTGTGTTGTGTGAGTTTAATGTGTGGTGTTTGTGTGAAGTGTGTGTNTGTGTGTGTGAAGGTGGGAGGGTGGGTAGCAGTTAGCGCGCTGCGCTACAAACCAGGGACCCAACTTCGATTCCGTGACGATTATCGCAACCGGTCCTGGACCTCCCTAGGTAGACTCGGACTGAAATTCGTACCTGGTGCGGAGTGGAAACAGCGCCACTCAGGAGACAAAGGCGGCGGGCGTGGTGCTGTCTCCCACCCCTCGTGTGCCTTGCCGGCCTTCATAGGTGCTCGCTAACAGCATTTCTCCTACAGTCTAAGGCTATACGTGCGGTATTTGCCTTTGGTGTGTGTGTGGTGTGGTGTGTGTGTTGGTGTGNGTGTGTGTGTGTGTTGTGTGTTTGATTTGTGTGTGTGTGTGAGTGTTTGATGTGTGTCGTGGTGTTTGATGTGGTGGTGTGCGGTGGTGAGTTTGATGTGTGGTGTGTGAGTATGGTGTGTGTGTGTATAATGTGAAGGGGATGTGTGTGGAGCTGTNGCGCGTGTGTGAGGGTCTGTTCGAGATCCGTGCGTGGCGATGTAAGACGCGAGCGCTGTACGAGCGGCGCACGTGAGCGCGGATCTGCCATGGAAGATGGTAAGGGCGTCTCTCTCTCTCCCCACCCGCACCAATCCCTCGACCTAGCGAGGAACGCGCACTGCGCTCTCTCGAGCTGCGCGGTCGGTCGGCGCGTGTGCCCGCGTGCGTAGAAGGCGCACGCGCCTGTCCCCGCTACTCCTGCGCGTGTTACACACAGACCGGTTGACTTTCACGGACGCGCACGGGAAGGCTGGGGGGCATCACAAGCTGTGGCTGGAGTTGGCATCAACAGTGACCTGTGCCTCAACAGTGACCCCCCCCCCCGTTGCCTGTAACCAGCGCCCTGTCGACGGCTCGCAGCGAGATGAGGAGGGACGCGCATTGCGTGCATCGCTATTAACACGACGGCAGGAGATGTTAACTACCTCGCCTGGTATGCAGGAGGTCGTGGGTCGATCCCGACCCTGACGCCTGCTGCTGTATATTTGTATTTTGCGGTGTCTCTTTGCAAAACCGACATGAGAGAGAGACACATGCAAAACAGGAGGACACCGGGAATTTTTCCCAGGTCCCTCCACATTTAGAATCACGCGTTTAGAGCTGCGAGAAATGTCCACGTGAATGATCCACTCCGTTGAGCTGTCATTTGTGATAGCCAGGTCGCTTCTGAAAAAAGGCCATATAACTCAGTGGTACTCATCTGGTAAATAAAAATAAAAATTTAATAGCGCAACTTTCAGCGTAGCGAATGGCCGAGGCGTCGCGCCGACTCTTTGTGCTGTTGCTGCCGGGCTCTGTGCCCCCCCCCNNNGNCCCCCCCCTGCCCCCTACCCAGGCGCCCCTCTGCGCGCCACAGTAGCCGGGGAGCCCAACCGCGGCGCGACCTCCATCTCCGCCGCCCCTCGAGTCGCCTCCAAGCCGCCACTGGCGCCCAAGCCGCAGCTCTCGAGACCCGCGCGAGCGAGCGAGCTTCGACTGCTCGCGAGCCCCGACGGGAACGCGTGCGTCTCGTCGGACAGCAGCAGCAACAGCAGCAACAACAACAACAGCAGCAGAAGCAGCAACAGCAGCCGAAGCAGCAGCAGCAGCAGCGGCAGTCACGGCGGCGACGACGGTCGGGAGAGCCGCGGGCGAGAGCGCGACCGCTCCCGTCGGACGCTTGTCCGATGATCGTCCCGACATCATCAGCACGGGCCACGTGACGCCCTGCTCGTGTCCCGCGCACGACAAGCGCGCGCCCGGCGAGCTCCGCATGCCCGAGTTCGTGCCCCACCACGGGGGCCCTGCTCAGCGGAGCCTCTCCTACTCGTGGCCCGAGGGGGCCCTGACGGCGCGCTCGTCGCTCGCGATGGAGGAGGCGGCGTCTCTGTGCCAAGCGCGCTCGCGAGTTCGCTCGCTGGGCCCCGGGATCGGCTGCGCGGGCGGGGGCACGGGGCCGAGGCGCGCGCGGCCATTGTTCTTCAGTCACTTTCACGACGGGGACGCACGCGGAGACCTTCACCTGTGGAGCTTCACCTGTCCCACGCCAGCGCGACGCAGCGCGCGGTCAGAGCCGCCCAGGGAGCTGATGACGATCATAACGATGATGATGATGAACACGTCGATGGCGACGATGATGACGATGGCGACGATGATGACGATGACCAGGAAGGCCTTGCAAATGTCAGCGACGGTTTGTGGAGGCGCGGCAGCGCGCGGACGAGGCGAGCGGGGAGGCGGGTGTGGAGACGGCGTCTCCGGAGGACGCGAGCGTGGCGCAAGGCAGCGGGCCGCACGAGGAGACGGAGCGCGTGACCCCCGCCCTCACTCCGCGGACGAGACTGAAGCCGCGCGGCCACTGGACGAGGGCGCCTCACGTTCTGCACGAGAAGGTGCCGATTCCGAGATTGCGACTGAGAATGCAGATTCACTCGCGGAGCACCAGCAGCAGCAGGAGGAGAAGGAGGAGGCGGCGGCTCGTGCTCCCCCCACAGGCGGGGCTAGCTGCGTCCCAGCACTCCGTTGTCGAGGCCTCTCCTCTCGCCAAGTCGCAGCCGGGCACCGCGAGCGGACAGGAGGATGACCACTACTGCGAGGTGGACTCCCTCGTGTCCCTCGCGACGGAGGAGAGCTCCGACGGGCTCTACTCGGAGATCCACGGCATCAAGGACTGGATCAGCAGCCTCTCGCTCAGCCCGGAGCGCAGGGGCCTCCTCTCACGAGTCAATCCCTCACGGGAAGCTCGCTGTTCCACAGGGCGATGGCCGACGACAGCGACACGCACTCCGACACGTGCTCCGAGGGCTCCTTCACGGGCACGCCGCGCAGCCTCAGCTGCGGCAGCCGCCTCGTCAAGGAGCGCTCCTGCGAGCAGGTGGCGAGGAACAGGGTCGGGGGGGCGCCCCCCACCCTCCACCAGCTCCCTCGGCGAGGGGGGCCAGGACCCCAGCACGCACCGCCTCGCCACGGCGCCGCGATGATGTCGCCCTTGGAGCGGAGGAAGCGACCCGAGTTCTCGCCGCCGTCGCCCCTCGCGGCGAGGGGGCCCGCGGGGCGCGCGCGCCCCGCCGCCGTGGGGTCCAACCCGGGCGCCTCTTCCGTCGGGACATCCCGCCGCCCTTCGAGCTGGCGCCCATCACGAAAAGCCGCTCGCCAAGAGCTCGCCGTCCATCCTCATGACGCTGGAGCCCCAGGACAAGCACGCGTCGAAGCGCGCCTCCAAAAAGAAGAGCTCCCTCAAGCGCTGCTGCCTTCAAGATCTCGGTGAGGAAGAAGCACGCGGAGCAGCCCAAGCGGCCGTCGGAGGGCGCGGGCTCCACGCGCGCGGCGCCGAGGCGGAGGAGCGCGGCACAAGGGGCCGCGCGCTTCCCGGGATCCAGCGGGTCGTGGCTCTCGGGCGCGCGGCTCCAAGGAGCACGGCAACAGCAGTGGCGGCAGCAGCAGCAGGCACAACTACAGCGGCAGCAGCGGCGGCAGCAGCAGCAGCAGGATGATCTGCCGGGTGGAATCGTTTGAGAGTCGCCCACGACCGCCGCACGCGCCCCATCCGCTGACCAAGCCGCGCTCCATCTCGTTCCCCAACCCGAGTCCCTGCACGGAGTACGAGAACGTGCCGGTGGGCAACAGCGACTACGAGAACATGACGCCTCCCGTGCGCAAGAGCAGCAAGCGGTTCGCGGCCAAGGCGAGTCAGCCCAGGGGCTTCTTCGGGACGAGGCGGCCGCGCGGGGAACCGGCGGCGGCGGCGGGCAGAGTTGCAGAGGGGTCCCGCGCAGGGACGCGGAGGGCAGGGGGTCCGGGGAACGCGGGAGCGACACGGACGGATACGTGGACATGAGCAACTTCCCGTGTCTGGAGGCGCGGCGAGCTCCGAGCTGCTCGTCCAGGAGGTGGGTCCCGCGGCCGAGAGATGGACGCGGTGGTCGTGTCGATGAGACGACGCACGATCTGTGTAGGTTGGTGTTCTGCATTGGGAGGCTCGCGGGCCGCTGGCTGCTCCTGGAGGTGTTTGTGTGATAGAGAGAAATCACCCCATCATCACCATCATCATCGTGATGTGTCAAACCCCAAATGGGTTCAAATGTGTGGCGGCCCTCACGCTGATGATGTATCGGCGAAAGTGCCCCCGCCCCTCCCTCTGAAATGAACGAAGGACGCTGCTGTAGACAGAAGATGCATTCGAAGGGTAAGAAGGCATCAAAGGGATGTATTCACACGATAATGATTAGACATCGATGATTGGAGATATTTATTAAGGGGATCAATATATTATGGAGAAAGACAGAAGATAGTTTATTCAGCTCAGCATGCCTCCGGGTGGGGGTGGGGGTCACTTTGTGGGGAAGTCAGCGGCGCGTGCGTGTCCTTCTGAACAGACTCGGCCCCGCCATAGGAATGCGGATTTCCACCATCTGCTCGGGAGCTTGTAAACAGGAGATGAGCGCCTGCCTCGATGGTCATTTGAGCAGGAAACGGCGTGGGGCTTTTGTTTTCGCGACTCGCCGTGCAGGAGCGACGCGACACCGGGGGGCAGGGCGGGGACCTACGGAGCGGACGCGCCGTCCGAGGATGACGACGAGGATGAGAGGCGGGCGGTGCCGGCGCACGGCTCCACCACCACCACCCCCACCACCACCACCCAGCGCTCCACGCGCCGCTCAGGTCCCAAAGCTGCACGCGTGGACAGACGCGCGGGCTCCGCACAGGGGGCCGTCCATAAATGACGTCACGCTCCTGGGGGGGGGGGGGGGTCAGACATTTGTGACGATGTGTGACGAGGGGGGGGGGGTGAGAAATGTGACGTCACATCAAAATGCGCAACTTTAAATAAATGTAAACAACACGTTCTACTTAGACTTTTTGATAAATGTTTTTCCTACAACATCAGAGTGCAGCGCCACATTAAATACGCACTACAATGACAATAGTTTAAAGCGATTTGAAGCATGTTTTATTTTCAATATGGAAATATGGTTTTGGGGGGGGGCAGCTTTGTGACGTCATATTTGAGGGGGTGGGCTGACTTTTTGTGACGCCGTGTGACGAAGGGGGGGGGGTCGAAATTGTCCAAAATCGCGTGACGTCATTTATGGACGCCCCTAGGCGCTCGCATTGCATCAACACAAACCAACCAATACTGTCACCACGGCGCCCGTGCCAGGCAGGTGCACTTTGAGGCTATCACGTGAAGTGTCGAAGGCTCGCTGCTGGCAGGAGGAGGTTTCGGGACAGACCCAGCAGGTGTCATGCGTTGGGTGACTGAGATGACCGGTAGATGCACCACCAGCTGTACCCCTACTGTGTCAACTTGCTGTATTTTAGCCGCCCGGCACTCCGTTGTGAGCGTAACAAAACCAACACACACACACGTTACACACACACGCCACACGCACGTGCTCTCGCTTCCTCAACTACGCGCTGCCACCTCCCTGCAGAGAATGCTGGGTGGTCACCGCTCCACATCGGCCGCTGCCCACCCCCCCCCCCCTTGGCTAAGCCGCCGTATTCCTAACGCCAGCCCTCGTTTCTGTGGGGCGCTGCCCCCCCCAAACCATCACCACCCCGGCAGAGAGTGGGGGCGGTCGTGGGGAAGGTGTCGCAGTCGCGTCACGAGCGTGGGGAAGTCACGTGGTGCCTTGCCCCCCCCCCACCTCCTTGTGGCCAAAGCTGCGAGTTGGGCCCTCCCCCTTGGCTAACACCGTGAGATTCGATTTCAACAACACCTTCTGTCAAACGCTGTTTACATTCATGAATCTTTTTGAATGAAAATGCCTTCACATCGAACTCCGTTTTTGGGAGATTTATTTCAATAAATACGCGTCAATTATATTGCAAAGAAGGAAACTACGACTATGGAGCTGAAGTGGCTGCATTTAGCGAAGACGGAACGCCCCTGCAAGCGTGGAAAGCAAAGTTCGTGGGGAATAATACCCATTTTCTATACTTTCCAGGCATAAGCAATGAGAAAATAACACTACCCAAGAACAAAATCGTGTTACATAGTGATATAATGTAATCGCTACGCCACTGATAATGTAGTTAATACGCCACTGATAATGTAGTCTCTACGCCACTGATAATGTAGTTACTACGCCACTGATAATGTAGTTACTACACCACTGATAATGCAGTTACTATGCCAATGATAATGTAGTTACTACACCACTGATAATGTAGTTACTACGCCACTGATAATGTAGTTACTACACCACTGATAATGTAGTTACTACGCCACTGATAATGTAGTTACTACGCCATTGATAATTTAGTTACTACACCACTGATAATGTAGTCACTACGCCACTGATAATGCAGTTACTATGCCAATGATAATGTAGTTACTACACCACTGATAATGCAGTTACTACGCCACTGATAATGTAGTTACTACACCACTGATAATGTAGTTACTACGCCACTGAAAATGTAGTTACTACACCACTGATAATGTAGTCACTACGTCACTGATGATGTAGTTACTACACTGATAATGTAGTTACTACACTGATAATGTAGTTAATACGCCACTGATAATGTAGTCACTACACCACTGATAATGTAGTCACTACACCACTGATAATGCAGTTACTACACTGATAATGTAGTTACTACCCCACTGATAATGTAGTTACTACGCCACTGATAATGCAGTTACTACCCCACTGATGATGTAGTCACTACACCACTGATAATGTAGTTACTACACCACTGATAATGTAGTTACTAGGTCACTGATAATGTAGTTACTACGGCCACTGCTATGGTAGTTACTACGCCAATGATAATGTCGTTACTACGGCCACTGATAATGTAGTTACTACGCCACTGATAATGTAGTCACTACACCACTGATAATGTAGTTACTACGCCACTGATAATGTAGTCACTACACCACTGATAATGTAGTCACTACACCACTGATAATGTAGTCACTACACCACTGATAATGTAGTCACTACACCACTGATAATGTAGTCACTACACCACTGATAATGTAGTCACTACACCACTGATAATGTAGTCACTACGCCACTGATAATGTAGTCACTACGCCACTGATAATGTAGTTACTACGCCACTGATAATGTAGTTACTACGCCACTGATAATGCAGTTACTACGCCAATGATAATGTAGTTACTACACCACTGATAATGTAGTTACTACGCCACTGATAATGTAGTTACTACCCCACTGATAATGTAGTTACTACGCCACTGATAATGCAGTTACTACGCCACTGATGATGTAGTCACTACACCACTGATAATGTAGTTACTAGGTCACTGATAATGTAGTTACTACGGCCACTGCTATGGTAGTTACTACGCCAATGATAATGTCGTTACTACGGCCACTGATAATGTAGTTACTACGGCTATGATAATGTAGTTACTACGCCACTGATAATGTAGTCACTACACCACTGATAATGTAGTTACTACGGCCACTGATAATGTAGTTATTACACCACTGATAATGTAGTTACTACACCACTGATAATGTAGTTACTACACCACTGATAATGTAGTTACTACGTCACTCATAATGTAGTTACTACACACTGATAATGTAGTTACTACGCTACTGATAATGTAGTTACTACACCACTGATAATGTAGTCGCTACGTCACTGATAATGTCGTTACTACGGCCACGACATTTCCGACATCCAATCCGGCTTTCGTGCTGCGGTTCCCGCTGATCGAGGCACCTTCCACGCGGCTCAATGCCTCCTCGTTCCCCTGCAGTCTTCGCTGGGACGTTCCTCTATGATCAAGCGAACAACACTCCTTACTCGGTCATCTCCCTCGAGTTGCATCCAACGCACACTGCGGGATCCTGTGGGCTCGATGCTGCGGCAACTGGGCGGCTCGCGGAGAGCCCGGGTCGCATCCCAATTCTCCAGCTCACCTCGTTGCACGTGTTTGTACCTTCACGTAGACAGAGGGCTGGCGTGCCTCCTGCGCATTCCATCGGCCGCACCTCTGCCTCGTGCGAGTGCGAACAAAACGTTTATTTGGCCACGCATTTGCGCCGGATAACTTCTGTGAAGTGCGAACGATTTTGGTTTTCCGCATGAATCTCATGCATCGTGACGAGTCTGCGTGCCCGCATGCTTTGAGGGAACATGCAGGAGTTACTCCTTAGCGCCACCAAATGCGGACCGTTCCAAACAGAGCCGTCAGTATTAACCGTCACGTTAACACACGTGGCCCTTACCGACACGAGCATCGTTTAACAACTGAAGTACCGTCACGTGGTCATTCCCATGCGGTACCTTCCACGCGTTAGGTGGCTGTCCATAAATGACGTCACGCACCTGGGGAAGGGGGGGCGGTCAGACATTTGTGACGATGTGTGACGAGGGTGGGGGGGTTTGAGAAATGTGGCGTCACATCAAAATGCGCAACTTTAAATAAATATAAACACGTTCTACTTAATTAAATATATATATTTTAATAAATGTTTTCTCCTACAACATCAGAGTGCAGCGCCACATTATAAACGCACTACAATGCCAATAGTTTAAAGCGATTTGCAGCATGTTCTATTTTTGGGGGGTGGGGTGGCAGAGCTTTGTGACGTCATATTTCCCAGTCGCGCCAAGCTGCCCCCCCCCCAACCTTACAAGGATCCCATTGGTTAGAGCGCGTACCACCTCTCGATCAGTGACGATGAACGACGTCACCGCCTGCTCGACGCAGGGCATGCTGGATGTTCGAGCGCGCGTGTGTGGTGTGAGGGCGATCTTTTGCGGTTAAAAATGTTGGGGATACAGAACGGGGACAATTTTATGAGATTGGCAAACGCAATATCTTGGGCTTTTTATCTTAAATTAATATTTCCCCCTAAGTGTGACGGTCACTTTTCAATTATAATCTGTACTTTGTGTATGTACATATGTAATGGGTTCCAGAGACACTTGTAGAGGTAACTTTTTTTATTTACAATACAACACTCCCACAGTCCTGATGCTCTGTTAAAGCCTAGGGACACAGCCTAGGAACACAGCCTACTCCTAGCGTGCCTGACACTGGCTACGCTCTCGGGTCCTCCGGCTACAATTACCCTAGGGAAGGCTACCTGACCCGACCCAGCCAAGGTGCGGGTCTAGACTCTGGCTTCCTCGGAACTCGCCCTTACAAGGGCGTAGAGTCGGGAGTCACAGAGTCCCACCACTGGCCCGCACAGCATCCCGGCCCTTACAAGGACAAGCGGGGCGAGGGGTCCAGGGTCCTAAGCTGGCTGGTCTTGGGTCTTGAGCTGCGATTGGCCCCAATCGGCTGGGGAGGTCCCCTTTTATGCCCTTTGCCCATCGATGGGAGGCGTTGCGTGGGATCATAGATCCCCCGCAGCCCCTCCCCCCCCCGTTGGTGGCGCCGAGGGGATTAGCTGTCTGGGGTCCCCATCGAGGGGTGGCGTTGCGTGGGATCGTAGATCCCCCGCAGNCCCCCCCCCCCTGGCGGTACGGGGTACCCTTGCAGATGGACCTCGTCTACCACTGCCGGTAAGCGTGGCCCATCTACGCCACTACACATATATAGAAACAAGTTGTCGCTGGACCGGTTAGCGACATTCAATGTCTCATCAGAAGAGTCAGGTTTGCTTAAACTGGTGAACTTCCAGATGCTCATATGTAACAGAGGCCCCTTGCCTATAAACATCAGGCACTAAGCGAGTCTGACTGTGCTGATGCGACAAATGAATGTCGAAACCGGTCCAGAGTTTAATTCTATTGAACCAAAGCTGCTGGAATAATAAACTGCCAGAAGGCCGTGTGGCTGATGGGACGTGCGCCACAACGTTTATTTGGAGAGACAGCTATGAGAGGTAGGCGTGTCCGTCCGCATGTTTCTTGAGGGATATAAGATTACATTCGTGATGCCCGAAGCGCAAGGCGTAAAGTATTTCCTTACAGACAGAAAGGTATAAGCTTCTTTCTTAGGCCGTGGTTCCATGCGACACATCTCGGGTCACGTGTCCACGTACAGACCAGCTGGTGCTAGGGAGATGATGATCTCGGGCCACGTGTCCGCACACAGACCACGTGGTGCACAGGCGACGACGATTCTCAACTCGGGCACCTCGTGAGTTCATGCCACGCTGCGTCACCGCGCGTGGGAACTCGCATCCAGGGCTGAGTCGTAGAGGAGCGGGGGAAAAAACGAGGTGCGCAACATTGAAACGATATTGACCTGTGGCAGCACGAGTCCTTGTTGTTTTGCTCACTACTTGTACCGGAATGATGTGATGTCAGACAGAGGAGGAGAAGCGGAGCCGTGCATTTGAAATTGCTCGAGAAATCATGCGCTCGGAGAAAAGGTGAGAAAACATCAATATCCCGTGTAGCCTCTAACGACTTTTGGGCCAAGTGCCGAGCAGCACCTATTAAGGTCGGCATGGCACACGATGGGGTGGGTGGCCAGCACCATCCCCGGCGCCTTTCTCTAACCCAGTGGCGTCGTTTAACACCACACCCGATACTAATTTGAGGCTTAGTCGACCTAGGGGAGCCTGACTGGTGCAGTAATCGTGACTGGTGTTTGCCCGTGAGCGGGAATTAAGTCGGTCGCCGGGTTCGTAGCGCACCGCGTTAACCGCTGTGCCACCGCTCAGTGTACACAATGCACACATGCACGTGCCCTCGCGATGCGTTGCTGTGGGGGGGGCAGATGCGACGTGAATTATTTCTAGTAAGGAAGCGTGCGTTTGTGTTTTTTTGGTATTTTACAGCTTTGTTGAGTCTATCAAGTTGCTCCATTTGGTAAGAGCGCACACACCCACACACACTCACTTCCATAAGGCTCATCATCATCGTCGTCATCACAAAACACCCTCTCATCAATAACACTGCCTTACAAAGGAAACGTATATAATGGGCAATATTTTGGGCATAGCCTCTCACAGCAAGATATGTCTACCTTCTGGCATCTCTATGTACTGTGAGAAGGGTCATTGTCCGAAACGTCGCCTATTATATACTCTATCAAGTCAGCCTGCTCGACAATACATCGTTTGCGTTCTAGGAAGTTTGTTGTGTTGTTGAGCCGCTCAACTTTGCGGTGACACATTAATTTCGTTCAGCCGCAACCACATTTGATTGAAGGCTTTAGAAACGCACACCTCATGGCGCGGGAGTCTTTACGGGTCCACCCTCAACGAAAACGCAGCGCTGCAAAGCGCGTGCCCATATGTAATGATTCGCGATGTTTGGTTGTTTCTTTATTTTTAAATGAACTGATGCGGAATGCGTGAAGCGGATGCGTTTCAGTTTCATTCATATATTAGGTAACCCTGTGAACCATGCGGCTCTTGACTCGTGCAACCGCAAAAAACAAAAACATTAACAAGAAACATCTTAAATAGACAACATGCAACAGAAAAATCCTGGAAAAAACAGCAAAGTCTTCCGTGTGCAAAAATCCAGTGGGATGCAAGTCAAACAATAACAACCATGAGACAATGTAGATTAAAGTTATCAGGCTAACTCTGTACTACAACAAACAAACATGGCTAACCAAAACGTTTTCGAAATCACCAAAATAAAGCTATAAAACAATGTAACAGTGATCATAGGAACTGTAATTCAATTTAACAACATGTACGACCAAACTTTGCAGCCATAGCTGGCTGCATGAGTCACTCCATAACAGCAGGAGCATCAGTAGCAGAAACAAAAATTTCAATACACCTTTAAAGATCAGAAAACTATAATAAAAACTCACGATCATACTTTGCAGCGGTCATCCGGAACGATACATTTGATTTCAGGCCACTCTGAATAGCAGTGGCAGCTCGGGGTGTACAACTCCTCTAGAGCAGTTTTGAGTGAAGATCTCACAGGTAGTGATCCAAGTTGCAGTTTATCGGCAATAGCATTCCAGACCCTGGGGCATCAATAAAAGGGCCTTCCTCCAGTATTTGGACGGCAATAAGGAATGTGAAGCTGTAAATGAGCGAAGACCTCAGGTCACATTTGTTCTTCGAAACAGAGAGGAGATCCAGCAGGTAGTATGCTGATTTTTTTGTAAGTACATCGTGAATAAATAAGATCTGATGCACAAGCCATCGATCTTAAGAGAAGTTAAGTTTGACCCAATGTAGAGATCGCAGTGGTGGGTCCTATATGGGCAGTTCAATGCAAATTTAAGGCCGAGTGATCATTGAGTCAGCTTCTTCAGTACAGTACTGGGGGCTGATTCATATACGATGTAACAGTAATCAAGTAGAGGCAGTACGGTAGCTTTGATCAATTCCAAGCGGAACATGGGGGGGAAGCAGTGCTTGTGTCGATACAGAAAACCATTTTTTTTCTTTTTACAATTATTCAATGTGATGTTGAAAATTCAGTTTTGAATCAGCGTGAAGCGGGATACGTGAAGCGTGATGAGTGAGGTGACCGCGTGCCTGGTGTGAGCCAAGGGGCCATGCTGCTGCGTCTGTTGCTGTCGCTCGCAGGAGTTCCGCGACGCGGTGGCGCACGCGGGCCACGCGCAGGGCTGGCCCGTGCTGGAGGACCGCGCGCTCGGCCAGATCCTCTCCTACCTGCCGCAGCTCTACGCGCTCAACCGCGAGCTGCTGCGAGACTTCGTGGAGCGCGTCTCACGTTGGTGCGAGCGCACGCATTGCCCCCCCCCAAGACCCCCTCCTACCCCCTATTACCCCCCCTATCACCCCCACCCACTCACTGCGCTCACCGCTCGCTCAACACGGGCGGCGCGGGGTGCCCCCCCCCTCGCTCGAGGGGGGGGGGGCATAGATCGAGTGGGGGGTAGGGATGGGTGGGATGGGTGGGGGAGTGGGTGGGATGGGTGGGTGGGGGGAGAGGAGGGAGTGGGTGGGATGAGTGGGGGAGTGGGTGGGATGGATTGGTGGGGGAGTGGAGGGAGTGGGTGGGGGGGTGGAGGAGTGGGTGGGGATGAGTGGTGGTAAGGAGGCATGGATGGGGGGGGGGGGTAAAACATTTCAAAGTAATTTATTTCTGGAATGAGGCGATGGGCAAAGATGTTGGGGAACGAGAGGAACTCCCGAGTCGGAGAAGTGCCGTGGGGTAGCAGCGCCGTGGCCTGCAGTCTGGCGACTGAACGCGGCGCGGTCTCTCTCGGCGCTTGGCACCGCTGCGATGAAAACGCGGGTCCGTGACGCCTTCGCCTGCGTGCGCTCGGCCGCTCCCGTGGCTTCTCGTGCGGTGTCACAGTCGGAGAGAGAGTGCGAGCACTTTGAGGGAGGGTGCTCATCAGCTACTGCATTGCCCCTGAGCCAGTGGTGGGAAATGACACGTTAATATGGCGGGGCCGAGCCTGTTCATCGGACGACATACAAAGCGGTGCCTATTTCATCGACCTCGAAAAGTTGAGATGAGTCTTGAAGACCCACGGTCAAGATGTGAACTCGCAAGTGTCCGATTGCGAGTAGCGCTTCCCCACTGAGGTCAACTAGCCGGAGGGCTGTGGGGGGGGGGGGGGTGCCGGTGGTCGAGGAGTGGAGGCCGCCCATAGCCACGAGGCGGACATTTGGTAGCGCACGAGGTCCTCGTGCACGCCGATAGTGGAGCACAATGGCAGATAACACAACAGCAACAACACGAGCTAAGACAATGATATCGCCATTCAAGATTAATATATTTTACGGGTGCCGCTTCATAGCACGTGGGAGGGGTCAGTGACCCCCCCCCCTCTGCCCACACTCCTGGGATTCTTAGACCACTGCTGCGAAACTTGCTGGACGTCTGTGAACACGATCTGCATAGCTCATCGGATCCCCGCAGTATACTTGCTTGCTCTGATTCTGTTATACGCCATGAACCATTTTAAATGTGAAGTATAATTGTTGCTGTGCATTTAATTTCTCAATGAGTTCAGAAATCGACTCTTTGTTCTCAGAGCATAGCGACCTGTGCCTCGACTATGACCCAACAGGCACTGCCTCGTGCAGAGGGCTGCTTCAGCGTGGAGCGATCTCCCAGACACAGCGAGAACGGACGCAGTCTGAGATCCTGTAAAAGGCCTGGACTGGACCTCACTCGCACTGAATCTAACTCGAACTGGACCTCACTCGCACTGAATCTCACTCGCACTGAATCTCACTCGGACTGAATCTCACTCGGACTGAATCTCTCTCGCACTGAATCTCTCTCGCACTGAATTTCACTCGGACTGAATCTCACTCGCACTGAATCTCACTCGCACTGAATCTCACTCGAACTGAATCTCACTCGGACTGAATCTCTCTCGCACTGAACGCTTTAATGATTCACGCATTTGGTTCGGTGTAATTTCCATTGCGTTATTACCGTATCAGTTATAGATCTAAAACACTGTGTGTTGATTACGGGATATTACGTGCGTGCTACGTAAGCCAAACGAGGATGCTCCATCCCAAGGGGGTTTNCCCCCCCCCCAAGTGAAATGTCTGACCTGGTGGCTCTTAACCTGAAGTGCACGCACCCAGGGGGTGCGAGGCATGGCCAGATTATTTTTCAAAGTTAAATCATCGCAACACAAATTAAGCACGTTAAGTACAAATACTTCGTTTCGTCAAACCTATGTATTCATTAACATTATTTATTGTTTAACGGTGGAGATCCAAGGGGGTGCAAGGCTGCAGTGAAGGTTAAGAAGCACTGCGCTCGACAGACACAGATATAATGACAATACAATGGGCGTGGAGACAATTGTGCCCTACCGTCTCTAACCACGCCCCTGTTTCTAACCACGCCCCCAACCGTCTCTGACCCCGCCCCCACCGTCTCTGACATCGCCCCCCCCCGTCTCTGACCTCGCTCCCCGTCTCTGACCTCCCCCCCCGTGCAGGGAGGAGAGTCCCCGCATAGCGGACGTGTTCGTGCGCAAGGGCCCTTACCTGAAGCTCTACTCGGCCTACGTGCGCGAGTTCGACAACAACATCGCCGTGCTGGACGAGAGCTGCCGTGCCATCCCGGCCTTCGCAGCGCTCGTGCGGGAGTTCGAGGCGAGTGCGCCCTCACCGCAAACTCACCAAACCCTCACCGCCTCACCGTTCTCACCGCACTCACTCCCCTCACTGTCCTCACTGCCTCACCAAACCCTCACCACTCTCACCGCTCTCACCGCACTCACTCCCTCACCGCCCTCACCGTTCTCACCGCACTCACTCCCCTCACTGTCCTCACTGCCTCACCAAACCCTCACCACTCTCACCGCTCTCACCGCACTCACTCCCCTCACCGCCCTCACCGCTCTCACCGCACTCACTCCCCTCACTGTCCTCACTGCCTCACCAAACCCTCACCACTCTCACCGCTCTCACCACACTCACTCCCCTCACCGCCTCACCGCACTCACTCCCCTCACTGTCCTCACTGCCTCACCAAACCCTCACCACTCTCACCGCTCTCACCGCACTCACTCCCCTCACCGCCCTCACCACTCTCACCGCACTCACTCCCTCACTGTCCTCACTGCCTCACCAAACCCTCACCACTCTCACCGCTCTCACCGCACTCACTCCCTCACTGCCTCACCAAACCCTCACCACTCTCACCGCTCTCACCGCACTCACTCCCCTCACCGCCCTCACCGCTCTCACCGCACTCACTCCCCTCACTGTCCTCACTGCCTCACCACCCTCACCACTCTCACCGCTCTCACCGCACTCACTCCCCTCACTGTCCTCACTGCCTCACCAAACCCTCACCACTCTCACCGCTCTCACCGCACTCACTCCCCTCACCGCCCTCACCAAACCCTCACCGCTCTCACCGCACTCACTCCCCTCACCGCACTCACTCCCTCACCGCCCTCACCAAACCCTCACCGCTCTCACCACTCTCACTGCACTCACCGCACTCACTCCCCTCACCGCCCTAACTGCACTCACCGCACTCACTCTCTTCACCGCCCTCACCAAACCCTCACCGCTCTCACCGCACTCACTCCCCTCACCGCCCTAACCGCACTCACCGCACTCACTCTCCTCACCGCCCTCACCAAACCTCACCGCTCTCACCGCACTCACTCCCCTCACCGCCCTCACCGCTCTCACCGCTCTCACCGCATTCACTGCCATCCGGCTGCGCCGCTCGTTTGCTGCCATCAAACTATTAAACTAAACTACTCAAACGATATTTTAGTATTTTACCAAGTAAGGCCCGCTGAGCTACCGAGCTATTTTACAGAAGCAACCCGGCTATCAACTTAGTGGCATATCATCACGTGCACATTCATAGCAGCCAAACACTCTAAATGCGCGATGTTCATTCTAAACGTGGAGGCAAAACCGGAGGACGCGGAGACAAATCCACGCCACCACGGGGAGAGAGAGACACGCAAACTCGAAATATACAGCGGCAGGTGTCAGGGTCGGTATTGAACCCATGACCTCCTGTATACCAGGCTAGGTAGTTAACATCTCCTAGCCACCGTGATGCCTTAATTGTGCCCCCCCCCCACCACCCTGGGCCCGTGCCTGCAGAGGAGAACTTGCTGCGGAAACCTTCCGCTGAAACACTTCTTGCTGAAGCCCGTGCAGAGGATCCCGCAGTACAAGTGGCTCCTGACCGGTGAGAGCCCTCTTACGNAAATACTCACCACCACTCACCACCACTCACTACCACTCACCTCCACTCACCACCACTCACCACCACTCACCACCACTCACCACCACTCACCTCCACTCACCTCCAACTCACCACCACTCACCTCCAACTCACCACCACTCACCACCACTCACCTCCACTCACCACCACTCACCTGCAACTCACCACCACTCACCACCACTCACCACCACTCACCTGCAACTCACCACCACTCACCANCACTCACCACCACTCACCACCACTCACCTCCAACTCACCTCCACACATCCAAGCACACCCCTGCTCCTCCTCTCCATCTTCACCGTCACGTGCTCGCGCACGGCCTCCACATCGAGGTGCCCCGGTCTTCCGTTCTCGTCTACGACCGTGTTCAACCACCACATGGCAAGTCACGACAACAACAACAACAACCCACTCACTCACCAACTCACTCACTCACCCACTCACCAACCCACTCACTCACCCACTCACTGACTCACCCACCCGCTCACACAACAACAACAACCGCTATTCGCCCCTAAGTGGCGGTGACGTCACCACAACGCTTGTGCCAGGCCATGTGCACCTTGAGGCCACGTGAAGTGTTGAACGCCCGCTGGCAGGTCACGGGGCAGACCCAGGTGCCACGGATCGACTGACTGAGACGACTGGCTGATGCACCACCTGTGCTCCCTACTGTGCCAACACACACTCACTCACCCACTCACTCACCAACTCACTCCCTACCCACCCGCTCACACACGCACTCGCCCACCCACTCACCCACCCACCCACCCACTCACACTCCACCCACCCACACTCCCACCCACTCACACTCCCACCCACTCACTCACCACCCACCACCCACTCACACTCCCACCCACTCACTCACCCACCTACCACCCACCTACCCACTCACACTCCCACCCACTCACACTCCCACCCACTCACACTCCCACCCACTCACACTCCACCCACTCACTCACCCACCTACCCACCCACCTACCCACTCACACTCCCACCCACTCACTCACACCCACCCACTCACACTNCCACCACTCACACTCCCACCCACTCACTCACCCACCTACCCACCCACCAACCCACTCACACTCCACCCACTCACTCACACCCACCCACTCACACTCCCACCCACTCACACTCCCACCCACTCACTCACCCACCTACCCACCCACCTACCCACTCACACTCCACCCAATCACGTTACCTCATTACGTCCGTTCCACGTCCACGACGCGCCGTGAGCCCCGGGTTAGCTCACTATACTCATGGTGACTGTTGAACGCGCGGAGCAACAACTCACATGAACCAGCGCTGCCTCAGTTGGCCAAGAGGCGTCGATCAACAATTAGGCACGAGGAAAATGCAGCCGACTTCAGCTGAACATGAACGGATGTGATTTCGTAATACCTGCCTTGCTGGGTCTCAGTGGTAACACTTGTGCCTCACAGCAATACACACCTGGGTTCAATTCTTGACTCGAGTGTATGTTCTCCCTCCGTTCTGCATGGGTGTCCTCAGCGTACTGCACAAACCCACCGCCCATAGACACACAAACGCACGATGTCACGGTGTTGGCCAAACATGCCATTGTAGCGGGACCCTCCTTCAAGAAATATTCTTCAGCGTGGCTTTCCTGGGTAAATATAAATGATGATCATTATTATTGCTGCCCCTGCTACTATCTCCCATGACGTGGGCCGATGGTGGCATCAACATTCACGCAATCTCCTCGCTGTAGAATCCCGTCCCCTCGCCTGCAAAGAATGAACGTGTTCACGCGTGTGTGCGTGTGTGCGTGTGACGTGTGTGCGTGCCTGTAGTGCCGTGGTTAGCGCGCTCCACTACGAACCCAGCCACCTGAGCTCGATTCTCCCACTCACGGCCAACAACCAGTGACGATTATTTGAACCGGTCCTGGGCTTTCCCTAGGTCGACTCAGCCTCGAATGAGTATCTGGTGCGATGTGTAAACATCAGCACTGGGGAGACAAAGGCGGCCGGGCGTGGTGTTGGCCACCACCCCTCTGTGCCGTGCCAGCCTTTGTAGGTGGTCATGACAGCACTTGTCCAACGGTCTATTAAGGCTTCACGGGGATCTTTGTCTCTGTGTGTGTGCCAGATTACTTGAGGCATCTGTCCCCGGACTCCCCAGACTACGCGGACACGCAGGGTGAGCGAGCACAGAGCACGCATCACGCTCACCCCACTCGCCATGCTCACGTGTGCAGAGTGCTGGGTGCGGGGCGGTGCGTGATGAGGATGTTTGCACGAGTGTGGTGGTGAGCCGACATCTGAACATCTGATCTAACGCTTTGCACTCAGTGTCACTCAGCTCCCCGGACGATGGTCTGCTATGCAGTGAGTCGTGGGTTCGATTCTGACCCTGACGCCTGCTGTGTGTTTGGAGTTTGCGGTGTCTCTCTCTCCCTGTGGTCACGCGGATTTTTTTCTCGGGTCCTCCGGTTTTCCCCTCCACATTTTGAAACACCGCATCTAGATTATGAGATGATTTCGCTGCTGTGGATTTCCACGTGATGATGATAAGACACGTCGTTGAGCTATCATTTGTGACAAAGTCGCTTCTGAAAATAAAACTAATGGCTCAGTGGGCTAAAATAGTTTAGTTAAATTTGTATAAAAAATTTTAGAGAGTTGTTTAACCTTGCCTATAATTTGCACTATTGTCCTGTTTTTTGTATTAGTTGTTGGAACGTTCTAACCTGCCCCTACTAGGAACATTTATGTCTAAATCTTGCACTTTATTTTATTCCTTAATTAAGTGTAACTTTCTAAACGATAACATTTTATACTGAAATTATGTATGTTACCTATTTTTTTATAGATTTATTTTTCTCTGATATGTTTACATCACGGGAAGGGTGTCTTGTTATTGATGAACCCCAAGTTAATAGTTTTTATTAGCTCACAGGGTACTTCAAAATAAACTGAATTGCTCTGTAAAAACAGAGCTTCATAGCTCATCGAATGCCTCCCAGGATAAGTAAATAATCTGATTCCGAAGTGGGGATGTGTTTGTCGGGGTGCTAGGGGACAGAGTCTGGCTCCCAGTGGGGGACACAACCGGAGCCCACGGTCGAAGTTTTACTTTTGACTTGGAAATGTCACCTGGCAAATGTGCAACATTTACAACAGCCGCCGTGTTGACGTTTGCATGCACAATCAACCTGAGGGTGAGGGAGTGGGGGGTGGTGGTGCAGGTGAGGAGTGGTGGTGCAGGTGGGGGGTGGGGGGTGGTGGTGAGGGGTGGGGGTGGTGGTGCAGGGTGGGGAGTGGGGGTGGTGGTGCTGGGTGAGGGAGTGGGGGTGGTGGTGGGGAGTNGGGGGTGGTGGTGCAGGGTGAGGGAGTGGGGGTGGTGGTGCAGGGTGAGGGGTGGGGGTGGTGGTGCAGGGTGAGGGGTGGGGGTGGTGGTGCAGGGTGAGGGAGTGGGGGTGGTGGTGCAGGGTGAGGGGTGGGGGTGGTGGTGCAGGGTGAGGGGTGGGGGTGGTGGTGCAGGGTGAGGGAGTGGGGGTGGTAGTGCAGGGTGAGGGAGTGGGGGTGGTAGTGCAGGGTGAGGGAGTGGGGGTGGTGGTGCAGGGTGAGGGATGGTGGTGCAGGGTGAGGGGGTGGGGGTGGTGGTGCAGGGTGGGGAGTGGGGGTGGTGGTGCAGGGTGAGGGAGTGGGGGTGGTAGTGCAGGGTGAGGGAGTGGGGGTGGTGGTGCAGGGTGGGGAGTGGGGGTGGTGGTGAGGGAGTGGGGGTGGTAGTGCAGGGTGGGGAGTGGGGGTGGTGGTGCAGGGTGGGGAGTGGGGGTGGTGGTGAGGGAGTGGGGGTGGTGGTGCAGGGTGGGGAGTGGGGGTGGTGGTGCAGGGTGGGGAGTGGGGGTGGTGGTGCAGGGTGGGGAGTGGGGGTGGTGGTGAGGGAGTGGGGGGTGGTGCAGGGTGGGGAGTGGGGGGGGGGGGGGGGGGGGGGGGGGGTGGGGGAGTGGGGGTGGTGGTGCAGGGTGAGGGAGTGGGGGTGGTGGTGCAGGGTGGGGAGTGGGGGTGGTGGTGAGGGAGTGGGGGTGGTGTGCAGGGTGAGGGAGTGGGGGGTGGTGGTGCAGGGTGGGGAGTGGGGGGTGGGGTGAGGGGTGGGGGGTGGTGGTGCAGGGTGAGGGAGTGGGGGTGGTGGTGCAGGGTGAGGGAGTGGGGGGTGGTGGTGGAGGGTGAGGGAGTGGGGGTGGTGGTGCAGGGTGGGGAGTGGGGGTGGTGGTGTGGGTGAGGAGTGGGGGTGGTGGTGCAGGGTGGGGAGTGGGGGGTGGTGGGGGGGGGGGGGGGGGGGTGGAGGGGGGGTGGGGGGGGGGGGGGGGAGGAGTGGGGGGGGATGTGGGTGGGGGGGGGTGGGGGGNTGGGGGAGTGGGGGGGTGGTGGTGCAGGGTGAGGGAGTGGGGGGGGTGGTGCAGGGTGGGGGATGGTGGTGCAGGGTGGGGGATGGGGGTGGTGGTGATAGGGTGTGAGGTGGTGGTGCAGGGTGAGGGAGTGTGAGATGGTTTGTGATTCCAGTGTCTGATGACTCTGGCTCAGTGAGTCGCTAATGGACTGCCCGGGTTCTCTTTGCAGCGGCCATCGCCATCATCAGTGAAGTGGCTTCTCACACCAACGATTGCATGCGCCAAGGGGTGAGGCGGCACGCCATGAGCCACCACACGCGCGCACAAAGACAAAGATCACCCGTATAGCCTGACACAGACTGTTGGGCCAAGTGCTGTTCGCGAATCGCACCTATGAAGGCCTGAACGGTACACAAGCGGGTGTGGGGTTGGCCAGTACCACGCTCCAGGCACCCATTTTGAGGCCGAGTCGACCTAGGGGAGGTCCAGGACGATGTTAAGATGTTCCTCAACGGTCGTTGTCCGTGAGCGTGAATCGAACTCGGGTCGCCGGGTTCGTAGTGCAGCGTGCTAATCACTACACCACCGCTCCCCACACACGCCCTTGGACGTTACGTACATGCACATGGTATCCAAAGTTTGAGATGTGACTACCTTCCTGTGTATTATGATTATTATCCGAAAGTGTCCATTTGTGTGCGATGCTCTGGATCTCACAAACGGGTCGTGGGAGGCAGGCGTGCATGACACTGGCAAACTAAATTGTTCCTGGGAAAAGAAAGATCATGAATATTGTGCAATGGTTACATAGCGTCCGTTAATGCTGCACTTCAAATGAACGTGCCTGAACACGTGCTTTGTATCGTTTGTTGCTGTAACGATTTTGCCCCGTGCCCCATATTGGACATCTGTAAAAGAAAAGTGCTTTATTGCTCATCGGATTCTTGCTGCAGTCTAAACACAAGATTCTGATTCTGATATTTTTAAATTTCTGTCAATACAACAGGAGTTGTGTTAAGATGTTCAAAACACCAGATACCATCTGCAAGACATCACGTCCGCATTCACCTACATGCGGTGAACATGCAAACATGACAGCCTTCTTTATGGCCTAGTCTCACCGGTGTTAGACCTCAGGGGCCGCCCATAAATGACGTCACGCGATTTTGGACGATTATTGACCCCCCCCCTCGTCACACGGCGTCACAAAAAGTCAGACCCCTCTCAAATATGACGTCACAAAGCTCTGCCCCCCAAGGTGCGTGACGTCATTTATGGACGGCCCCTAAGACAATGCCATATATTATCTGAGCATGTTTGTTTGTATGCTCACCGCAAGCAGCGGGTGTGGTTAACGCAGTAATTGATTCCTTGCACAAGGCATCTACTTGTTGTTTGAACGTCTCAACACAACTCCTGTTACGTGCCAGAACGGCTACAAACCTATTCTTACTTTTCACACTTTTCTACTGGCCAAAAGAAGGACCTGTGGAATGTTTATTTGTCAATCACATGGTTGCGTCCACAGANCCCCCCCCCCCGCTCCCTCCTTCACGCCCAGGCTCTGCCTCCCTTGGTATGGTCCAAATGTGAGGTAGGTGGCACGTGGCCGTAGTAATCACGGATGTGTTGCAGAAATATTTCCCCGGGTCACCGACCCCGAGAATCATCGACCGGAAGAATCCGATGAGCTCTGAAGCTCCCCCCCCGCCCCCACGGATGTCCAGAGAGACGCGGCTCAAGCGAATTGTCATGACGTTGGCCGCGAGGCCAATGAGCGTGCGTGAGAACGAGGGGGGTTGGTGATCGATGTCGATGATGCTGCTGCTGCTTTCGTGACTTGGTGGCAGGATAACTTCCAGAAGTTGCTGCAGATCCAGCAGAGTCTGCAGGCAGCCCCGAGGTGGTGCAGCCAGGACGCGTGAGTAGCGCCCGCGCGGCTCCTGAAGTCACCGAGAGGAGCTGTTGGGGTGGGGGGGTGATTGCGTGCCTGCTGTGTGTGTGCCTGGCTGTGTGTGTGCCTGGCTGTGTGTGTGACTGGGAGATTGAATGCCTGGCTGTGTGTGACTGGCTGTTTGCATCACTGGCTGTGTGTGTGACTGGTGTGTGTGTGACTGGGAGATTAATGCCTAGCTGTGTGTGTGACTGGCTGTGTGTGTGACTGGCTGTTTGTGTGACTGGGAGATTGAATGCCTGGCTGTGTGTGTGACACTGGCTGTGTGTGTGACTGGCTGTGTGTGTGNCGTGTGTGTGACTGTGTGTGTGTGCCTGGCTGTGTGTGTGTGNCTGTGTGTGTGACACTGGCTGTTTGCATCACTGGCTGTGTGTGTGACTGGTGTGTGTGTGACTGGCTGTGTGTGGGACTGGCTGTGTGTGTGACTGTGTGTGTGTGACTGGCTGTTTGTGTGAGGCTGTGTGTGTGACTGGCTGTGTGTGTGAACGTGTGTGTGTGATGGCTGTGTGTGACTGGCTTTGTGTGAGACTGGNTGTTTGTATGACTGGCTGTGTGCGTGACTGGCTGTGTGTGTGACTGGCTGTGTGCGTGACTGGCTGTGACTGGCTGTGTGTGAGACTGGCTGTGTGTGTCCGGCAAAAACAACCTCCTACCTCCTCGCGGTGCCGGACGGGCAACACTGTCGTGGACATTGCTGTGGGGGAGGGCCAATGCCTATTGGCCTCTCCCTCATGGCGTCTGTGACCACCATAGTGGCTAAACGGGGGCTCTGGACGGGTGCGAGGGGCTGGTAACCCCTCCACCTTCAATTAATTACCACGAGACCACGACTTAAACATAAATATGTGCCGGAGGCCCGGGGGACAGGCTTCTATGACGTCTCCTGGCCAACCCCAATTGGCGGAGCCAGGAGATTGAATCTTCACCCTCGGGCTCCTCCAGAAACAACATAAAACCACTGAGATGGCCACGTGGAATGTTCGAACACTCACTACGGAAGAGAGGCTGCCACTCCTCTGTCGGGAGCTGGCCGGCACCGCCTGGATCTCTGTGGCATTCAGGAGGTCCGGTGGACCGTTCTGGCTCCTGCACCATGAGGGGTGGACAGTCCTCCACTCAGGACAGGAGACTGCCAAACAACAGGGTGTGGCTCTTCTTCTGAACAAAAGAATGAAGGTGGCGTGGAGCGTGGCGGTGAGGTGTGGGAAGCTGTAAGCCCAGGATACTTTGGGCTCGCCTTCCATCAACTGGAGGCGAGAAGTGGTGGTCGTGGTTACTTATGCCCCACCGAAGACGAACATCCGTGGAGGGATGCAGGCAAAGCGATGAGTCAGATGCCTTCTATGACCTGTCACAGGTGCTGGCTAAAGTGGCCACTCGGACAGAGTCATCTTGTTGGGTGACTTCAATGCCCGAGTTGGTCATGATGCTGGCACTGGTCTGGAGTGATTGGAAGGCATGGCCAGATCAGCTCAATAACAACGGTAGGAGGCTGCTAGATTTTTGTGCAGCCATGGGCTTGTAATTACCAACACGCTCTTCCGGCATCGGCGATCCACACAACGTCATGGATGCATGCCTGGTCCAAGCAAGAACATCTGCTGGACTGCATAGTGACGGACCAGCGGATGCGAGCCCATGTCCTTGACACCAGGACCTACCGTGGAGCTGATCTGCCCTCTGACCATCGACTAGTCATCTGTAAGATGCGCCTGCCATTCTTCCACTCCGGTGGTGGGTGTACACCAGGACCCCATTCAAACCAAAAGTGGCCTGGTCTCAGTTATCTGATGAATTTCATCATCGCTTGCAGCTGGGGTTGGCATCGTCCCCCACTCCTCCTGATGTCGAGGGTAAATGGGCGAGGTTTAGGACTGTGACTCATGCAGCTGCAATGGCTGCTTTGGGTACGCGGTCCAGACCTCCCCAGAAACCCTGGCTGACAGAGGAGGTGTTCAGGTTAGTTGAGATAAGCGACAGGCCCACTCTCATCGGCTACAGCATCCCACGTCAGAGAATGAGGTTTACCGCAACCTTCGCTCGGAGGTTCGGAGAGCCGTAAGGTGCTGCAAGGATGGGTGGTGGTCGCGGGTTGCTGAGGAGATAGAGTTTGCCTCAGTGGCCCGCAATCACAAATCACTATTTAACTCCATCAAAAAGTAACCTGCAGCGCCACACCTATTACCATCATTAGGGGAAAAACGGTGATCTATCTCCGACCCCAGGGACAGGTTTGCAGATTTGCTGAGCATTTCTGTGAGGTCCTGGGGGAGGGGAAATCCCTGAACCAGGAAAACATCATGGCACAAAGTNGGGATAACCCTGCTGAGGCTGCGGTGCCTCAAATATTGGAAGAGTCCACCCCTGTGAGTGGCTGGATGAGGTACCATCTGTTGAGGAAGTACTGAAGGCGATCCGGAGTCTGAGACCAGGAAAGGCACCGGCAGAGATGATCTCCCAAGCGAAATGCTGAGGAGGGTGGCGTTTGTGCACAGACTGCCCTATAGACATCATAACAACAGTCTTGACCACTGGACGGGTTCCGCAGGATGGAAGGATGCCCTGGTGGTCCCCCTTTTTAAGAAGGGGACCGCACAGACTATAACGACTACAGGGGCATCTCCCTCAGTGTGCCGGGAAAGGTCCTGGCAAGGATTATTCAACATTGCATTGCTAGGCACGCTGAGGAGGGCTTGCGAAGCCCCAATGTGGTTTCAGGAAAGGGCAGTCCTGCACAGATGCCATATTTTCTGTCGGTCTGCTACAACAGAGGTGTAGGGAATTCCNACAAGACCTACATCTCTGCCTTATTGACCTGGTCAAGACCTATGATACCATCAGTAGGCCTGGGCTCTGGGTTGTTCTTCGTGCTTTCGGAGTCCCTGACCCTCTGCTCACGATCATTAAGGACCTTCATGATGGTGAGCGGGCCCGGGTAAAACTACGTGGCCGGAGTCAGAGCCTTTCCCTGTACACCTTGGGTGTGGCAGGGATGTCCTCTGGCTTCCACATTATTTAACATCTATTATGACCGCGTAGTTCGTGAAGTCTTCAATAGCTGTACCAGGGAATTTTCGTTTGGTACAGATGTAATGGGAGGCTGATCGACGCCCAGGTGCGATCAAGAGATGGCTCCCTATTGGTCAACCATGTTATGTATGCCGATGANTTGGTAATAGCTGCTCATTCAGAAGAGGAGTTGGAGACGCTGCTGCTGAGACTGGAGCGCGCCACTAAGAGGTGGGCCTTACCATCAGCCCCACCAAAACTAAGCACCTGCCTGGGTATTTTTACCATTGGACACTCCACCCCACAACTCCCAATTGGTGATGGGCAGTTGTGGAGAGAGTGGAGAGTTTCTCATACCTGGCAGTGTGCTAATGACCGGCTANCAGCAGAGGTCTCACTCCGAATCAGTCGAGCGGCAATATCTTTTCATCGGTTGCATAACGCTGTGTGGAAGCTACCTGGTCTGTCGCTCCGCATGAAGCTTCAGGTCTTCTCGGCCACGGTCATTCCCTCCCTTCTCTACGCTTGCGAAACGTGGACCCCCCTAGTGGAGCATCTTCGCCGTTGGAAACATTTAGGCTGGGTTTAACCAGGCTGGATTGTGTGAGGAGATCACAAGTCCTTGAACGATCTGGGTAAAGTCCCATCGGTGAGCTCCTCCGGCAGGCAAGGCTGCGTTGGCTGGGTCATGTAGCCCGCATGCCCAGCCACCGCATGCCTAACAGCTTTTGTTCGGCCGGATCGAGGGGCTAAACGGGCGCGGCACGGGCTGGAGAAGAGATGGAGTGATGTGGTACAGGAGGACGTGGAGCTGAGTGGACTTGCCGATGACTGGTACCAGCGGTGTCAAGATCGCCTCAGTGGAGGAGGCTCGTGAAGGACGCTACTGGGCAGTTGGAGGGAGGAGGAGCGACGCTCACAACAACGAGCGGAGCGCCGGGTGGCTAAAGCACAGCAAGTTGGTACAGTAGGGGCACAGGTGGTGCATCAGCCAGTCATCTCGGTCATCTCGGTCAGTCGACCGTGGCACCTGGGTCTGCCCGTGACCTCCTGNCACCGGGCGTTCGACATTTCACGTGGCCTCAAGGTGCACTTGGCCTGGCACAAGCGTCGTGGTGACGTCACCGCCACTTCGTGGCGAATGGCGNTTGTTGTTGTTGTTGNTGTGTGTGACTGGCTGTGTGTGTGACTGGCTGTGTGTGTGAGTTGTGTGAGAGTGTGTGTGTGAGACTGTCTGNTTGTGAGACTGTGTGTGTGTGATGGCTGTGTGTGTGAGCTGTCTGTGTGTGACTGGCTGTGTGTGAGTGGCTGTTTTGTGTGACTGGCTGTGTGTGAGATGGCTGTGTGTGTGACTGGCTGTGTGTGTGTGTGTGTGTGATTGGTGTGTGTGAGTGTGTGTGTGAGACTGGCTGTTTGTGTGATGGCTGTGTGTGTGACTGGCTGTGTGTGTAACTGGCGTTTGTGAGACTGGTTGTGTGTGTGACTGGCTGTGTGTGTGACTGCTGTGTGTGACTGTGTGTGTGAGACTGGCTGATTTGTGTGACTGGCTGTGTGTGAGACTGGCGTGTGTGTGNCTGGCTGTGTGTGAGTGGCTGTGTGTGTGACTGGCTGTGTGTGAGTGAGNGTGTGAGACTGGTTGTGTGTGTGACGTGTGTGTTTGGCTGTGTGTGACTGTCTGTGTGTGTGACTGGCTGTGTGTGACTGGCGTTTGTGTGACTGGCTGTGTGTGTGACTGGCTGTGTGTGTGACTGGCTGTGTGAGAGACTGGCTGTGTGTGTGACTGTGTGTGTGAGACTGGCGTTTGTGTGAGCGTGTGAGAGACTGGCTGTGTGTGAGCGTGTGTGTGACTGTGTGTGTGAGTGGCTGTGTGTGTGACTGTCTGTGTGTGAGACTGTGTGTGTGTCACTGGCGTGTGTGTGACTGNCTGTGTGAGAGACTGNCTGTGTGTGACTGGCTGTGTGTGAGACTGGCNGTGTGTGACTGTGTGTGAGAGACTGGCTGTGTGTGTGACTGGCTGTGTGTAGACTGGCGTGTGTGTGACTGGCTGTGTGTGACTGGCGTGTGTAACTGGCGTGTGAGAGACTGGCTGTGTGTGTGACTGGCTGTGTGTGTGACTGGCTGTGTGTGAGACTGGCGTGTGTGTGTGNCTGTGTGTGTGACTGCTGTGTGTGTGACTGGCTGTGTGTGACTGGCTGTGTGTGTGACTGGCTGTTTGTGTGACTGGCTGTGTGTGTGACTGGCTGTGTGTGTGACTGGCTGTGTGTGAGACTGGCGTGACTGGCTGTGTGTGTGACTGGCTGTGTGTGACTGGCTGTGTGTGTGACTGGCNGTGTGTGTGACTGGCTGTGTGTGTGTGTGTGCTGGCTGTGTGTGTGACTGGCTGTGTGTGACTGGCGTGTGTGTGACTGGCTGTTTGTGTGACTGGCTGTGTGTGTGTGGCTGTGTGTGAGACTGGCTGTGTGTGTGACTGGCTGTGTGTGTGACTGGCTGTGTGTGTGACTGGCTGTTTGTGTGACTGGCTGTGTGTGTGACTGGCTGTGTGTGACTGGCTGTGTGTGACTGCTGTGTGTGAGTGNCTGTTTGTGTGACTGGCTGTGTGTGTGTGGCTGTGTGTGACTGGCGTGTGTGTGACTGGTTGTGTGTGTGACTGGCTGTGTTTGTGACTGGCTGTACTGGCGTGTGTGAGAGGCTGTGTGTGACTGGCTGTGTGTGTGACTGGCTGTGTGTGAGACTGGCTGTGTGTGTGACTGGCTGTGTGTGAGACTGGCTGTGTGTGTGGGCTGTGTGTGTGACTGGCTGTGTGTGAGTGGCTGTGTGGTGTGGCTGTGTGTGAGACTGGCTGTGTGTGACTGGCTGTGTGTGTGACTGGCTGTGTGTGTGACTGGCTGTGTGTGACTGGTGTGTGTGTGACTGGCTGTGTGTGAGACTGGCAGTTTGTGAGTGGCTGTGTGTGAGACTGGTGTGTGTGGTGGCTGTGTGTGTGACTGGTTGTGTGTGTGACTGGCTGTGTTTGTGNCTGGCAGTTTGTGAGTGTGTGTGTGAGCTGGTGTTGTGTGACTGGTGTGTGTGTGACTGGCTGTGTGTGAGACTGGCTGTGTGTGTGACTGGCTGTGTGTGAGACTGGTGTGTGTGTGACTGGTGTGTGTGTGTGGTGTGTGTGAGACTGGCTGTGTGTGTGACTGGCTGTGCTGGCTGTGTGTGAGACTGTGTGTGTGTGNTGGCTGTGTGTGTGCTGGTGTGTGTGCTGGCTGGTGTGTGNCTGTGTGTGTGAGACTGGCTTTGTGGACTGGTGTGTGTNAGACTGGTGTGTGTGAGACTGGNGTGTGTGTGAGCTNTGTGTTGACTGGCTGTGTGTGTGACTGGTGTGTGTGGTGGCTGTGTTGTGACTGGTGTGTGTGAGACTGGTGTGTGTGTGACTGGCTGTGTGTGAGATGGTGTGTGTGNCTGTGTGTGTGTGTGTGTGTGTGGCTGTGTGTGAGACTGAGTTGTNTGTGTGACTGGNTGTGTGTGAGTGGCTGTGTGTNTGCTGNTGTGCTGCGCTGATGTNTGTGTGTGTGTGACTGTGCTGTGTGTCGGGACTGGCTGTGTGTGTGNCTCTGTGTGTAGACTGTTGTGTGTGTNTGTGACTGGTGTGTGTGTGACTGGTNTGTGTGTGTGGCTAGTGTGTGTGTGTCTGTGTGTGTGTGTGTGTGTGTGTGTGTCGAGACTGTGTGTGTGTGTGTAGTGNCTGTGTGTGTGGCTGTGTGTGTGTGGNTGTGTGTGTGCTGTGTGTGTGTGTGACTGTGTGCTGGTGGTGTGTGGCTGTGTGTGTGGTGTTTTGTGTAACTGNTTGTGTGTAGAGACTGCCGTGTGTGTGTGTGGCTGTGTGTGTGATNCTGTGGTGTTGTGCTGTGTGTGACTGTGTGTGTGTGTGTGTGTGCTGTGTGTGTGTGTGTGTGTGTGTGTGTGNTGTGTTGTGTGTGTGTGACTNTGCNGTTTGTGTGTNGCTGTGTGTGGCTGTGTGTGTGTTGCTGTGTGTGAGTGTGTTACTGTTTGCGTGTGGNTGTGTGTGGTGTATGTGTGTGTGGCTGTGTGTGTGACTTGTGTTGTGTACTNGCTGTGTGTGTGTGTGTTTGTGAGTTACTCTGTGTGTGTGTGTGTGTGTCTGTGTNTGTGTNAGCTGTGTGTGGCTGTGTGTGTCTGGTTACTGTGTGTCGTAGTCNGTGTGTGTGTCTGTGTGTGTGTGGNTGTGTGTGTGTGGTGTTTGTGTGTGTGCTGTGTGTGTGTGGTGTGTGTGTGTGTGTGTGTGACTCTGTGTNTGAGTGGTGTTGTGTGGGTGTGTGTGTGACTGGTGTGCGTGTGTGTGCTGTGTGTGTGACTTGTGTTGTGACTTGTGTTTGTGTGGCAGTTTGTGAGTCTGTGTGTGAGACTGGCTGTTTGTGTGACTGGCTGTGTGTGTGACTGGCTGTGTGTGAGTGGNTGTGTGTGTGATGGCTGTGTGTGAGTGGTGTGTGTGTGTCTGTGTGTGTTGTGTGACTGGCTGTGTGTGTGACTGGCTGTGTGTGTGACTGGCTGTGTGTGAGACTCTGTGTGTGTGACTGGTGTGTGTGAGACTGGCAGTTTGTGAGACTGGCTGTGTGTGATGGCTGTGTGTGAGACTGTGTGTGTGTGACTGGTTGTGTGTGTGACTCTGTGNTTGTGACTCTTTGTGAGACTGGCTGTGTGTGAGTGGCTGTTGTGTGACTCTGTGTTGTGACTCTGTGTNTGAGTGGTGTGTGTGTGACTGGCTGTGTTGAGACTCTTTGTGACTGGCTGGTGTGTGACTGCTGTGTGTGAGACTGGCTGTGTGTGTGACTCTGTGTGACTCGTTACTCTGTGTNTGTGACTCNGTGTGTGTGACTGGCTGTGTGTGACTGGCTGTGTGTGTGACTCTGTGTGTGAGACTGGCAGTTTGTGAGACTGTGTGTGTGAGACTCTGTTGTGAGACTCTGTGTGTGTGAC
Source organism: Lethenteron camtschaticum (assembly GCA_018977245.1). NCBI lineage: Eukaryota > Metazoa > Chordata > Hyperoartia > Petromyzontiformes > Petromyzontidae > Lethenteron > Lethenteron camtschaticum. Next base: position 10,941,094 of record MU249606.1, read on the forward strand.
TCTGTGTGTGTGACTCTGTGTGTGTGACTCTGTGTTGAGACTCTGTGTTGTGACTCTACGTGTGACTGTTGTGTGNTGTGTGTGTGACGGCTGTGTGTGAGACTGGCTGTGTGTGACTGTGCTGTGTGTGTGACTGGCTGTGTGTGTGACTGGCTGTGTGTGACTGGCTGTGTGTGTGACTGGCTGTGTGTGAGACTGGCTGTGTGTGTGACTGGCTGTTTGTGTGTGGCTGTGTGTGTGTGTGTGTGTGACTGGCTGTGTGTGGGACTGGCTGTGTGTGTGACTGTGTGTGTGAGACTGGCTGTGTGTGTGACTGGCTGTGTGTGTGACTGGCTGTGTGTGTGCCTGCTGTGTGTGAGACTGGCTGTGTGTGTGACTGGTTGTGTGTGTGACTGGCTGTGTGTGAGACTGGCTGTGTGTGAGACTGGCTGTGTGTGTGACTGGCTGTGTGTNAGACTGGCTGTGTGTGTGACTGGCTGTGTGTGTGACTGGCTGTGTGTGTGACTGGCTGTGTGTGAGACTGGCTGTGTGTGTGACTGGCTGTGTGTGAGACTGGCTGTGTGTGTGACTGGCTGTGTGTGTGGCTGTGTGTGAGACTGGCTGTGTGTGTGACTGGTTGTGTGTGAGACTGGCTGTGTGTGTGACTGGCTGTGTGTGAGACTGTGTGTGTGTGACTGGCTGTGACTGGCTGTGTGTGTGTGAGCTGTGTGTGACTGTGTGTGTGACTGGCTGTGTGTGTGACTGGCTGTGTGTGAGTGGCTGTGTGTGTGACTGGCTGTGTGTGTGCGCTGGTGCGTGNCTGTGTGTGTGTGAGCTGTGTGTGTGACTGGCTGTGTGTGTGTGGCTGTGTGTGAGACTGGCTGTGTGTGTGTGGCTGTGTGTGTGTGGCTGTGTGTGAGTGTGCTGTGTGTGAGNCTGGCTGTGTGTGTGACTGGCTGTGTGTGACTGTGTGTGTTTGACTGGCTGTGTGTGACTGGNTGTGTGTGTGACTGGCTGTGTGTGTGTGGCTGTGTGTGAGACTGTGTGTGTGTGACTGCGTGTGTGTGTGGCTGTGTGTGAGTGGCTGTGTGTGAGACTGGCTGTGTGTGTGACTGGCTGTGTGTGGACTGTGTGTGTGTGACTGGCTGTTTGTGTGACTGAGCTGTGTGTGTGACTGGCTGTGTGTGTGACTGGCTGTGTGTGAGACTGAGTTGTGTGTGTGACTGGCTGTGTGTGAGTGGCTGTGTGTGTGACTGGTTGTGTGTGTGACTGGCTGTGTGTGAGACTGGCTGTGTGTGACTGGCTGTGTGTGTGGCTGTGTGTGTGTGTGTGTGACTGGCTGTGTGTGACTGGCTGTGTGTGTGACTGGCTGTGTGTGTGCCTGGCTGTGACTGGCTGTGTGGCTGTGTGTGTGACTGGCTGTGTGTGTGTGTGTCGAGACTGGCTGTGTGTGTGTGGCTGTGTGTGGGACTGGCTGTGTGTGTGACTGGCTGTTTGTGTGACTGGCTGTGTGTGTGACTGGCTGTGTGTGTGNCTGGCTGTGTGTGAGACTGTGTTGTGTGTGTGACTGGCTGTGTGTGAGACTGGCTGTGTGTGTGACTGGTTGTGTGTGTGACTGGCTGTGTGTGAGACTGGCTGTGTGTGTGACTGGCTGTGTGTGACTGGCTGTGTGTGAGACTGGTTGTGTGTGTGACTGGCTGTGTGACTGGCTGTGTGTGACTGGCTGTGTGTGACTGGCTGTGTGTGAGACTGGTTGTGTGTGTGACTGGCTGTGTGACTGGCTGTGTGTGTGACTGGCTGTGTGTGTGACTGGCTGTTTGCGTGACTGGCTGTGTGTGTGACTGGCTGTGTGTGTGACTGGCTGTGTGTGAGACTGGTTGTGTGTGTGACTGGCTGTGTGTGTGACTGGCTGTTTGTGTGACTGGCTGTGTGTGACTGGCTGTTTGTGTGACTGGCTGTTTGTGTGTTGGATCTGCTGCCCGTGTCCCACGCCTTCTCTTTGTTTCAGGTTTTTCTCAAGGAAGGAACTCTGTTTAAGCTGTGCCGGAAAGCGCTCCAGTCTCGCATGTTTTTCTTGGTAACGCCCAGCTTCCCCTGCACACACACACAGATACACGCACACACACATACGTGAGCTCATATACACAACACATAGAGATACACGCACACACACGTGTGATCCCATATACACAAACACACAGTGAGACATGCACAGACTCACACACTTTTGGTGCTTACACGCATGCACATATGAACCGATACCCCAAAGCCTTGCCGTTGTTTTTAAAGATAGGAGCTGAGATCTGCACCCCAATCTCCACTGTACATTTCATTGCAACAGCCCTGTCAGTTTTAAAACCATCCACGTCGCGTCGTTGCTCCACGTCGCGTCATTGCTCTGTCACATCGTTACTCCACGTTACATCATCCCTTTGTGTCATGTCGTTACTCTGTGTCACTCGTTACTTTTTGGCGTTACTCTGTGTCACTCGTTACTCTGTGTCGTTACTCTGTGACACTCGTTACTCTGTGTCACTCGTTACTCTGTGTCGTTACTCTGTGTCAATCGTTACTCTTGTGTCGTGTCGTTACTCTGTGTCACTCGTTACTCTGTGTCACTCGTTACTCTGTGTCGTTACTCTGTGTCACTCGTTACTCTGTGTCGTTACTCTGTAACACTCGTTACTCTGTGTCACTCGTTACTCTGTGTCGTTACTCTGTGTCACTCGTTACTCTGTATCGTTATTCTGTGACACTCGTTACTCTGTGTCACTCGTTACTCTATGTCGTTACTCTATGTCGTTACTCTGTGTCGTTACTCTGTGTCACTCGTTACTCTGTGTCGTTACTCTGTGTCACTCGTTACTCTATGACACTCGTTACTCTGTATCACTCGTTACTGTGTCGTTACTTTGTGTCACTCGTTACTCTGTGTCACTCGTTACCCTGTGTCGTTACTCTGTGTCACTCGTTACTCTGTGTCGTTACTCTGTGTCAATTGTTACTCTGTGTCACTCGTTACTCTGTGTCGTTACTCTGTGTCACTCGCTACTCTGTGTCACTCGTTACTCTGTGTCGTTACTCTTGTCGTGTGTGCTGGATTGGTGCTTCATTACATTTCACACATTTTGGGTTCAGCTGCATTTATCAGTCTCAGAATTGAACGCCGGTTGCGAAGGCCACGTCGATGCGTTGACACTCCGAGTCGTGAACGTTGAATCCGTTGGTTCACGCGACCTCTCCAGCCAAAAAACTCACCTCCATATTCACGGCGGTGTAAATCAGAACCCGCTCTTGAACTGACCCTTGAACCTGAATGACGTCACAAAAATTCAATAACTGGATGGGGAGGTGATTCGTCACAATTCCACTTGGTAATATCACAGACAACATCTGTAAACATATTTTCTTCATTTGCATTCCATATAAATCATAATCATCATCAGGAGCAGCAGCATGTGCTGCATTAGCTGTGTGCTCTTGTAGACCGATGTAGGTACGGCCGCTGAACTCTTTTGTTATGCTGGGGGGGGGGGGGCACCAGTGACGTGCGGTGAGGTCAATGGCTGTGGAGTCACACACTGAGGGGGTCGTGTTAGACACGTCCCCCTCAGTGAGGCAGATGTGATAGCTGCCTCCCCTGGCGCTTTTTAATTGCAGTTTCATGACGAGACCAGTGAGCCTAAATCTCTTTATACACACACGTGAAATAAGTTACCTGGAGTATGGAAGGCGAGGACATGAAATGAAGGGGTCTACAAACATTACATTGGTGACATGCTGAGATAGTAGCAGGCACGCGCAGTTACTGAGGGGTTGCGCAATCAGAGGGGAGGCTGAGCTCGTCGCTGCCTCACCTCTCGTCTCTCCCTGTATTTGCAGCGGAGCTCTGCAAATTTGCCGATTTTGACTATAAAAATGATTGTAATCGTACAGAAATGACATTCATAACACCGATCAGTGGAAACATCTTAAGTGTTATTTGATTATAATTTTTTCTTACTTTTCGTAAAATCTACTTCCATTGGAGTATGACAGGTGAGGGAGGCTCTGCCTGCCCTGCCTCCCCTGACCGCACGTCCCTGGTGTGCACTGCTGGGCCTTGACTCGAACCGCATGCCCCCACCCCCTTCAACTTCTACCCCTGCTCTCGCCGCCCTCCCCTCCCCCACCACGGCACGGTGCCGAGCAGATGAACGACGCTCTTCTGTACGCCACAGCCCAGCCGAGCGGGCGCGTGAAACTCAACAGCGAGATCTGCCTGGGCAGCCTGCAGGTGTGGCCGGCGCTCACAACCGGGGCTTTTAACACCGAGGGCCATCGTCGATCAGCCACGGTCCGGCCGTGTCCGTCTAGTGCTCGCCGAGCTGCATTGGCTTCGGGCTACCGAACGAACACGTTCTAGGGTTGCACTCATTACACGTAAAGTGCGTGTCACAAAGGAACCCAAATGCCTCGCGGATCTCGTCAAGGAGCATAAACCACCACGAGAACTCCGGTCATCCTCGCGTCAGCGGGTTTTGGCTCACCGCATCGCGCGCTCTTTTGATGCGCTTCTACGGCCGTCTAGAACGCTCTTCCTTCTGATATTAGGAAGCCACCGGAGCTATGCACTTTTTATTATCTAGATTGAAAAGTCATTTCTTTAAAAATGCTTTTTATGTTTAGTTTGTTGTTCTTCTCCGGCACCTCCAATAAGCGCGGTCGGCTACGTCCCATTTGTAAGAAGTTAAACACGCATACATACAAACAAACGTCTATCCACTTGTGGACGGAGGCCTCTCCACACTTGTCGCTCTCCTTCACGGTCCTGCGATGCCACAATTCATCGGCTGCACGTGAGGGCTGATTTCATTGGTGCAAATCCACGGTCGTGAAGGGTGGGGGAGGGGGGTGGAGGGGGGTCCCTATTTTTACCATCCACGGGTTCCGTTGCAGGGCCCTCTTGTGTGAATCTTAGGGAAAGTTGACGCCTTGCTCCCCCCACCACCTCCGAGTGCAGCACAGTTTGCTGCATGGTCACGGTACAGCACGGGCGTGGAGAGAGCGCCAGCGCTCATTGTGTGTGCGTGTGTGTACGTTTAACTTTTTTGCACGGTACGTAGCTGACCGTGCTAATCGAGGTGCGGAGAGGGCATGCGCCGGGGCGTTGCGGTGCGTGCGCACACCGACTCGAGCGAACGCGTGCGTGCATGCCTGCGTGTGTGCCTGCGTGCGTGCCTACGTGCCTGCGTGCGTGCGTGCCTGCGTGCGTGCCTGCGTGCGTGTGTGCGTGCCTGCGTGTGTACGTGCCTGCGTGCGTGCCTGCGTGCGTGCCTGCGTGTGTGCGTGCGTGTGCGTGTGTGCCTGCGTGTGTGCCTGCGTGTGTGCCTGCATGTGTGCGTGCCTGCGTGCGTGCCTGCGTGTGTGCGTGCGTGCGTGCGTGCCTGCGTGTGTGCGTGTGTGCGTGCGTGCGTGCGTGCCTGCGTGTGTGAATGCAGGCGAGCAAGCCAGCAGTGGAGACGCTCGCCAACGAGCTCCACTTTACGACCCCGAGAAGACGTTCATTCTGTCGGCAAGGTGGGCACGTGCCGCCAGGACCGGCCATCACGTCCACGACGATCGTACTCCATCCACGCTCTGCACGTATCAACGATGACTAAATATTACAGGCAGAAGTTGCAGGCAGCGGCACCTTTATTTCAGGCTGGAGAGAAGACGATTAGACAAGACTGACTTTTTTGCTTTTGAACGTTTTTATTGCGACGAAACGCAAGTCCGGTACAATATGTGCCGATCGATATTGGAGAGTTTGGCGTGAAGACATCGTATGTACGGGGGGGGGGGGAAACAAGAGATACTGACGATTGCTTGTGTTGCGATCGAAACGTCGTATCTATTATTTTTCTACCTACGTGACTTTACCGAAAGAACCAAAGATATAGTTGCTGCAGTCACGAAAGCTTCAAATCAAGAAGAGACGCTGATGTTGAATTATGATTGTGTTGATTGCTGTGTGCATGTAACTTTGTATGTGGGGAGCGGTAGTGCAGCAGTTAGTGCGCTCCGCTCTGAACTCGGTCACCCGGGTTTGATTCCCGCTCACAGCTTCCACCGGCGACGATTATCTGAACCGGTCCTGGGCCTCCCTTAGGTCGACTCAGCCTTCAATGAGTACCTGTTGCGGTGTGTGAACATCGCCACTGGGGAGACAAAGGAGATCGGGCATGGTGCTGGCCACCCACCCCTCGTGTGCCATTCTGGCCTTCGTAGATGCTCGCTAACAGCACTTGCCCCTACGGTCTGTTAAGGCTATGCGGGGGACCTTTGTCTTTTTACTTTGTGTGTGTGTGAGCAGCTCTCCGGAGGAGCGGGACGCATGGCTCGACGTCGTGTCTCTCGCCGTGGAGGACTTCAAGCGCAAGCGCTCGACGTTCGCAGTGTGGGGCAGGTGAGAGCTCCTGCACGTGCTGCTGCTCACCTCATCAACAAACTAAACTCAAACTACTTGTTTTTATTTTACCAGGTAAGGCCCACTGAGCTGTGTAGATTATTTCCAGAAGCGACAAAGTGGCTTACCGAGTGGAAATTCACGGCGGACAAATACTCCGAACGCGTGATGTTGATTCTAATGTGGAGGAAAAAAAACGGAGGACCCAGAGCAAATCCACGCGACCACGGGGAGAGAGAGACACGAAAACTCCACATATACAGCAACAGGCGTCAGGTTTGCGATCGAACGCAAGACCTCCTGCATACCAGGCGAATCTCTATCTCCCATGATCTCGTGGATTTTTCTCCGGGTCCTGCGGTTTTTCCCTCTACGTTTAGAATCAACATCACTCGTTTAGAGTATTTGGCTGCTATACATTTCCACGTGATTAGCCACATCCTGGAGCTATCATTTGTGGCCAAGTAACTTCTGAAAAAGAGCCACATTGCTCAGTGGGGCCTTGATAAAAATCAAAAGAGTTTACGTATGCATGTTGGACTTCTTTCGCACCAGACACAGCCAACCATGTTACCGGTAACATTTACCACCCATGTCACCTTCCCACTCCTCATTTGTCGTTCGCAACGAACTGGCGACAATGTCGAACGCGCCTGTCGCGTTCGATTAAGGGTGAAATATTTTTTATTTGTGTCTTTAGGTAAAGTTACGTAGAGAGGTTCAATATTTTTTGAAAAAACTACGATGTTTCGATCGCAACACAAGCGATCGCCCCCTTTTTTTCTCCACCTGATGAACGTCGTAGTTTTGGTATTTTTTTACCTCTCTAGGTGACTTTACCGAAAGACCCAAAGAATATGAATTCCTGCAGTCAGGAAAGCTTTAAGTCGTGAGATATCTATTTTTTACGAAAATGTTTTCATTGAGGTACGTGCACACAAATCCGCTAGAATGTGCCGGGGCTTTCAGAGGAGGGGGGACAGAAAAACCGCGATGGGAAGGAGGCGAGGGGGGGGGAGGCTTTCCAGCGCTTGCACAGATATAGGGATGTGGGAACAAATTCCTGGGTGCTCACCCAGAGCGGTGGCGGGGGGGGGGGTCCCTGGTGGGGCAGGGGGGTTTGATTCTGGGGGGGGGGGGGAAGGGGACGGACAATCACCAACATTCTAGGGGTAGATCGTGTGTGGGGAGGGGTGACGAATGGACACACGACACATCATATTACATGCACGCGGCTTCATGAGATGGGATTACAGACCTGTCCGCCATCCCGGGCCCATCCGCTCTCAACTGAAACGTGAATTTAAACCTCTAAACGCAAAACGAAGCTCTTCCGATTGCCGCCGACGACGAACGTCGGGCGACGGAGTCCACGGAGGCGTAACGAGAGCGACACGGCGACACGGTTTTCCGTGTGCCCAGAGCGCAGGCGAGGAGGGTGGCGAGGCCCGGGAGGGGAGCCGGGCTCCCCGCTCGGGCCCAAGCCCCGCCGTGGATCCCCGACGCCCGGGTGCCGCTCTGCATGATCTGCCTCTCCAGCTTCTCCCTGACGTGGCGGCGCTACCACTGCCGCGCGTGCGGGAAGGTGGGTCCCGCGCGCTACGCGCACATGCACACACGCATGCACGCACACACGCACACACACACGCACGCACACACGCACGCGCACGCACACACACGCGCACACGCACGCACACACGCACGCGCGCTGGCTTTCTCGGTTCCGTGTGCAGTCTGTTCTCCCGGAATGCGTGTTGTTGTTGTTGTTTCCATCACGCGAATTGGACGTAGAACGCGATGAGGGTGTGAGGGAACGCCACATTTTCTTTATAACGCGGAAGCGAATTGGATATAACGCGATCGAGCGAACGCAACTGCGTCGCGGCGCGAGTAGGAATAAGCGGTCGTACGGCTGCATCATCATCACCATCACACGAGGCATTGGGATGCTGCTGGATGCTTCTAGATGCTACCCAAAAGCCTCAATCTTTGTTCGGCCTGCATACGCATCTCACGTGTCATCACAGACCGTGCTTTACCCTACATTATACTGTATATGACTTATTAGAACGGAATTTTTCCGTAACATTGTGTTCTTCTACCGCGTTACAGGAGAACACACGGTATCTGTATCTACTGCTTAATTGGTATTTATGTCTCTGTTGGGGCCGTGATTGAGGGGCCGGAGGGTGATGTTGCTGATGTTGTTGAGGTTGTACACACCCGTCGCGTATTGTGTAACGTTATGGGGATTATTTAGATGATTTGGCTGCTAGAAATATTTCCGAGGCAGAGCGAGCGGCTCCCAATTGGAAGGAGCGAGTTGAAGTCCACATCATCCACCAGGGTCGATAAATAAGTGACGCTTTGTGGAAGTCAACAGTAGCTGTCCTATTGATCGACTCGATTCGACCTAAGAATATGGAATGTCCACTCCTGGCCCAGGGTGGTGAACAGGAGGTGGTCACCGCTCAGTGCTCATTTGAGCAGGAAGTAGTACTAGTAGGTAGTACGGGTAGGTAGTGCTGCTAGAGGTGGGATGGTGGATCATAGGTGTACAGAGGATACGGAGTAACCCATTCCACATTATACTGCGTGGAGTATTGAGCGTATGTTATTGATGTATTCAGATATATTACCTTGTCTATTATACTGTATGTGTTATTATTAGTTGACGATAATATACAAACCGTTTGTATTTGTCGCCATCAATACGGTATGTCAGGGAGAGAAAAAAATGTTCGTAGAGTACACATGACAGAGACTGTAGCCAGTCTGGGACGCTGTCGCTCGGCACCTCACGACATCTGGCCATGAATGTGCTCCGTGGAATAAAACAACAACAACACGGGCGGAACGCTTAAGTTCTTAAATCCGAGTACGCTATGGCGAGGCGCACGGTGCGTTAAAACGGGACTGGGTATCAATACATCGAGTACGTCGCAGCGAAAGTACGTACAGCGGGTGTTGCTTATTGATGAATGGGCTTGAAGCACGGCCCGGTATCCTGAGTCACGGTCCCTCTCTCGCCCGCGGGAGTCGTCGCGCGCGTTGGCTCCTCCAGTGCGGCGCAGATCGACGTGAGTGGTGTTGACGCCGTAGTAGCGCACGTGCCAGTCACGTGGCAGCCACGTGACTGGCAGTGAGAGGGCTGGTAACTGCGTCCGCCTTCGGTGGTGTTTGCCTTCGGTGGTGTTTGCGATGTCAGTACATCGCTTCACGCAGGGACATGCAATGATGTCTCTACACGCGTAAAGCCCAACTGAGCTATTCGCTCTATAAGAAGCGAACTGGCTATCGCAAATGATCGCTTATCGAAGGGTTTATCACGTGGAAATGTATAGCAGCCAAATACTCTCAGTAATATAGATGCACGTTGATTCTAAATGTGGAGGGAAAAAATCCACGCGACTCTACAGGCTCACTCTTCAACAACGGCAAATCTTCACATCTCCTTTAAACAGCCGCCACCGCTGCATCACTTCAGCCTAGCAACTCCTGGAGCTCCCCTGCCGCACGTGACCACCGCGATTCCAGATTTAATTCGTTTCTCATCTGATCGTTGCCATGGTGGTGCCGTTTTACTTTTTTGTTACGTTACGACCGTTTCAGGCACTTGAGCGTGAAAGGCGCGACATGAAATAGAGGTTATTTCTTATTTCCGTTGTTATTTTTGCGCGGCGATGGGAGACCTTGCCAGTGTAATTGCACCTCGTCAGCTTGGCCGTCAATCTATTGATCCTCCCTCTTTCACAGACAAAGGTGGTTTGTGTTTTGTTTGGGCCTCTTGTTGGATGCCTGGCGTGGCGCAGCTGATCGCCACAATGAGCACCTGGAGTGGCGATGTCTCTGGCACGTTATGGGGCTCACGGTGTTTGAGAAGTTAGACTCGTGTCGGAGAAGTTACATTCAATTTTAAAACGTCTGAATAACAAACATCATGCGAGGCAACCACAGCAACTCAACGCATGATTATTCTCTAATAATGTGCAACGGCAAACCCACGACAGAACAGCATCTCGGCGGTGCTGCCCGCCGTCTCTGACCTCTGGGCGCCACTCAGCCACCTCCATGGGTCACACTTCTGAGTCACCGCGGGAGCATTCGTCACCACAAACATCGCAGGAACTCACTCGGGCGGCGCCGTGTGCGTGGTGTGGGCTAGTGAGCGGCGCCGCAAGTCTCCGTGACCTATGAGCCCGGCCACCTGAGTTCGATTCCCGCTCATGGCGAACACCCGCGACAATAATTTTAACCGGATCCTCCGGTTCCTCTCCTAGGTCGACTCACCTTCAAACCTGGTGTGGTGTGTAAACATCGCCACGGGGAGACAAAGGCGGTCGGGCGTGGTGCTGGCCACCACCCTCGTGTGCCATGCCGGCTTTCATTGGTGCTCGTTAACGGCACTTGCCCCGACAGTCTGTGAGGCTACACGGGGATCGTTGTCTTTGTGCGTGCTCCCTACAGATCGTGTGCCGCGCTTGCTCCGCTCACAAGTTCCCGCTGAAGCACCTCCGGGACAAGCCGGCCAAGGTGTGCGACCCGTGCTACAGCTCGCTGCACGGCGCCTGTGAGTGCAGCCCCAGGGTCACGCACTACCACACACTATCGTGTGCTGCCGTGCACTACCACACACTAACGCGTGCTGCCGTGCACTACCACACACTGCCGTGCACTACCACACACTACCGCGTGCTGCCGTGCACTACCACGTGCTGCCGTGCACTACCACACACTATCGCGTGCTGCCGTGCACTGCCATGGACTACCACACATTGCCGTGCACTACCACACTACCGCGTGCTGCCGTGCACTACCATACACTACCGCGTGCTGCCGTGCACTACCATGGACTACCACACATTGCCGTGCACTACCACACTACCGCGTGCTGCCGTGCGCTACCATGGATTACCGCGCATTGCCGTGCACTACCACACACTACCGCGCGCTGCCGTGCACTACCATGGATTACGCGCATTGCCGTGCACTACCACACACTACCGCGTGCTGCCGTGCACTACCACACACTACCGCGCGCTGCCGTGCACTACCATGGATTACCGCGCATTGCCATGCACTACCACACACTACCGCGTGCTGCTATGCACTACCGCGTGCTGCCGTGCATTGTCGTGTGGATCACCTAATATCTGAAACAGATTGGAAATGTTAAATTCAAACCTCATCCCTACGAGGCACGCATGTAGCATGTCAGAACCATTCAGTATTGTTGGTCCAAAATCATGGTGCCATCCTGGCAAAAGCTTAACTGACAAGTTATATTAGCGAGTAGCACCTGTCAAGGTCGGCACGGCACACGAGGGGTGGGTGGCCAGCACCACGCCCGACCGCCTTTGTCTCCCGAGTGGCGATGTTTACACACCGCAGAGGCACTCATTTGAGGCTTCGTCAGTTCAGATAATCGTCACTGGTGTTGGCCGTGAGCTGGAATCGAACTCGGGCAGCCGAGTCCGTAGCGCAGCGCGCTTTACCGCTACGCTACCGCCACGACCAGCACCGCACGTCACCAAAGCCCTCTCCCCTACCATCAGACTCCGCAGCTGCTGCAGAGGAGATGAGCAGGGACATCTCGAGGTCTGCCCTGAGAGTCTCCCACCGTCTGATCTTAGCTCTTCCCTTCCTACGGGTGGCCGGGCTCGTCTCATCGCCCCCACCCAGTGCGGCCGTTTTTGCCGGATAACGTGGGCACGCCGCTCGCACGCCCGTGCCCTCTACCGGACTCCCGCACTGCTTCTTCCGCTGTCTCGGTCACAACGTTCCCAACCTCCATCTCGGACACCCCGGGCTCAATGCCAGCAGCTTGTTTTCGAGCTGCTTTGTAGTCGCGAGCCGTGTTCCTGTAACACCGCGAGCTCAGCGCACGCGCGCCAGTGAGTGAGTGAGGGGTTCAGCGAGCGATTCCCACATTCACGTGCGCGCCCCACCCCGCCCCCCCACCCCGCCACCCCGCCCCCCCGCCCCCCCCACCCGCGTGGCGTTTCTTGCAGCGGAGATTGGCTCGCCGAGCGTCCCCTCTCCACGCCTCCCTGAACGTCGCCACAAGGAGCGGCTGCAGCACGGCCCGCGAAAGGTGAGCGACCGCCCATCCGCTCCCTCTGCCAGGCATCCTCAGCCCGGTGGCACGGGGTGTTGCGGGCGGTGCGGGCGGTGCCGTCAGCGTCATTTCAACTCCGAAGTGGTGGAAATAACGCCACTCGAAGCAACGCGACTCTAAATAACGCGACTCTAAATAACGCCACTCGTTCACGTAGCCCCGCAGCGTTTGTGTTCGAGTTTAGCCGCCGTGTTCCGAACGGGGTATTCATCGTCTGTGCAGTGGCTACAGCTGGCGTTGCCGCACTTGAGCCTATTCCTACGTAAATAAAGTCCCTCGGTTAACAGTCCATTGGTTAACGGTTTTTTGCGGTTAATTTCGCTCCCATAGGACCCCCATGGTTTAGGGGCCGTCCATAAATACGTCACGCGATTTTGGACGATGTTTGACCCCCCCCCCTTGTCACAAGGCGTCACAAAATCAGACTCCCCTCAAATATGACGTCACAAAGCTCTGCCCCCTCCCCCAAAACATGCTTCAAATCGTTTAAACTATTGTCATTGTAGTGCGTATTTAATGTGGCGCTGCACTCAGATGTTGTAGGAGAAACCAATTATTAAAAAGTCTATTTAATTAAGTAGAACGCGTTGTCTATATTTATTTAAAGTTGCGCATTTTTATGTGACGTCACATTTCTCAACCCCCACCCCCTCGTCACACATCGTCACAAATGCCTGACCCCCCCCCCCCTAGGTGCGTGACGTCATTATGGACGGCCCCTTAGACTGACATTGCAATGTTGATGTGACGTAATGTGCTGACGTTATTCACGCGGGCGCCAATTTCAGCCAATCCGAGCGCTCGGAAGTGGGGCTGAGCGCATGCTCTCGACAATCAGAGAAGCTCATTTATGAGCGTTCTTCGACTAGCTTTCTTTACATTAGGGATTATTGCTTTCAACATGGAATTCCTATATTCGGTCAACGGTATTATTTCGGCAACGGTAGTTGTCGTGGAACGGATATACACGGTTAACCGCGGGACCACACCTAACCAATCGCTGCCTCCTCGATCTCTTTCATCAAAAGCTATCGATCGGTGCCACCCGTGCGCTCGCTTATCCGCTGTCCGTGCCGTGGTGCGTGGTGCGTGGTGTGTGCTTGGCATGTGCTTGGCATGTGCTTGGCATGTGTGCGGGGCGCAACTCCACGCAGGCCGCTGAGCCCAGCGCGATGAGCGGGCCCCTGGAGCGGATGCGGCGGCAAGAAGCACTGGAAGTGCCTGTGGTTCGTGGTGCGGGACCGCGTGCTCTACACCTACCGCACCAGCCAGGTGGTGTGGGGGGGGGGGGGGGACGTGGGGACAACGTGAGGCTTGCTTCGAGAGTCACTTTATTTACCGTTTTACTATTTTACTCACCGTAACACCACCGAGTTCATTTTTTAACCGCAGGGTGAGAACTCAAGGGACCAGGGTGCACAATGGAATTCAGTGCAAAAGCAAACAAATGATACTAAACTACAAAGCGTGTTTTACCAGGCAAGAAGGCCCATGTATGCTCTTTGTAATGAGCGACCTGCCAGTGGCTATCGTGTGGAAATGTCGAGCAGCCGAACACTGAACGCGTGATGTTGATTCTAAATGTGGAGGGGGAAATCGGAGGACCCGGAGAAAATTCTACACGAGAGAGACACAAACTCCAAATATCCAGCAGCAGCAGGCATCGTCAGGGTCAGCATCGAACCCACGACTTCCTGTATACCAGGCGAGGTAGTTAACATCTCATAGCGACCTGGGTCACCGAAATAACGCAAGCGAAAAAAGACCATCCATTAACAGAATAAATTGTAAATGCCGTACAAGCATAGGCATGGTAGCACATTGGTAACACGTGCGTCTCACAGCAAGGTCGACCTGAGTTCGACTCCTGACTCTGTGTGGAGTTTGTATGTTCTCTCTCTCCCTGTGTTCTGCGCGGGTTTCGTGTGGGCTCGCCGGCTCACTGCCTGTAGCTCATCATGAAATATCGCCACCAGTGGCCACGCTTCAAAAGTAGCGGGACCCTGCTGATAAAATAGTTTAAATACTCAGCTCGGCTTTCCTGGGTAAGTAAATAATTGACCATTAAGTAAATACACAATTTCTGCAAGCAGTTACTTAAAACAAAATCATTTAATAGGAACATTAAGGCATGTTAACGTCACACGAGGCTATATGTGTGTCCCATATGATCGCAAGTGAAGTTATCGACTGGATGGAGAGGTCGGAGTTCAAGTTTCATGTACTAGGTATAGCCCTGTGAGCCATGCGGCTCTTGAGTCGGGTGCAACCGCAACAAACAAAATATGAACAGAGAACATCTTAAAGCGACGACGCGCAAAATAAACATCCTGAGAAACCAGCAAATCTTCCAGAAAAAGAAGTAGAGGGGAGAGGAAGCGGGGACTCGCTTGAAGCAACCGAATCCCCGGCTCTGGCGTGAAGCTCGCCCCGCCGTGCCGGCGGTGCGGTGGGGCTTGTACCGCGGGGGCACGCGTCCCGCCGCACCGCCCGTCGCTAACGAGCGCTCTGCGTGCAGGATGCGGCGCCGTGTGAGACGCTGCCGCTGGACGAGCTCACGGTGACGGTGCCGGTGCTGCCCCGGCGCCGCACGCGCTCACCCGACGTTCCAGCTGCTGCAGCGCGGCGCGCCGTGTTCACGTTCCGGGCCCGACACCGACACGGCGCAGAGGTGCTCCACCACTACCCCANCACCACACCACACCACCCACCACCACACACCACCCACACTCCACCACCCACTCCACCACCACTCCTCCGTCATCCACCCACACTCCACCAACCACGCCACCACACCACTCCATCACCACCGACCCCATCACCACGCCACCACCACCCAATCCCATCACCACCCACTATCACCACCCACTATCATCACCCACTATCACCACCACCCACCACCACCACTATCACCACCCACTATCATCACCCACTATCACCACCCACGCCATCACCACCCAATCCCATCACCACCCACTATCACCACCCACTATCATCACCACCCACTATCATCACCACCCAATCCCATCACCACCCACTATCACCACCACTCCACCACCACCCACTCCACCACCCACCACCAACGCCACCTCCATCCACTCCCATCACCACCACCCCACCACCACCCACGCCACGCCAACCACTCCAACACCATCCACCCACACCCACCACCACCCACCACCACCACTCCATCACCACCTACCACCCACCACCACCCACTCGGCCGCTGCCCCACTTATGCTATGCATTGTCAGGATTGCATGCAAGATTCAATTACCTTTGTCCTGTTTCTGTAGTCCGTGTCACGCGCTCTCGCTTGTGATGCCTGCTTGGCACGTTCACGTTTGCTACACTTTCTCTCTATCTTATCTGCACTCGCTTGCGCCATTACATCGTGCGCTGCCTCTCAAAATACACACAGCCCCGTGCATATTCCACAGGCTGTGTATGTCGTGCCGATTGGAAGGGAAACCAACAGTGATTGTCCCATCTTGATCTGAAGCTTTCGTGACTGCAGGAATCCATACTCTTTGGTTCTTTCGGTAAAGTCACGTGGGTAGAAAATAAAATAAATCACGACGTTTCGGGCGCAACACAAGCGTCCGTCATCTGATGATGCCCGAAATGTCGTGATTTATTTTATTTTATATCTACGTGACTTTACCGAAAGAACCAATGAGTAGTGATTGTCCTGTGGATGGGCTCACTCCCATCCCTGCCGTAGGAACGTGGAATTTCCGCCACTGGCTTAGGACTGTTAACAGGAGATGAGCACCGCCTCAATGCTCATCTGAGCAGGGATCACTTTGTTGTTGTTGTCGTCGTGTGCTTTATACTTTCTCGTTTGTAGCCAACCGTGGCTAATGCGAGGTGAGGCCGGGGGAAGACAGCAAACTAAATGCAAAAAGCAGCTCTAATGAAATTAGTTTTAAATCTAGATGATGATTTCAAAGTGCATAGCTTCAGTGGGCTTCTTAATATCAGAAGAGCGTTCCAGACGGCCGCAGAAGCGCACCTGAAAGCGCGCGATGCAGTGACCACCTTTGTTCGATGGCCAGCCAAACCGGCTCACGGCCAACAACCAGTGACGATTATCTGAACCTGTCCTGGGCTTTCTCTAGGTCGACTCAGCCTTAAATGAGTACTTGGTGCGATGTGTAAATATCGCCACTGGGGAGACAAACGCGGCCGGGCGTGGTGCTGGCCACCCCACCCCTTCTTGTGCCGTGCCGGCCCTCAATAGGTGCTGCTCGTTCACAGCACGTGCCCCAACACTCTGTTAAGGCTACGCGTCGTTTTTTTTTAACACGTGACCACTCTGCGTCTCCTCTCTTCCATGACGCGTGCGCGAGGCTGCCTGACGCAGTCCCCGAGTGTNGGGGGGGGGGGCACGGGATTGTCTCGCTCGGCCCGCGTGACCGACAGCGCCAGCTGTGTCCTCCGGGCACCGCTCTGCCCCTGGCCATGTGTGGCTGTGTGCCCGATGGCGGGCGTGCCGCCATGGTGGAGCATTATGATAATGTCACTACAGACGTATAATGGTGACGTGGCCACGCATGCTACGATCGCGTGTAATTATAGACACGCGGTTGTAGCGTACGCCGCGCAGCTGGGCAAGTCGATGAATGTGCGGCTACTGCGTGAATTGTGCATCTGTGTCAATGCCTGTGCAGCTGTGACGTAGATTTTCAGATACGATGAAGTGTAATTATAGACAACGATGTGCAGGGATGACAATCCACCGCCGGATAAAGGCCTCGCCAAGCCATCGCAGTGTCTCACGGTGCTGCGATTTTATAAATCCACCTCGCACCTGAACACGAGCTGATTCCATCGCTCCATCTCTGCAGCAGACGTGCTGTCAGATGCGCTCCATTCCTTTGGCTGCCACTGTAGTTAAACTACTAAAACTCAACTATTTTTTAGCAGGTAAGGACCACTGAGCAATATCGCTCTTTTTCAGAAGCGACCTGGCCTCAAGTGATAGCCCAACGAAGTGGGTTATCACGTGTACATTTATAGCTGCCAAATACTCTAAACGCACGTTTCTAGATGTGTGATGGAAAAACTGGAGGACCCGGAGAAAAATCCAAGCCACCACAGGGAGAGAGACACGCAAACTTCAAATTTCCAGGCTTTCGGGTCGAGATCGAACCCGCGACATCCTGCACACCAGGCGAGGGAGTTAACATTTCGCCACCGGCTATCATCCCTCTCAGGCCACGTGTTCTGCCCAGATCAACTTTTTTTAACAGTCGCAACTACGTCTGAACGCGCGCGTGTTCTCAAATCCGCGGGTTCCTCCTTGTTTCTGTTCACGCTTCCTACTGCGCTTTTGATTTTTGGTTTCCATCTCCATCATCAGTTGCCACGTGACCGATCCGCACGACATCGCGGGTGATTACGCACTGCCCGACCGCAAACGTTCGTCTTTGAGATGCGTTCGCACTGCAAAGTCCCGCTTCCAACATCTCCGCTCAACCTGCTGTCACCCACCTCCGTTTCATCATGTTATGGCGCCACGGTGGCTGTGAGATGTTAACTACCTCGCCTCGTATACAGGAGGTCGGAGGTTCGATCCTGACGCTGACGCCTGTTGTATATTTGGAGTTTGGGGCCGTCCATAAATGACGTCACGCACCTGGGGGGGGCAGGGCTTTGTGACGTCATCTTTGAGGGGGGTCTGACTTTTTGTGACGCCGTGTGACGANGGGGGGGGGTTCAAAAATCGTCCAAAATCGCGTGACGTCATTTATGGACGGCTCTTTACTAAAAAAAAAATCACATACAACGAGTTTGCTGATCAATCGAGGACGTCTGTTGGAGAGACACAACTGGAAGAGAGGAACGTGCCGGAGCGTCACTCACAGAGTCGCGGCGGCCCGCAGCTCGCGACTCTGTGCCGACAGCTCGCTGTTACAGCGGGTGGCTGTGCTGCTGCAGCAGCAGGCTGGTTCCAGGAAGCCTGACCTGTGTCTGTGTGTGTGTACCTAGGGCAGTCGTTGTAACAGCGGGCCCCAGAACGTGAGCAGATCGCTCCAATCGCACGTAACGTATTTGCACACTCGACCCACCGCCAGAAGAAGACACGCGCTTGTGCTCTCGCCTGTGTCCCCTAGGTGGGTGGAGGCCCTGCAGGAGGAGTTCCTGTAGCTAACGCCCGCACCANCGCCCGCACCACCGCCGGCACCACCGCCCGCACCACCGCCGGCACCACCGCCGCACCACCGCCGGCACCACCCGCACCACCGCTGGCACCACCGCCGGCACCACCGCCGGCACAACCACCGGCACCACCGCCCGCACCACCGGCACCACCGCTGGCACCGCAGCCACCGCCCGGGGCTCCACTCTCGCCGCCGTCTGTACGGCTACCGGCGCGTTCCACTGCGACCAGGGGCTCTCGCAGGCCTGCGGTCGTTTTTGACGGTTTTGATTTAACGCGCGAGCGTTTTAAAGACCTGCCCCTGCCCCTTGTGCCACGGCGGCCATCAAGAGGAGGGAGGTGTTGACGGCGCGCGATGTCACCGGCCCTGCGTTTGTCAATAAAGATCGTCGCAGAGCGCCACGCGGGACTCCGCTTTTGTTGAAGACGGCGACGGCGTAGAGAGTGCCGCGGTTCTCAATCGCCCCCACCCACCCCCCATGCACCACCGCCACCCTCTCGACCACACTTCAGCTGCAATACAGAGAGGGAACACGTGCACACACTCGTCAACACGTGTTAGTGAGGCATCTGTTTCACGTTGTGTGTGAGTGTGATTTGTGTTTGTAAGGCACAACAAACTAAACACAAAAAGCAGTTTTAATGAAATGTAAAACTCCATTTTTCTTCACCTGCCTCCCGTGTTTTCTTTAGTCAACACCACGGCGAGAAGCCGCCGAACGGGNCCGCAGTGTCCCCACGGTGTCTCTCACGTGAACAAACTCCCGCTGTGCCCCCCTCCCCTCTGTCTCTATGCACAGCGGTAGCCACAGTTGAACCTTATGGCGGGACCCCAAACGGAAGTCAAAATCGTAATTTATTTTTGGCGACTCCGTCCCCGCCAATCATTCTGTTGTCGTGTCCAAGCGCAGCAGCGAGGACGAATGCGCAGAAGAAAAAAAACTTTGATTAGCGCATCGTGTCGAGCTCGTCGAGAGGAATAGATCCCGTATCGTTCGCCTTCAACAGCATAGAATGACGTCGCAACGCAGTTGATGCGAGAGCCGGGGGCTCATGGGACCCCTGGGTCCGCCATGAGGTTCAGTTGGCAGCGGTGGCTGTGGTCGGGGGGGGGGGGCTGGTGGGGGTTGTGTGGCATCGACGGAGGTGGCCGAGTGGGTCAGAGGTCAGAGCGCTGAGCGGCACCGTCTGTGACCCCGGGGTGCTAATGCAGGTGACGGTCGGCGTTCTGTCATCACACCGGGTTCTCGCAGGAGCAGTGAGCCGATGGGTCTCGGCCCGATCAACAATGACTGCACACAAACAAACAAAAACACATCACTGAGGAAATGGGAATTGACAATATCAGCTTGATTGGCACGTGCCACGGGCATCATCACGTGCACGGCGCCACGTTGGCTAGGAGATGTTAACTACCTCGCCCGGTATACAGGAGGTCGTGGGTTCGATTTGAACCCGAACGCCTATTATATATTTGGAGTTTACGTGTTCTCTCTGAGGACCCGGATTTTTCCGGGTTCTCAGGTTTTCTCTCCACACTTATAACACGCGTTTAGAGTTATTTGGCTGCTTTACATTTCCACATGATGATGACGAGCCACTTCGTTGAGCAATCACTTGTGGCCAGGTCGTTTCTGAAAAAAGAGCTGACAGCTCAGTGGGCTTTACCTGGTAAAATAAAAAATACATCGTTTAAATATACTGTGCAGAGAAAATGTTGTTCTGCACCTCTCCGGCAATTGACAATATGAGCTTGACTGGCACGTGACGAGCATCCAATTGCCAATGGGAGAGTGGGTGGAGAGAAGAGTGCGTTCCCCTACTGTGACCTAGTCACGTGGAGGATTTCAGAGGCAGCTCTGTGACATCTACTTCCCGCGCCGTTCACCAGAACACGAACGCGTCAGCCGCCCACCTTGCCAGAGATCCGAATGAAATCCTCGACGTCACAATAGCATGACGTCACAATAGCATGACGTCACAATATGACGACTGGGATAACGTTGGAGGGGAGGGGTAAAGACACAAAACAACAAAAGTTGAACGAAAGAAGCGGCCTACTATGCGAGGTTGAAACCTCCTGTGGAAGGTCAAAGGTTGTGGAATAGTGAAGGCTGAACACGCGTGCGTGACGACATTAACCGTCGACAAGCAGTGGCGAGCCGATTCTATTTAACCGCAGGGCGAGAACGCCGGAAGGCATGAGGCTTGCATGATGAGTCTTGTTGCAAGAGTGACCTGGGGTGCCAAAGGCAACGACAACAAAAAAAACACATGAAAGCTAAGCGCAGCTACAAAGCAAATGTACATCGATGCAAAAACAACCAAGTTAAACTAAACTACGGTAGATGATTGATTATTCGGGGTCGAGGGGCACCGGTTTTTCAAAAACGCCGGAAAATCACTAATCGTTATTTAAAATAGTTTTTTTTTGCACATGCGTACATGACGTTATTCTTTTAAATTTTGTTACGCGTTTATGTGTTTCAATGTTTATGCACTTAGCAGAAATAAACATACAAATACAGTAGTCCAAAAAAAATTCCTACTTTAAAACAGTTACTTTGTTTATTGTACCGTACTTACCACTCCAATCTCGAAGACTCTGCATGGGGTGATGTATATAGCGCAGTATTTTATTAAGTTGTATGTAGTGTATAATGTACCGTATACAATATTTAACACTGAAATCAAGCCTAGAACTACTCCCTTTGTCATGCACGGGGTTGCCGAACTCGTTCTGGCCTTTGGAGCGGTTTGCCAGTTTCGTTTGATCGGCCCGGAGCCGCTGGATAATGTTGTAAGCCAGACAAGAGTGCGCCGGATAAACTTTAGCAGGTGAAGCCCACTGAGTTACATAGCTATGTTTCACAAGGCCACCTCGCCACAATTGATAGCTCAACGAAGTGGCTTATCATCGTGTCGAATTTCAAAGCAGCCAAATACTCTCAACGCGTGCCGTTGATTCTCAATGTGAAGGGGTAAACCCGGTGGACCCGGAGAGAAATCCACGCGACCACGGGAGAGAGAGACACCGAAACTACAAATATACAACGGGCGTCAGGGTTGGGATCAAACCCACGGCCCGCTGTATACGAGACGAGGTATTAACGTCAGAATAAGAATCATTATACTGGAGGAATCCGATGAGCTATAAAGCTATTTCCACATATGTCCAGTAGGGGCACTGTGACGTCCCATGTTGAAATTGGAGTAATAAATAAAATAGACCATCGGAGCATAACAAATAACAACCGCGTTACAGAAGCAATCGTAAATACTCTCTCGTGGTCCACTGGCACGCAGCCACATGGCTCCGCGGTGGGCGAGCGGCTCGCAATGGGAAGGCTGTAAGTTCCAACTCGCACCATCATTCCTCCGGGGTCACGAAAATAGGTACTAGTCTGTGAGAACGACGACGGTGGTCGTCCACTGTCGAATAGAATCGACGCCAACGGGAAACGAGCCAATGCCACCAGTGCTCATGTGAAGAGTAAATCACTGTCGAGTGACATCAGCAAAATAAACATTCGGTATTCCCAGAAGTCCGTGGGGGGTGGGGGCGATA
This sequence comes from Lethenteron camtschaticum, assembly GCA_018977245.1. Taxonomy (NCBI): domain Eukaryota; kingdom Metazoa; phylum Chordata; class Hyperoartia; order Petromyzontiformes; family Petromyzontidae; genus Lethenteron; species Lethenteron camtschaticum. The sequence continues at coordinate 10,963,355 of MU249606.1, forward strand.
TCGCTGTTTGTTTATTTGTGGCCGAAGGGGACCCTTTTTGTGTAGTAGGCGGATTGCGGCGCCTGTTCTGGCATCACGCGGGCGGCGCGGTGTTTGCTCGGGGATGGTTGGTCGGTTCACTCTCGCGGTCGGTTCACACTCGGCGCGCACCCAGCCCGGGTTAATCATTGCCCAGGGGGAGGGAGGGGGGGGGGCGAGGACTCGGGTCGAGAGGTCTCTGGCGAGACTCCGCTGGCCATTTGCGGCTGAGACGGTGACAGCGAGAGGAGGACGATGGCGACCCGGGCTCTTACCTGGCTGCTGTGCGCGCCGTTCTGCTCACCTGCGGGACGCCTACAGGAGGCGGCCTGACAGCTCGAGGAGGGAGGGCTGCTCTGGAGGTGGCGGAGGTGGGTCCGGGCGGGTTCGGAGTGCGGGGTGGGCTGGCCTCCAGTGCGCTCTCATTAAAGTTCCTGCGACCTTTCGGGGCGCAGGCTGTGCAGCTGCACTGGATGGGGTCCAGACGCCGGTGCTGCTGAGAGAGCGGGCACGTTGTATGTGAACTTTTTTCGCACCGTACGTAGCCAACCACAGGCCCGCAGGTCCCTTGCTCTGGGGCGGCGGGATGGGGTTACGGCCACGTGGACGGTGGATGTCTGCTGCTGCTGATGATGAACCCACAGCGGGACTGGCTCATACGCCACGGGCTTCGTAGATTCAGGCGACTTCTGGCCAAGCCTCTCGTCGCGCACGCTGATGAACTCATCGTCAGCAGCGATCAAATCACGACAGGCGCCGATCGCCGTGGTTACTAACGAGGGTCTATATTAATATAGTGGTGAGTGCTGGTGAGTGGTGGTGGTGGTGTGGTGAGTGTGGTGATGGTGAGTGGTAGTGGTGATGGTGAGTGGTGGTGGTGAGTGCACACGTGGTTGTGTGGGTGAGGGTTAGGTGACTCACCACGAGAGCGAGCGGTTTGCAATCGGAAGGTTGTGAGGTCAAATCCCGATTCGAGGTTCACTCAGCCCATCATCTATCCGTGGCCGATAAAAGAAACCACTACGTGGGAAAGACAAGCGTGGTTGCCCTGTGGTTAGATTCGCCCGCACAATGGAAATGTGGAGTGTCCACCACTGGCTTGCCACGAATGAACCACAATGCCTCGCTGATGTCGTCAAGGAGCATGAACCATCACGCGATCTCCGTCATCCTCGCAGCATCGGATATTGGCTGCTCGCCATCGCACACAGACGGTGGCGGTCACGGCATCGCGCGGCGCTTTCAGACGTGCTTCTGCGGCCGTCTGGAACGCCTCTTCCTGCCGATCTCGGAAGCCACTGGGAGCTGTGCACTTTTAAATCATCGTCCGGATTGACAAACTCATTTATTTACCACCGCTTCTGGTTGTGTTTAGTTTATTACGGCTGGCTCCATAGCGGTGCCACACAAGTTCAGCACTTCTTCTTGGTTCTTTCGGTAAAGTCATGTAGGAGGGAAACAATAAAGTAATAAAAATAAAACATAATAAAATTACATTCTCACGACGTTTCGGCCACAACGCAAACAGCCGTCCTCAGGTGAAGAACAGGGCTGTCGGAAAGACAGCGTCCGAAGTTCAGCACACACACACACAGAGACTGTACACAATTCCCGGCTGACGTGTCTCTCTCTCTCTCTGCAGATGCGGAGACGCTGCGGAACGTGGAGGAGAAGGTGACAGCTCTCTGGGTGAGAGTCACGCACTCACCCAGGCGGCAGTAACGGCCGACGACTCGATGCCATGGGACTACAACATTGGTTTGATTTCCGCCACCGTGGTATATATCTCCTGGCGGCGGAGGTCAGCAGCATACTCGTGAGTGAGAATATTTCTTTGGGCTGGAGGGACTGCTGCGGTAAGCCACGAGGTTCTATTATTTTACATCACAGATGTCCAGGATATCACTCTCTGAGTCACGACGCTCGTATTTGTTTCGTTTTCTGAAGGTCCCTGCTCCGTTTGGATGTTTAGCCAGTTGATGACGTGTCTTAGTGGGGGGGGGGGGACACGGAGGGGAGTAGGACCTGGAGCAACCCCACATAACGCGTACGAGGCGCTGACTGTTAAAGCAGCTCACGGATGCATTTTTGGGAATTTTCTGTCGCGATCATCGCCTGGCCACCGCTGCAGCCCAAGGGTGGTATTCCTCTTGATTTGAAGCTTTCGTGACTGCAGGAATCCATACTCTTTGGTTCTCATTTTATTTTATTTCTAACTACGTCACTTTACCGAAAGAACCAAAGAGGTGGTATTCCTGTTCCCAGACAGGACGAACCGGGCAGACAACGGCTCAGCTTCAGGGGTCTCATAAGACAGAGACATTCAGGGCGATGTGATTCTCCTGCCATTCCCATGTGATTCCCCTGTGATTCCCGTGATTCCATTATGATTCCCCTGTGATTCCTGTACGATTCTCCTGTGATTATCTTGTGATTCCATGTGGTTCCCGTGTTGTTTCCCCAGTGATTCTTCTGCGATTCCCGTGAGATTCCCCTGTGATTTCCTTCTGATTTCTGAATGATTCCTGTGTGATTCCCATGTGATTCCCATGTTATTCTTGTGATGCCCGTGTGATTCCTTTCTGATTCCCTTGTGATTCCTCTGTGATTGCCCTGTAATTCCCTGAGATTCCCGTGCAATTCCTGTGATTCCCATGTGATTCCAATGTGATTCCATGTGATTCCCGTGTGATTTTGTGCGATTTTTTGTGATTCCCATGTGATTCCCATGATATTCCCGTGTGATTTCTGTGTGATTCCGATGTGAATCCCCTCTGCTTCTCGTGTGATTCCCCTGTAATGCCCCGTGATTCCTGAATGATTCCCGTGTGATTTCCGTGTGATTCCTGAATGATGTCCATGTGATTCCCCGTGTGACGATTCCCCAGCGGAGTCTGTTGCACCCTGACCGCGCGGGAGCCGCTCCGTGCAGTCTGCGCCATGGAGCCCAACCGGGCGCAGGCTGCGGACTCGCAGATCCCCGTACGAGGAGTGGTGCTCTTCCACCAGAAGGTTCGCTCGCTTGCGCTCACGATACCCTCCCGATACCCTCACGAGCACTTCTCAGACAGAATCTACCATTGGGCGGGTTGACTCGTTCCATCATCACTCTGGCGGTTTGTAAAAAACTTGCCCCTGCCATAGTAATATGGAATTTCCACCGCCACTGTTGTGAGCACGAGATGAGCAACAACCTCCAATGCTTATTTCAGTAGGAACTCACTCTGACCTTTGACCTGTGCGTTGACTCAGTCGACCCATGGCACCTGGATTTGTCCGTCACCTCGTGCCAGCGGGCGTTCGACAATCTACGTGACCTTAACGTGCACATAGCCTGGCACAAGCGCCGTGGCAACATCACCGCCACTTAGTGACGTATGGCGGTTGTTGTTGTGATGTGTGAGGAGCGGTGGTGTAGTGGTTAGCGCGCTGCGCTATGAATTCTGCAACTCGACTGTTAATCCTACTCAGTGACGGACATTTGAACCAGTCTGGGCCTCCCCTAGAGTGACCTAACCTCAATTGAGTACCCGGCTGCGATGTGTAAAGGGGCCGTCAATAAATGACGTCACGCACCTGGGGGAGGAGGGTCAGACATTTGTGACGATGTGTGACGAGGGGGGAGAGGTTTGAGAAATGTGACGTCACATCAAAATGCGCAACTTTAAATAAATATAGACAACACGTTCTACTTAATTAAATAGACTTTTTAATGATGTTTTCTCCTACAACATCAGAGTGCAGCGCCACATTAAATACGCACTACAATGACAATAGTTTAAAGCGATTTGAAGCATGTTTCATCTTTGTNGGGGGGCAGAGCTTTGTGACGTCATATTTGAGGGGGGTTGTGACTTTTTGTGAAGCCGTGTGACGAAGGGGGGGGGGTCAAAAGTCGTCCAAAATCGCGTGGACGGCCCCAAACATGAGCGCTGGGGAGATGAAGGAGGGCGTGGGGGTCCTGGCCACACCACCGCCCTCGCGTGTGATGTCTGCAAGATGTTCGTGCTCTGCGTGTCCTGTGTACGTGTACTCTGCGCGCGTGCTGTGCTGTGTGCTGCTTGCTGCCTGTGTACTGCGCGAGCTGTGTGCTGCGCAGGCTGTGTGCGTGTGCTGTGCGTGTGATGTGTGTTCTATGTGCGTGTGCAGTGTGCGTGTGATGTGTGCTGTGTGCATGTGCGTGTGATGTGTGCTGTGTGCGTGTGCTGTGTGCGTGTGATGTATGATGGTGATGTGTATGCAATGTACGTTTGATTTGTGCTGTGTGCGTGTGCTGTATGTGTGTACCGTGTGCTGTGTGTGTGTGCTGTGTGTGTGCTATGTGCGTGTACTGTGTGTGTACCGTGTGCTGTGTGTGTGTGCGCCGTGGGTGTATGCTGTGTGCGTGTGCTGCATGCGTGTGCTGTGTGTGTGTACCGTGTATGTGCGCCGTGTGTGTGTGCTGTGTGCGTGTGCTGTATGTGTGTACCGTGTGCTGTGTGTGTGTGTGCCGTGTGTGTGTGCGTGTGCTGTGTGTGTGTACCGTGTGCTGTGTGTGTGCGCCGTGTGTGTGTGCTGTGTGTGTGTGCTGTGTGCATGTGCTGTGTGTGTGTACCGCGTGCTCTGTGTGTGTGCGCCGTGTGTGTGTGCTGTGTGTGTACCGTGTGCGTGTGCTGTGTCTGTGGCAACGCGCGTGGCCCAGTCGGTGCTCGAGCCCTGGAGATGGCGCTGCGCCTGGAGGGGTTCCCGCGCGAGCGGCGCTTGCACGGCATCCACGTCCACGCGTACGGGGAGATCGCGCCGGGCTGCGAGGCCGCGGGGCCCCACTTCAACCCCCACGAGGCCCACCACGGAAGGTGGGGGGGGGGGGGCTCAGCACCGGCACCGACGCTCCGACGGGGGCGACATTCACTCCGTAAAGCAACTTTCATCTTGAAGACAACGCTTTGGCGGTGGCTGCTTGCGCCGCCACCGATTGGCGAGGTGTTAACTACATCGGCCGGTTTCCCCCCCCCACCAGCCACCCGGGGACTTTGGGAACTTCCAGCCGGACGCGCAGGGCCGCGTGCAGCAGCTCCTGCCCCGCCTGCAAGCCACGCTGTACGGGCCCGACTCCATCGTGGGCCGCTCCATCGTGGTCAGAGCAACACCCGGCCGGCCGGAGGGGTCTCGTAGATGTGGGGTCGTGGTGGGGGAGAGGGTTGGGGGGGGGTGGTGGGAGCCTCCTGGTGAAGGGGAGGGGATTGGTGGGGGGAGGGGTGAGGGTAGATGTGGTGGGCACACCGTTTGTCAGACGCTTTGCCCCCCCCCCACCATCGCTTCTCCACCACACATCGCCCCCCCAACACTCCCCCACTATCGCCCCGTCCAACCACCTTCGCACCTCCCCCCCTCCCCCACCATCGCCCCACACGCTCTCCCCACCCAGCGCACTTCCCCATCGCTTCTCCCTCCGATCTCGCCACGAGGAGTTCCCAGCCAGGATCCGTCTCAGAGCCCCGGAGCTGAGACCGCAGCAATGAGGCGGCGCTAGCAATTCCAAAATACACAAAAAAAAATTGCACGCTGCTCGCGATGATTGGTAAAGCTGGAACCGTGTGGCGACGCAGGTGCACGAGGGCGAGGACGACCTGGGCCGCGGGAGGACGAGGGCAGCCGTCTCCACGGCAACTCGGGAAGCGCATCGCCTGCTGCGTCATCGGCATGGCGAGCGGCGCCACGTGGGAGCAGCACAGCCGCCCCTAGCGCTCACCGCGCTCACCACTCATCCACTCGCCGCTCGTCCACTCACCACGCACATCTAGCGCTCACTGCGCTCACCGCGCTCACCACTCATCCACTCACCGCTCGTCCACTCACCACGCACATCTAGCGCTCACTGCGCTCACCGCGCTCACCGCTCGGCCACTCACCACTCGTCCACTCACCACGCACATCTAGCGCTCACCACGCTCACCGCGCTCACCACTCGTCCACTCACCACTCATCTACTCACCACGCACATCTAGCGATCGCTGCGCTCACCTCTCACTACTCATGACGAGCGCCTCACCCTCACCACGTATCTACTCACTACTCTCACCAACAACAATCATTCAAACGGAGCTCTTTCACTCACAGCACACACACAGCACACGGAACAGTACACGTAGAAAACACAGCACACACAAGACACACACAGCATACACACACAGCACACACACAAGACATACACAGCATACACACATAGCACACCCACACACAGTACACACAAATGACACACGCAGCAGGCACACAGTACACACAGCACACACACGTCCGTCGATGGATGATTAAATCTTGATTGATGTTGAGTGCAATGGGAAGATGTTGAATGGAAACGGTCCTTTTAGTAAAATCGTCAACACAACTTCCTTTGCCTGTAGTGCCTTTCTGAACCACATTCATACCAGGTGTGAGTCGATCCCAGGTGAGAGTGAGTCTGTCCCAGGTGAGTGTGAGTCTGTCCCAGGTGAGAGTGAGTCTGTCCCAGGTGAGTGTGAGTCTGTCCCAGGTGAGAGTAAGTCTGTCCCAGGTGAGAGTGAGTCTGTCCCAGGTGAGGGTGAGTCTGTCCCAGGTGAGGGTGAGTCTATCCAGGTGAGAGTGAGTCTGCCCCAGGTGAAAGTGAGTCTATACCAGGTGAGAGTGAGTCTGTCCCAGGTGAGAGTGAGTCTGTCCCAGGTGAGAGTGAGTCTGCCCCAGGTGAAAGTGAGTCTATACCAGGTGAGGGTGAGTCTGTCCCAGGTGAGAGTGAGTCTGTCCCAGGTGAGAGTGAGTCTGTCCCAGGTGAGAGTGAGTGTCCCAGGTGAGAGTGAGTCTATCCCAGGTGAGAGTGAGTCTATCCCAGGTGAGAGTGAGTCTGTCTCAGGTGAGAGTGAGTCTATCCCAGGTGAGGGTGAGTCTGTCCCAGGTGAGAGTGAGTCTGTCCCAGGTGAGTGTGAGTCTGTCCCAGGTGAGAGTGAGTCTGTCCCAGGTGAGAGTGAGTCTATCCCAGGTGAGGGTGAGTCTATCCAGGTGAGAGTGAGTCTGTCCCAGGTGAGAGTGAGTCTGTCTCAGGTGAGAGTGAGTCTATCCCAGGTGAGGGTAAGTCTGTCCCAGGTGAGAGTGAGTCTTCCATGTGAGAGTGAGTCTCTCCCAGGTGAGAATGAGTCTGTCCCAGGTGAGTGTGAGTCTGTCCCAGGTGAGAGTGAGTCTATCCAATGTGAGAGTGAGTCTGTCCAGGTGAGAGTGAGTCTCTCCCAGGTGAGAATGAGTCTGTCCCAGGTGAGTGTGAGTCTGTCCCAGGTGAGAGTAAGTCTGTCCCAGGTGAGGGTGAGTCTATCCCAGGTGAGAGTGAGTCTGCCCCAGGTGAAAGTGAGTCTATACCAGGTGAGAGTGAGTCTGTCCAGGTGAGAGTAAGTCTGTCCCAGGTGAGAGTGAGTCTATCCAATGTGAGAGTGAGTCTGTCCCAGGTGAGAATGAGTCTGTCCAGGTGAGGGTGAGTCTATCCAATGTGAGAGTGAGTCTGTCCCAGGTGAGAGTGAGTCTGTCCCAGGTGAGAGTGAGTCTGTCCCATGTGAGGGTGAGTCTGTCCCAGGTGAGAGTGAGTCTATCCCAGGTGAGAGTAAGTCTGTCCCAGGTGAGAGTGAGTGTCCCAGGTGAGAGTGAGTGCCCAGGTGAGAGTGAGTCTATCCCAGGTGAGAGTGAGTCTGTCCCAGGTGAGAGTGAGTCTGTCCCAGGTGAGAGTGAGTGTCCCAGGTGAGAATGAGTCTGTCCCAGGTGAGAGTGAGTGTCCCAGGTGAGAGTGAGTCTATCCCAGGTGAGGGTGAGTCTGTCCCAGGTGAGCGTGAGTCTGTCCCAGGTGAGAGTGAGTGTCCCAGGTGAGAATGAGTCTGTCCCAGGTGAGAGTGAGTCTGTCCCAGGTGAGAGTGAGTCTATCCCAGGTGAGGGTGAGTCTGTCCCAGGTGAGCGTGAGTGTCCCAGGTGAGAGTGGGTCTGTCCCAGGTGAGAGTGAGTATATCCCAGGTGAGAGTGAGTGTCCCAGGTGAGAGTGAGTCTGTCCCAGGTGAGAGTGAGTCTGTCCCAGGTGAGGGTGAGTCTCTGTCCCAGGTGAGAGTGGTGTCCCAGGTGAGAATGAGTCTGTCCCAGGTGAGAGTGAGTCTGTCCCGGTGAGNGTGAGTTTTTCCAGGTGAGCGTGAGTCTGTCCCAGGTGAGCGTGAGTCTGTCCCAGGTGAGAGTGAGTCTGTCCCAGTGAGAGTGAGATATCCCAGGTGAGTGTGAGTTATCCCAGTGAGGTGAGTCTATTGCTGGTTAGTGGGCTCAATTTAGGGCTTTTATTTTTCAATGAATATTTTCCGAGTCGTCCCTGGTGAGCCTCAGCCACGGCAGGAGGTATACTGGATGTGGTGTGCACAAAACGACGGTGGCACCCCCACAAGCCTCTGTCCTGGTCAGCATCAGGCCGTGCCGGTCGAGGTGCACGGCTCGATGACGACATCCTCGTGGCTCTGTGGGCTCAGTGGTGANGAGCGTCGTTTGCTCGTCACCTCATCACCCTTGGCGAGAACGTGCCCAGTGGGATTTAGACATCTGACCAAGAGCGTAGTGACTTATCATTGGACTAGTGACTNCATTTTAGTGGTGTAGTGACTACATTATCAGTGGTGTAGTGACTACATTATAGTGGTGTAGTGACTACATTATCAGTGGCGTAGTGACTACAGTACCAGTGGCGTAGAACTACATTATCAATGGCGTAATGACTACATAATTAGTGGTGTAGTGACTACATTATCAGTGGTGTAGTGACTACATTATCAGTGGCGTAGTGACTTATCAGTGGTGTAGTGACTACATTATCAGTGGCGTAGTGACTACATTATCAGTGGTGTAGTGACACATTATCAGTGGCGTAATGACTACATTATTAGTGGTGTAGTAACTACATTCTCAGTGGTGTAGTGACTACATTATCAGTGCCGTAGTAACGACATTATCAGTGGCGTAGTTACTCCATTATCAGTGGTGTAGTAACTGCATTATCAGTGGCATAGTAACTACATTATCAGTGGCGTAGTGGCTACATTATCAGTGGTGTAGTGACTACATTATCAGTGCCGTAGTAACGACATTATCAGTGGCGTAGTTACTCCTCAGGGGGTACTCAATAAGTCAGGTGGGGCCCAATATTGTTGAAAACAAATATCATGGTGGTTGTCAAAGGGGGCCTCAACACGTAGTTTTGGCCACGGGGAAGGGGGGTGGCTGGCATCTCACCTGGGATAGAGATCGCTTGTGGGTGGTGGCGGTGGCGTAATTAGCGAGAAGGAATCAACCGAGTGGTGCCGCATCAACCAAAAACTAACCCATGTTTTATGAAACAACATGAACATTTATTCCTCTGCGTAGTAGACAAAGGGCACATTTACATTTAAACGTCGTCACGCACAGCAGCTCCGAACACGTGGAGCGAGCGAAGCTGAACGAGGCGCCCCACCGCCCGGTCGACCCGAGAGGCCCCCGACTCGCGTCGAAGGGTTCAGCGCGGCAGGGATCCCCACGATCGATTTCAACTCTGAACCGCGTGGCCTCGTGAAGCCATTGAAACAGGCAGCGACCGCGGCAGCGCGTTTGCTGATTGCGCTCTTGGCTACGAGACCGCAGATTTCTCACGGGGACCTCGCGCAAGTCGGGGTGGGGGGCGAGGGGGTTGGGAAATCGCACGCGGGGTTCGTGGTAGTTTGCTCTGATAGTAGCGACACGGCACCTGACTGCACCAGGTGAGCAAAGAAAGACAGGGAGGGACTGGGTCAGCTGCCCAGCTCTCTGGGCGGGTGGGGTGGTGGTGGTGGTGGTGGCTCTAGCGTGCCGTGGCTGCCCCTCCTGCTGCTTGCGGAGGGCCGCAGGGCAGCGCGGGGGTCGTCGCGGGGGTCGTGGAGACGCGGCAGAGCGCGAGGTCCCCAGGCTCGCCATGGCGCCTCCGCGGCGATCACTCCACCTCCTTCATGAACTCGATGAACTCTGAAAGCAGTGGTAGCAGCAGCGGCGGTAGCAACAGCAGCAGCAGCGCGGTGAGAGGAGGATTCCTCCACAATTCTGTGACTGTCACCTGATGATGCTGGTTGTTGTAATTACCGGCGAAATATCATGGTCCTCGAATTGTAAATGCTGTAGTGGGTTTACTCTCCAACACACAACCGCCGTGTGCTGAACTGACAAACCTTACAAATTGGCTGCGTCGGGTGGGGTGGGTTTAACGAGATATTTGTATTTATGCGATCTAATGTAAAAAAAAACCTCTATTATGGATAATATTGGTCGCAAAAGCCCTACTACTGCTATACTCCTGTTCGGTGTTAAACTGGGAAGTGAATGCGTGTGTCGCGGCTTGCTTGAGGAGTTTGTTTTTGAGTCAATGCCCAGGGAAGGGTTCAACACAGGGAGGCGTGTGCCAGGTGGGCAGGGATTGGACTGGGGTTGGAGCTGGGATTGGAGCCGGGAATGGAGCTATGATTGGAGTCGAGAATGGAGCTGGGTTGGAGTTGGGATTGGAGCGGGGTTGGAGCCAGGAATGGAGCCGGATTAGAGCTGGGAATGGAGCTGGGAATGGAGCTGGAATTGGAGCCGGGATTGGAGCCGGGATTGGAGCCGGGAATGGAGCCGGGATTGGAGCCGGGATTGGTGCGGGAATGGAGCCGGGAATGGAGCCGGGATTGGAGCCAGGTTGGAGCCGGGATTGGAGCCGGGATTGGAGCCGGGAATGGAGCCGGGATTGGAGCCGGGATTGGAGCCGGGATTGGAGCCGGGATTGGAGCCAGGTTGGAGCCGGGATTGGAGCCAGGTTGGAGCCGGGAATGGAGCCGGGATTGGAGCCGGGATTGGAGCCGGGATTGGAGCCAGGTTGAAGCCGGGTTGGAGCCGGGATTTGAGCCAGGATTGGAGCCGGGTTGGAGCCGGATTGGAGCCAGGTTGGAGCCGGGAATGGAGCCGGAAATGGAGCCGGATTGGAGCCGGGATTAAGGCCGCGAATGATTTGGGTTGGAGCCAGGTATGGAGCCAGGAATGGAGCTGGGTTGGAGCCGGGTATGGAGCCAGGTTGGAGCCAGGATTGGAGCCGGGTTGGAGCCGGGAATGGAGCCAGGAATGGATCTGGGATTGGGCTGGAATTGTAGCCAGGATAGGAGGCAGGTTTCAGCTGGGAATGCAGCCAGGAATGGAGCTGGGTTGGAGCCGGGATTGGAGCCGAGATTGGAGCCAGGTTGTAGCCGGGAATAGAGCCGGGATAGAACCAAGAATGTAGCAGGAATGGAGCCAAGAATGGAGCCGGGTTGGAGCTGGGATTGGAGCCGGAATCGAGTTGGGAATGGAGCTGGTTTGGAGCTAGCTTGGAGCCGGGAATGGACCCGGGATTGGAGCCGGGAATGGAGTTGGGAATGGAGCCGAGATTGGAACCGGGTTGGAACCATGTTGGAGCCGGGATAGAGCTGGGATTAGAGCTAGGAATGGAGCTGGGAATGGAGCTGGGAATGCAGCCAAAAATGGAGCTGAGAATGGAGCCGGGATGGAGCCGGGATTGGAGCCGGAATGGATCTGGGTTGGAGCCGGGATAGGAGCTGGGTTGGAGACAGGATGGAGCCGGGATTAGAGCCGGAATGGAGCCGAGATTAGAGCTATGAATGGAGCTGGGTTGGAGACAGGAATGGAGCCGGGATTAGAGCCGGAATGGAGCCGGGATTGGAGCCTGGATAGGAGCTGGGTTGGAGACAGGAATGGAGCCGGGAATGGAGCTGGAATTGTAGCCGGATTGGAGTCGGGATTGGAGCCGGGAATGGAGCCAGGATTGGAGCCCGGATTGGAGCCGGTTTGAGCTGGGTTGGAGCCGGGAATGATGCTGGGTGGGAGCCGCGATTGGAGCTAGCTTGAAGCCGGGATGAACCTGGGATTGGAGCCTGGAATGGAGTTGAGAATAGAGCCGGGAATGGAGCCAGGATTAGAACCAGGTTGGAGCCGGCACTGCTGGAGAATGCCAGTCAGTCTCAGCCCGCCCATTACCGTGGTCACCACCCTGTTTACCCACGAGAGACGCACTGAGTCTTACGACTCTTTGTTTTTTCAGGAGATTCATTCCAACTGTTTGCAGCAGAAGGGGGTGGGGTGGAGGGCGTGGAGGTGCGATTTCCGTGATTCTCAAGTGAATTGTGAGGTTGGTCAACTTGGACCATGACGCCGGCACACGATGGCCTCCTCTTCAAAATTTACTTCATTGGATCTTGATGAAGTCCACCACCGTGAAGCACACGGAGCGTAGTGTATACTTTAGGCTGAACGGGCGCCGTAATGTTAACTGGCGGGGGGGGGGGGGGGGCCTTCATGCCTCCAAATCCCTGAGCCTCTGAAAATGAGAGATGGTTGCTCTGCCCACAGGGCCATGGCACTGCCCTCTTTAGGAGGCGTTCTCGAGCATAGCGAGTTCATAGTCTCAGCCTTGGCCACCAATGGCTTACATAGAAACCCACAACAGCAACAACCGCCATTCGCCAATAAGTGGTGGTGACGTCACCATGGCACTTTGGGCCATCCTAGGTGCACTTTGAGGCCACGTGAAGCGTCCAAGTTGCGCTGGCAGGAGGTCATGGAACAGACCCAGATGCTATGGGTTGGCTGACCGAGATGATTGGCCGATGCACCAACTGTGCTCCCCCTACTGTGCCAACTCTCTGCGTTATAGGTGACCGGTAGCGCTTCGCTCGTTGTTGTGGGCGTCGCTCCTCTGCCCTCCTTCGTTGTTGCTGCCTCCAAACTCCCCTGCAGCGTCTTTCACTAATCCTCATCCACAGAAGCCGATCTTGACACCGCTGGCACCGGTCATCGCCAAGTCAACTCAGCTCCAAACCGCCTGGAGTACATCGGCTCCCATATCTACCCAAGCTACAGACTTCCCAAACGAAACTCGCAATTCGTTTCGTCGGCATCGTGCTGTCATGGCCGTTTCTTGGCGAGGGGTCGAGACATCTATAAAGGATCCCCACGTGAGATTGAGCCACTGACTGACGAACGCACCGGGGGGGGGGGGGGGGGGTTGAGAGGGAATCAGGTGTGGGTTTCACTCTTTAAGAGGCACGGTTTTGTACGCAAAGTGGAGGGTGTCGGTGCACGGTGCGAGGTGGTCTCCTCCTGCAGGCAGCTACCGTCATAGTCGATTCGCCCGTCCTTGTTTTTGTCTCCATCGTTCATGAGCGCCTGCACATCATCCTCGCCCACCTTCTCCCCCGTCTGCTCCAGCATCCCCTTGAGCTCCTCCAGGTCGATGTACCCATCTGAGTTCCTGCGGGGTCGCGAGCCAGGGTCACGGCTCACGGTTCACGCCTTTATACGCGAGCGTGAGACCCAGTCTCGGAGCAAGAATTCCTTCCATGTGGAATGATTTCTATCGTTATCACTGTCATCATCATCATGGGCACGGTCCTAATCATCATCATCATCACAAAGGCCATCATCCCGAGCACCAGCGCACTTATCCACATGATTACCATAACCAACCATCACAACCACCACCATAAATACCACGACCGCCAAAACCACGATCACCATGACTACTGCTATCACCACAAACACGATCACCACCACAACCAGGAACACCACCACAAACACGACCACCACCACCACCATAACCACGATCACCACCACAACCACGATCGCCATCACAATCACGATCACCATCACCACAACGACGATCGCCACCACAATCACCACCACCACAACCACAATCACCACCACCACAACCACGATCACCCCCACCACAACAATCATGATCACCACCGCCATAACCGCAATCACCGCCGCCGCCGCCGCGTGCGTGCCGCTGTTGTGCCCGTCACCTGTCGAACATGCGGAAGAGGTCGCTGAGCTCTTCCTCGGACTTGCCCTTCCCCTCCTCCTTCATGCACCTCACCATCATCTCCAGGAACTCCTCAAAGCCGATGGTGCCCGTGCCTGGGAGCACGCGGGGCACAGGCCCGATCTCAGTGTGCTGGGTGTGCGCGTGCGTGTGTGTGTACACGCGTGTGTCTGTGTTTGTGTGTACGAGTGTGTGTCTGTGTTTGCGAATGTGTGTCTATGTTTGTGTGTACTTGTGTGTGTGTACATGTGTGTCTGTATTTGTTTGTGTGTACGTGTGTGTGTTTGTGTGTACNTGTGTGTGTGTGTGTTTGGTCCAGAAAAGCAACCCCCTACCTACTCGTTGTAACCGGATGGCAACGCTATGGTGAGCAGTACCATGGAGGGAGGGCCAATTCCGATTGGTAATTCCCCACATGGGGTTCGTCGCCACCACAGCAGCCAAAGGGGGCTCTGGGCAGGTGCGAGGGGCTGGTAAACCCCCCACCTTCAATGAATTACCACTAAACCACGAAAATAATATCCAACTAAGCTTGTGCCAGAGGCCCCGGGGGACATGCGTCTATGACGTCTCCTGGCCAAACCCTACTTGCCGGAGCCTGGAGATTGAATCGTTCCCCTCGGGGTTCCTCCAGAAACAGCAAAAAACTACTGCGGGTGGCCACGTGGAACGTTCGAATGCTGACTGCGGAGGAGAGGCTGCCACTCCTCTGCCGGGAGCTGGACCGGGACCGCCTGGATCTCTGCGGTATTTAGGAGGTCCGGTGGACCGGCTCTGGCTCCTGCCATCATGAGGGGTGGACAGTCCTCTAATCGCGGCAGGAGACTGCCAAACAACAGGGTGTGGCTCTTCTTCTGAACAAAAGAATGAAGGGGTGGGAGTGTGGCGGTGAGGTATGGGAAGCTGTAAACCCCATGCTACTTTGGGCTCACCTTCCCATTAACCAGAGGCAAGGAGTGGTGGTCGTGGTTACTTATGCCCCCACCGAAGATGAACATCAGTGGAGGGAGCAGGCAAGGCTGATGAATCAGATGCCTTCCTTGACCTCCTGTCACAGGTGTTAGCTAAAGTGACCCCTTGGGATAGAGTCATCTAGTTTGGTGACTTTAATGCCCGAGTTGATCATGATGATGGCACCTGGTCTGGAGTGATTGGAAGACATGGGCCAGATCAGCTCAATAATAATGGTAGCAGGCTGCTAGACTTTTGTGCAGCCCATGGACTTGTAATTACCAACACGCTGTCCTGGCAACGGTTCATCTACACAACATCATGGATGCATGCCAGGTCCAAGCAAGAACATCTGCTGGACTACGTAGTGACGCGGGCCCATATCCTTGACACCAGGACCTACCGTGGAGCTGATCTGCCCACTGACCATCGACTTGTCATCTCTAAGATGCGCCTGCCATTATTCCACTTCGGTGGTGGGTGTACACCCAGGATCCCATTCAAACCCTTAGTGGCATGGTCTCAGCTGGCTGATGAAAGTTGCAAGCAAGAATTTCATCATCGATTGCGACTGGGGTTGGCATCGTCCCCACTCCCCTGATGTGGAGGGGAAATGGGCGAGATTAAGGACTGTGGCTCATGCAGCTGCAATGGCTGCTTTGGGTACACGGTCCAGACCTCCGCAGAGACCCTGGCTGACAGAGGAGGTGTTCAAGGTGGCTGAGAAAAAGCGACAGGCCCACTATCATCGGCTACAGCATCCCACGTTGGAGAATGAGGAAGCTTACTGCAGCCTTCGCTCGGAAATTTGGAGAACCGTGAGGCGCTGCAAGGATGAGTGGTGGTCGCGGGTTGCTGAGGAGATAGATTTTGCCTCAGTGGCCCGCGATCACAAATCGCTCTTTAACTCCATCAAAAAAGTAACCTGCAGAACCACACCTACTACCATCATTCGGGGAAATAACGGTGATCCAATCTCCGACCCCCAGGAATAGGTTTGCAGATTTGTCGAGCATTTCTGTGAGGTCCTGGGGAGGGGAAATCCCTCACCCCGGAAAACAACGTGGGACAAAGTGGGGATGAAGGGGGAATGCACAGACTGTATCAACTACAGGGGCATCTCACTCCACAGTGTGCTGGGAAAGGTCCTGAGAAAGATTATTCAACATCGCTTTGCTAGGCACGCTGAGGAGAGGCTTGCAAAGCCCCAATGCGGTTTCAGGAAAGGGCGGTGCTGCACAGATGCCATATTTTCTGTCCGTCTGCTAGGGAATTCCAACAAGACCTACATCTCTGCTTTATTCACCTGGTCAAGGCCTATGATACCATCAGTAGGTCTGGGTGTCTGGGTTGTTCTTCGTCCTTTCAAAGTCCCTGACCCTCTGCTCATGATCATTAAGGATCTACATGATGGTGAGCGGGCCAGGGTAAAACTACGTGACCGGGAGTCAGAGACATTCCTGTACACCTTGGGGTGCGACAGGGATGCCGTCTGGCTCCCACATGATTTAACATCTATTTTGACCACGTAGTTCGTGAAGCCTTCAATAGCTGTACCGGAGGAATTTCCATCTGGTACAGATACAATGCGAGGCTGATCGATGCCCGAGTACAGTCAAGGGATGGCTCCCTATTGCTCAACCACGTTATGTATGCCGGTGATCTGGTAATTGCTGCTCACTCAGATGAAGAGTTGGAGGCGCTGCTGCTGAACCTGGAGCTTGGCACCAAGAGGTGGGGCCTTACCATCAGCCCCACCAAAATTAAGCACCTGCCTGGGTTTTTTGTACCATCGGACACTCCACCTCCACAACTCCCAATTGGTGGAAGGGCAGTTGTGGAGAGAGTGGAGAGTTTCCCATACCTTGGCAGTGTGCTCATGACCGGCTCCGATTTAACAGCAGAGGTCTCACTCCGAATTAGTCGAGCGGCACTATTTTTACATCAGTTGCGTAATGCTGTGTGTAAGCTACCTGGTCTATCACTCCGCACGAATTTTCAGGTCTTCTCGGCCACGGTCATTCCCTCCCTTCTCTACGCTTGCGAAACGTGGACCCCCCTAATGGAACATCTTCACCGGTTAGAAACATTTAGGCTGGCCTGCCTACGATCCATCCTGGGTTTAACCAGGCTGGATTGTGTGAGGAGCTCACAAATCCTTGAAAGATCTGGACAAAGTTCCATCGGTGAGCTCCTCCGACAGGCAAGGCTGCGTTGGCTGGGTCATGTAGCCCGCATGCCCAGCCACCGCATGCCTAAACAGCTTTTGTTCGGCGGGATCGAGGGGACAAAACGGGCGCGGCACGGGCTAGAGAAGAGATGGAGTGATGTAGTACAGGAGGACGTGGAGCTGAGTGGACTTGCCAATGACTGGTACCAGCGGTGTCAAGATCGGCCTCTGTGGAGGAGGCTCGTGAAGGACTCTACTGGGCAGTTGGAGGCAGTCGCCCTCCAACAACAACGGAGGGCGGAGGAGCGACGCTCACAACAACGAGCGGAGCGGCGGGTGACTAAAGCACAGCAAGTTGGTACAGTAGGGGCACAGGTGGTGCATCAGCCAGTCATCTCAGTCAGTCGATCCGTGGCACCTGGGTCTGCCCGTGACCTCCTGCCAGCGGGCGTTCCACACTTCACGTGGCCTCAAGGGGCACATAGCCTGGCACAAGCATCGTGGTGATGTCACTGCCACTTTGTGGCAAATAGCGGTTGTTGTGGGGAGTGGTGATATAGTGGTTAGCACGCTGCGTGATAAACCAGGCGACCCGGGTTCGATTCCCGCTCACGGCCAACACAAGTGACAATTATCTGAACCCTGTTCTGGGCCTCTGCTAGATCACCACTAGGAAGACAAAGGCGGCCGGGCGTGGTGCTGGCCATCCACCCTCTTCGTGTGGTCTTCATAGTTGCTCACTAACAGCATGTGCCCCTAATAGCCTGTCAACGACTATACGGGGGATCTTTGTCTTTGTGTCCTCATATCTAGCTACGAGTTGCCCCCCCCCCCCCGTGCCAACCACCATTAGATTTATGTTTTATGAAAATGCTTCCATTTAAGTTCCACGTTGTACTGTATTTCAATTCAGTTCGAGCGGTAACGTAATATTACAAAGAGGTAACTGCTACGGAGCTGTGGTGGCTGCATTTTTTGAAGACGGAGCGCCTCCTACAGCGTTAACTGTTCGAGACCGTGAGCGTAACGATGTGGTGAGGGCGAGACAAACCAAATATTGGTTGCTCCACGTGACCAATTTCCGTACGCCCTGAGCTGATTCTGTAGTTACTACGCCACTGATAATGTAGTTACTACGCCACTGATAATGTAGCTACTACGCCACTGATAATGTAGTCACGACTCCACTGATAATGTAGTCACTACGCCACTGATAATGTAGTTACTACGCCACTGATAATGTAGCTACTACGCCACTGATAATGTAGTCACGACTCCACTGATAATGTAGTCACTACACCATTGATAATGTAGTCACTACACCACTGATAATGTAGTTACTACGTCAATGAGAATGTAGTTACTACGCCACTGATAATGTAGTTACTACACCACTGATAATGTAGTCACTACGCCACTGATAATGTAGTCACTATGCCACTGATAATGTAGTTACTACACCACTGATAATGTAGTTACTACACCACTGATAATGTAGTCACTACACCACTGATAATGTAGTCACTACACCACTGATAATGTAGTCACTACACCACTGATAATGTAGTCACTACACCACTGATAATGTAGTCACTACACCACTGACAATGTAGTCACTACACCACTGATAATGTAGTCACTACACCACTGATAATGTAGTCACTACACCACTGACAATGTAGTCACTACACCACTGATAATGTAGTCACTACACCACT
Source organism: Lethenteron camtschaticum (assembly GCA_018977245.1). Classification (NCBI taxonomy): domain Eukaryota; kingdom Metazoa; phylum Chordata; class Hyperoartia; order Petromyzontiformes; family Petromyzontidae; genus Lethenteron; species Lethenteron camtschaticum. The sequence goes on from MU249606.1 coordinate 10,982,085, forward strand.
GATAATGTAGTTACTACACCACTGATAATGTAGTCACGACACCACTGACAATGTCGTCACAATGTCGTCACTCGCCACAGCTCTCACCGTTTTCGTCGAACTCGTCGATCATGGCGGCGAGCTCCTCTGGCGAGGGGCTCTGTCCCAGCATGCGCATGACGCTCTCGAGCTCGCGGCAGCTCAGGCGGCCGTCCTCGCTCTCCTGCACCACCATCTCGAAGGCGGCCTTGAACTCTGCCTCGCGCCACACGACGACGACCACCCCATCATCATCATCATCACGATCATCAGCAGCAGCATCACCGACGATAAAGNCCCCCCCCCCACCCCCGCATAGCCTGCAATAGCTGCTGTACGCGACTAGCGCCTCTGAAAGCCGGCACGGCACACGACGTGATGCCGTGCTTACACGCCACACCAGGTACTCATTTGAGGCTGAGTCTACCTAGGGGAGGCCCAGGACCGGTTGCATATAATCGTCACTGGTGTCGGCCGTGATCTGGAGTCGAACTCTGTTGGTCGGATTTGTAGCGGAGCGCTTCACTGAGGCTCCCGAACAGCATCACCGAAACCATCACCACCATCCATCATCATCACCATCATCATAATCACCATCATCATAATCACCATCATGATCAGCCTCATCATCAGCATCATCATTACCATCATCATCATCACCACCATCCATCATCATCACCATCATCACCATCATCATAATTACCATCATCATCCACCATCATCATCACCATCATCATAATCACCATCATCATCCACCATCATTATCAGCATCATCATCCACATCAGCAGCAGCATCGTATCCACTTGCTCCCATCCACGTCTGTGTTGCAGGAGTCGCCGCTGAATCAGCTACAAGTTCGTTTACAGATCGGGAATGCGGACAAGGCGATGCGTCCTTAGTGAAGCACCTTCCGGCTTGCTGCAGGGGAGAGCTTCACGTTCACCCTTCATCTCTTGTTGTTGTTGTTGAATTAAATGCATTCAGGCACGAGGAGTTGAGGTTTTGTCTAAGCGAAGCTTCGGGTGCATTTGTTCAACCAGGCGAGCACTCAAGAGACCAAGGTATCGGAGTCTCATTTTGCACGAGTGGACCTGTTGTGTCATTATTCTGCCAGGAAGGGGGCAATGATTGTAACTTCTGCTGGTGTAGTATCCCAATTGAGCCGTTTGCGGTCACATCTTCAAGTTTGCCACATTTGGACCCTGACGCGGGCACGCATTGGCCTCCTCTTGCGAAATAACGTCACGGGCTCTTCAACATTCAGCGTGAAGCAGCAGACGACGCGCACCACCAGCAGCAGCAGTAGTGGTCGTGGTGGTATTCGTATTATTAGTATTACTATCACTGCTTCGGTTATTCCACGCCGAAGTAATACTCGGGGCTGCGGGCTGGAGTCGAACCGTGAACCGAGCCACCGCGGGGGCCGAGCGACCCTCAGCGTCGCTCGGCAATCCGCGGGCGACGGTCAACCCCGCGCCAGGGGACGGCTCCCGGCTCGGCCCCATCCGTGCATCAGACACCGGGGAGGAGGAGGGGGGGGCACTTTGACGCGCGCGCGCGCCCCGCAGAGATCGGCGCAGGCGCGCGCCGCCACCCGCGGCTCTAAACCCCGCGGCTGCCTCGCGCCCACTCAGCGTCGCCTCCTGGCGCAACAGCGGGACCCGAGTGGCGTTCATTCCGGCACGCGGTGGGGCCCGGGCGAGGAAGGACGAGCGAGCGGGAGTCCAACCAGGCCGCCTTTGTTTCCCCAGCGCACAGCCTTGAAAGCCGCGCGTGCCAGGCAGCGTGCATTCGGGAAGAGCGCGGATGAAACGGCGCGTGGTGTCTTCCTCTCTCATCTTCCCATCCCTCTCATCCCTCTCATCATCCCAATCTGCACCATCCTCTCCTCATCCCTCTCATCATCCCTCTCATCATCCCTCTCATCATCCCTCTCATCATCCCTCTCATCATCCCTCTCATCATCCCTCTCAATCCCAGCCGGCGGAGAGCGCCACTCTGCGCTNCCCCCCCCCCACCTCACATGGACCTCGGGCCCGGGCTTCCATCGGCTCGTGATGCCCGCCCAGGTAAGGCTCGGGTGAGGCTCGGGTGAAGTTACAGTGACAACTCAGGCGAAGTTAAAGTTAGGGTCAGGCGAGGCTTTAGGTGAATTTCCAGGCAAGGTTCAGGTGTGGCTCGAGTGAAGTTACAGTGAGGCTCAAGGTGGGTTTCAGGTGAGGTTCAGGTGAGTCGCGGGTGCGANCGGCGAGCGAGCGCGCGCCCCGGGGCTCCGTGGCGGCACCGCTCCCTACCGTTGCGCTGCTCCTCGGTCAGCTGTTCCTCCTGCTAAGAAACAGACAAAGAGGAGAGAGAGAGGGTAAGGGCGCTGCGCCACCACGACAAATCCAGGTGAGAGAGGCGAGGGGGCGCAGAGCCGGCGCCACGGCACCTACCAACTCCATGCCTGCGGGCGACCAGGGCAGCAGTGGAGATACGCGGCTCGGCGCCGCTTATAAGAGGGGGCCCTCGCGGCCCGCTGGAGCGAGCGCCACGCGCATAGTTTGACCATATTAGAGAGAGGCGCCCACGCCCCACGCCCCCCCCCCCCTCATCATCACCCCTCCATCCCCATTGCCCGATGCCCGGGCACAAGGACCCATAAACAATGCCGAGAGGAGGCTATGAATAACTACGAGAGTTCCGCGCACAATCATGGCGACAGCGCGCCACGAGGGCCCACGGGGAGGGGGCGGGTGGTGGGGGGGGGGCTCTACTCCGTGCGACGGACGGCGAAATGTCGCGGCTGACTTTTGAGAGAGGTCGACGCGAGTGCGCACGCGCGCCGGCGCGGGGTGACCTCAGTCTAACCTTTAGCGAGGGTCGAGCGGCGAATGGATGCCACTGCGAGCGTCGCGGAGAAGGAATTGATCGATCGGCGGTGTTTCGTTTGTTCCGTGTCCCAGGTGGGTGATTGCGCCTACGGGGAGGGTGGGAGTTTGCTGGTGATCGGCGAATGCTCGAAGCGGGCAGTGGCCCTGCTCTGCCGTTCGTCGTTCGAGGTATCGACTCGCAGGGAGGCACAGACTGGAGACCCGTGCGACTCGACTCGCAGAGGCACTCACAAGGGAGCGATTGAAGCGGTGCTACGATGCGGTCCACGGTGCTAAAATTGGTGACCCCTTGAGCCACTCGGGTCACAGAGGCCGATGCCTCTCTCCTGTGTGATCTGTGCGTGACGTTCCCAATCCAATCAGCGATCGAGCAGGTGCAGCGAGGACTCGGGCATGTGTGTGAAGAAAGTTCATGGTCACATCTCTTATGGTTCAACGATTCAAACCTGGTAACGGGGCATGGTAGGGGGGAGGTTCGGGTGGTCCTGCACTTTCTCCAAGCTCTCTCCGCCCTCTCCCCCGGTGCTGGTTTGGCAGAGCGAGAGAGTCGCGACCTTGAGGCGCACGGCGCCACGTGGACACGCGCCATGCCCGCCGCCGCGTGTCTCACCCGCGGCGGTGCCACCTGTCAGGAGATGCAACTTGCCGCGTCCTCCGTGTTCGCTGCGAATCGGGAGCAGCGCGTNCCCCCCCCCCACCCCGGGGCCGATGACGTTCCGTCGTTGTTCATCCGATACGCGCGTGGCCACCAAGAGGTGGACCGCGGGAATGATGGATGCAACATTCTGTCGATGTCCCAGGAGGAACACAATGTGAACTCTGGCACAAATATGCCCGAGTCTGTTGCTCACAAATAGAATCCGAAAATCCACGTGACGTTTTAGAATTTGTGTCCCGATAAATTCGCGGTAACGTTGAATTCATTTATTTTAATAGGCCAGGCTGGACCGAACGTTCTACCTTGATCTAAGTCACTGACACCTCCATGAGCCCCCCTGGAATGTGACACTCAAGCCAGCATAAATCCGTTCGACGTTACGAATCTAATTACACTGGGCAACACACTTTTTCTGGCATAAGGTATTCCAACTGGTTTAAGGTAATTTTGGGGTGCTGATTCCAAATCTGGCATCAGTTTTTGTCTATCCCATCAGGTTTTTGAGATATCAAATATTGCATTTTCAATAAAAACTGCAGAAGAAAAATATTAAGTAAATGTGGATATCTACATAAAATGATATTATAAACACACTATCTAAAAATACAGCACCATATTTTAACACTAAAGCAGTCACTGACTCACAACAACTTGCAATAATAAGTGACAGAGTTAATTTCGGCAAAAATCAATGAAAATGGGGTATGCCGATAGCATAAAAACGAGATGTGATAGAGCAAATCTGAGATCAGATTTGGAACCAGCACCCTGAAATTAGTCTAAAACAGCTGCAAAAGTCCAGGCCAGAATTTGTTTTTGTTGACCAGTGTTATTTGCCACGATATCCCCGAGCACCACGGCACTGCCTTGATCACTTCCACTCCGTGCGTCGGTGCCTGAGCCCTGCGCCCTTCACCTGTACCGTCTGCCCCTGTGCTCCACGCCTCCGTCTGTGACTCGCCGAGGAGCCCCAATGAAGGCAAAACCCCGAAAACTGCACGGGTCTGACCGCGTAGATGGAACAGGGGCACCGGTTGTTTTCGTCTCGTTTTCACCGTCTCGTTTGTATCGATTCCCACTGCGAGCGTCGTCTTTCGCACGCGGAGAAGGAATTGATCGATCGGCGGTGTTTCGTTTGTTCCGTGTCCCAGGTGGGTGATTGAGCCCACGGGGAGTGTGGGAGTTTGCTGGTGGATCGGCGAATGTTCGAAGCGGGCAGTGGCCCTGCTCTGCTGTTCGACGTTCGAGGTATCGACTCACAGGGAGGTGCAGACTGGAGACCCGTCCTGCTGTCTACAGTTCGCTCACCCAACTCGCCCAAAATACAGAGTGACCTACAGTTTGAGCCTCATTAGCATCGTAATTCTGTCCTGCACGCGCACCTCGATTAATTACACTCGTTACACCCACGTGTACTCTGAACATTCCTGTAGAATGTCGCCACTATTTCATGTCAATTATTTAAAAGCTCGCGCTGGCACGACACGAGGTGTATGTATGTAGAACTTCTTTCGCACCGTACGTAGCCAACCGCGCTAATCGGAGGTGCGGGGAAGGACGACAAACAGGTGCTATAGGCTTCGAGGGTCTACGTTGTCAGCACGGAGCAGTGCAGCAGATTGTTTGCTGTACTTCGCTCCAACGTCTATGCTCGCCTTCAAATCCGCACTGAGCAGTGTGAAGTATGGTCAAATATCCCTCCACCTACCCCCCCCCCTCCCCCAGTATCCGCACGGCGTGGGGATACCCTCATCCAGCAGTGGATTGACAAGAGTGATGGAAAATGNACACACACACACACGCGCGTCTGTCTATCCACGGCAGAACTTTCGCTGCCCACGTGAATATTTCTGGCAGCACTGACACAGTTGACACAGTGAGATAATGGAGAGGGGGGGGCTGACGCGGGGTATCAGCGGTGTCGGAGGCCCCGCCAGCCTCGCTGCTGACAGCGCTGATCTCGGCGCCACGCAGCGGTTAATGCTTCCTAACCCCAACGTTATGCGTGGAGGGGGTGGAGGGGGCTCTCTAACATTTAAATTGTCGGGCCCAGGGTCCCATGGAGGGGGGGGGGGAGAGTTCGTGTGCCCCCGCTCATTCCACCACCACGTCACCGCTACTCAACGCGTCAATTGCGGCAACAGATAACGGTACCTGGCTGAACGTGCGCTCGCAAACTAAACGTCTTGGATTGACGCCGCGATCACGTGCGCGGCTCTCGCCCGTCTCGCGTGGGCCTCATTCCCGTCCCACGTGGGCCTCATTCCCATCTCACGTGGGCCTCATTCCCATCTCACGTGGACTCCATTCCCGTCCCACGTGGGCCTCATTCCCGTCCCACGTGGACTCCATTCCCGTCTCACGTGGGCCTCATTCCCGTCCCACGTGGGCCTCATTGACGTCCCACGTGGCCTCATTCGTCCCACGTGGACTCATTCCCGTCCCACGTGGGCCTCATTCCCGTCCCACGTGGGCCTCATTCCCGTCCCACGTGGGCCTCATTGACGTCCCACGTGGACTCCATTCCCGTCCCACGTGGGCCTCATTCCCATCCCACGTGGGCCTCATTCCCATCCCACGTGGCCTCATTCCCATCTCACGTGGACTCCATTCCCGTCTCGCGTGGGCCTCATTCCCGTCACACGTGGCCTCATTCCCGTCCACGTGGGTCTCATTCCATCTCACGTGGACTCCATTCCCGTCTCACGTGGACCTCATTCCATCTCACGTGGGCCTCATTCCAATCTCACGTGGACTCCATTCCCGTCTCACGTGGGCCTCATTCCATCCACGTGGGCCTCATTCCGTCTCACGTGGGCCTCATTCCTCTCACGTGGGCCTCATTCCATCTCACGTGGGCCTCATTCACGTCCACGTGGGCCTCATTCCCGTCCCACGTGGGCCTCATTCCCGTCCCACGTGGGCCTCATTCCCGTCCCACGTGGGCCTCATTCCCGTCCCACGTGGGCCTCATTCCCGTCCACGTGGGCCTCATTCCCGTCCACGTGGGCCTCATTCCCGTCCCACGCTGCCTACAGGCCTCAGGACCCGTCCACATTNCATCTCACGTGGGCCTCATTCCCGTCCCACGTGGGCCTCATTCCCGTCCCACGTGGGCCTCATTCTCGTCCCACGTGGGCCTCATTCCCGTCCCACGTGGGCCTCATTCCGTCCCACGTGGGCCTCATTCCATCTCACGTGGACTNCCATTCCCGTCCCACGTGGGCCTCATTCCCGTCCCACGTGGGCCTCATTCCCGTCCCACGTGGGCCTCATTCCCGTCCCACGTGGGCCTCATTCCATCTCACGTGGGCCTCATTCCCGTCCCACGTGGGCCTCATTCCCGTCCCACGTGGGCCTCATTCCCGTCCCACGTGGGCCTCATTCCATCTCACGTGGGCCTCATTCCCGTCCCACGTGGGCCTCATTCCCGTCCCACGTGGGCCTCATTCCCGTCCACGTGGGCCTCATTCCCGTCCCACGTGGGCCTCATTCCCGTCCCATGTGGGCCTCATTCCCGTCCCACGTGGGCCTCATTCCCGTCCCACGTGGGCCTCATTCCCGTCCCACGTGGCCTCATTCCCGTCCCACGTGGGCCTCATTCCCGTCCACGTGGGCCTCATTCCCGTCCCACGTGGCCTCATTCCGTCCACGTGGCCTCATTCCCGTCCCACGTGGGCCTCATTCCCGTCCCACGTGGGCCTCATTCCGTCCCACGTGGGCCTCATTCCCGTCCACGTGGGCCTCATTCCGTCCCACGTGGGCCTCATTCCATCTCCCACGTGGGCCTCATTCCGTCCCACGTGGGCCTCATTCCCGTCCCACGTGGGCCTCATTCCCGTCCCACGTGGGCCTCATTCCCGTCCACGTCCCACGTGGGCCTCATTCCTTCTCACATGGGCCTCATTCCCTTCTCACGTGGACTCCATTCCCGTCCACGTGGGCCTCATTCCCGTCTCACGCTGCCTGCAAGCCTCAGGACCTGTACACATTCATCAATCAATCATTTATGGCGCTGTGCCGACCCTGTCTAGTGGCGGTCGTGCGGGTTTATTGACCATACTTACCCAGGCAATGGTAAAAGTGGGGGGCGGGGTGGGTGGGGGTAGGAGCAGTTCAGACATCACTCGCCACTGATGTTGGCTGTGGCCACGCAAACGAACCCGGGTCACCGGCTTTGTAGCCGCGGTGCGCTCACCACTTCGCCGCCACGCCGCCGCCGCTCCTCCCGATGTATTTTCGCAGCAATAATCTTGCCGTGGCTAACGCGGTTGCAGCGACGGTCACGGGGTAAGGACGTAAGGCATGGGATGGATTCGCTTCGACCGGGCGGCATGCGTCATCCACCTCTGAGCGCTCATCACTCACGCCCGATAATGATGAGGCCGCCACCGCCGCTGCTGCTGCTTCTGCCACAGCACTCCGCGCTCTCCGCGACCTGCACTGGCTTCCAGTAAGCTTTCTTCTGGTCTATAAAGCTCTGTGTGGTCTTGCACTTGTGTACCTGCGGGTCCGACTGATCTGTCATAGGACTGGGGTTTTTGCGCTACGCTCTTCGGAGCAGGACCCGCTGCTACTCAAGGCCGTAGCCATGGAGTCAACATTGGGGGGGACCAAATGTTCCAGGGGGTCTGGGGTCCCCCCCCAGAAACAAAATCAAAATTTGAAAACGAATTTCCTGCCTAATATATTTATAAAAATTCACAAACACAGGATGGACTTTTAATTTATTTGTTTACAATAGTGTATTGTATTACATTGCTCTGNTTTTTTCTTTTTTACCTTTTCTTATTTCATTGTATGTAATGGCAGAGATTAGGGATTAATAAAGTACAATCGTATAAACAGAAATCGATTTTATAGCAATATATTGAGGGGGACATTTTGCGCATATTTGAATATCCCCCCAATATTTATTATAATTACGGCCTTGCTGCGACCCTCACAGCCTCGGCTCTTGCGCTCGACGCCGGGTGAGGGTGAGGGACTTCTTTAGCGTTGCCGCAAGGATCTGGAACGCATTGCCGGCTCGTGGTTCGGCAACGCTGCGAGCCTCGGTGTGTTTAGGAGTGGAGTGCCAAGACTCACTATTTTGTCATGGCTTTTACTTATAATATCACTCCACTGTCTTTGCGTTTTATTCGAGTGTACAAATGTTGTGATGACCCCCCTCCCCCAAGTGGAGGTGATATATCATTTAAAATCAATACGGTTTAGCGATGATGACGATGAGCACCAGCACGCCGTCTACTCAGAACCGCCACGACCCCGGCCCACGGGATGCGAAGTCTTCCCGCGAGCCACCGCGCCTCCAGTCCCGGAATCCAAAATCGGATCGCGATGATTGCGCAACGCGTGCCGAGCAACAGAGGGAGGGAGGGGGCGGGGGGCTCGCTGATTGGTTGATTGTGAGCGGCGCTCCTCTTGCGTCAGTCACGTGGCACGCGCGTGCGTCCCGCGTGCGCGTGCCACGTGCCCTCCCGTAAGGTTGACGCGGACTGTGGTTTAGCAATCATCCGGTGCGCTCGGCGCTGCATTAGGATTTAATTTGCGTTTGAACAAAATAAATGTATGTTGAACTTCTTTCGCGCCGTACATAGCCAACCGAGCTTATCGGAGATGCGGGGGAAGGAAAACAAACGATGTATGTGTACATGTTGAACTTCTTTCGCACCGTACGTTGCCAAACGCGCTTATCTGAGGTGCGGTTTGGTGAAGGTTGAGAGACGGCCACTGCACGGTGATTCTGTTTTGTTTCATCATACATCATTGCTGCTATGACAATTCTCTGTTGCGCTGGGATCTGTCGTCGCTGCGAGGTCGTCTCCGGCGCGTTGCAACCATAATCCTCGTCGAGGCAAGAGCTTCATCCCTGACGCGTGGAGACCGGGCGATGATGTGGTTCGGAGGGCTTCCTGGTGAAGAGGCCTCCTCTGCGTGGTGTTTCTGTCTGGACGCGACTCTCTCTCTCTCTCCGAGTTGTCGCTCGATCGGTGGCAGCGCGTGCTCCTCACGCCCCTGTAAGCGGCGTCCCACACGTCCACGTGCGCTGCTGTGTCCGGCTTGACTCGAACCATCTCGCGAGCACGGAGGCGCGACACGCGTGTCGAGGCCCCGAGCCTCACCGCACGACTCTGTCTCCCCCCCCCACCCCAACCAACCTGTGCAGGTGATGCCTTGAGACACCTGCAGGCTCACTCCGCCGCTCTACCCTGTGCATCACGTGTGACGGACTCGCCCTCGACGGTTGTTATCATTTCCCTCAATCTTGATTTGAAGTTTCGTGACTGCAGGGATCCATACTCTTTGTTCTTTCGGTAGTCACCCCCTCCTTGCCCCTCCCCCTCTCTTACCTATATAACTTGTTACCACGGCATCTCTCTCCCACTTCAGAAAAAAAAATATTGCTGTGGTTTTCCCACCTGATGATGATGCTTGTGTTGCAATCGAAACGTCGTGATTTAATTATTTTATTGTATACCGACGTGACTTTACCGAATAGAACTAAAGAGTCTAATTTCCCTCGTTTACCCGGGGAGGCGCGAGTCGAACATCCTAAACGAACTATTTTTATTTATCAGGTGTAAGGCCTATCGAGTTACGTCGCTCTTTTTTCAGAAGCGACCTGGCTATCACCGATGAGAGCTCAGCGGAGTGGCCATTCATCACGGTGACATTTATAGCAGCGGCCAAAACTCCCGAACGCGTGATGTTGATTCTAAATGTGGAGGGGAAAACAACCGCAGGACCCGGAGAAAAATCTACGCGGCCACGGGTGAGAGAGGAGAGAGAAAGAGACGCAAACTCAAAATATACAGCAGCAGGCGTCAGGATGGAGCCCACAATCTCCTGTACACCAGGCGAGGTAGTTAACATCTCGCCACCGTGGCGCCCCACCACGACCTCATCCAACACCACCACCTTCTCCACCTCGTCGCCCACCAACTCCTCCAACTCGTTGTCCACCTCCTCCACTACCACCTTCTGCACCACCTCCTCCGCCACCTCCACCTCCTCCTCCCCATGGANCCCCCTCCCCCGCATGCTCCACGTGCACCCCGACCCGTCCTTCCCCGCAGCACTTTGCCGGACCCACCCCACGTGCCCGTCCCGGTCGCACTCTGCCCCGCAGACGCGGCGGCTGCGGCCTCCACTGCTGCCGAACGCGCGGGGCCGTCCGGCAAGCCCAGGGCGCAGCGTCGTGACACCGAGTTGACGAGGTCAATGGGCACCGGAAGGGAGGATGACAGAGAGAGGAGGGAATTCCAAAGTTGCGCAGTGAGGGCGAAAACGCAGAACGAGAAGCGAGGTGACCTGCAGTGTGGCGAGCGAACGAGTGGTGAGAGTGGGTGGTTGAATTAGCGAGTGGGCGAGTGAGTGGGTCGGTGAGTGGATGAGTGATGTTGTGACCTGCAATGTGGTGGTAGTTGAACCGTGTGGATGGTTCGATCCGGTGTCTGGTGTAGCCCGAGTCCTCAACATTGGAGCAATCGACGAGTGAAGTTCAACAGTAACCATGCTGGTAGCGATGGTAGAGAGATAAGCAGACTCCTGACCGCCAGTGAGTGCGCGACGTTCAATTCTGCATTGCGTGCGAGTCAAATCACGCATTCTTATTACGAAACTCGTTTGTTTTTAATCAAAGAGGCTCGCATCTGAATAAGTAAGACGAGGTGAAACACAACTCACGTGTCTTTTTATTGTTGTTGTCAGCAGCAAGTCGACTTAATTAGGGAGCGGCGTGCATGGAGTGGCAGGGATTCGAAACATGATTGTGGAGAGTCGGGCGATGTCGTCTGAGTGAGTCGATGCGGCGGAGTGACGAGTGAACGGGGGGGGGGGTCCTCGGCTTGTCGAGGTCCTCGTTGCGCACTTGGCCAGCTCGAGGTGTAGCAGCTCTCGGGCCGAAGCGAATGCGAACCGTCTGATTGTCACGCAGGGCCCTCCTGGACAATAACAAGCAAACCCGTAAAAACAAAGTTTTTCACTATAAATCCTTTATATGCGTGGCGGCTAGAGTCCTCTCGTCCTCTGGCTTGAGATGGCTGCCACCTATGGGTCAGAATTGGTAATTAAATATTTAATTAGTTTTCCCTAAACAGTGTAAAATTTTGGAATTTTTTTCACGAACTTAATTGTCACACAACGAGTCTGTGTGGAAAATGTCAGCTCGATTGGATCACGGGAAGTGGGTTAAAAAACGAGCGAAAGATTTGCACGGTCGTAAGCAAGCAAGCAAGCACGCAAGCAAGCAAGCACGCAAGCAAGCGAACTTAATATAAAGGATTTAAAAACAGCAACCGACGTGACTTTACCGAATAGAACTAAAGAGTCTAATTTCCCTCGTTTACCCGGGGAGGCGCGAGCGAGAT